>VXAU01000118.1:164058-475975 GCA_013399695.1 Formicarius rufipectus | reverse complement strand
GTTTGCCGCAGGGTTTCCATTTTTAGTCTCCTGCCTACTTGGTGCCACCTGGGAATCTCAGCACCTTGGCACTCATCTCTGGGCTTTCTGTAGCAGCCTCTTCACTGGGTTGAGTCTTTCATTGGAGCAATTGTCCAGAAGATGAGTTGCATGATCCCTACCTTAAATTTTTCTAGCGTGGGTGGCCTCAAATTAGGCACCTCTGCCCATATTTAGGTGGTAAAACAAGTGGGCTGATTTTCAACTGTTTGAACATTATAATGCCTGTCTTTAAGCCCTTTTCATTTACTTAAAACGGCTGTTGGGGAAGGAAATAAACAGGAAAAATGAAGGCAGTGAGAAGGAGTTTTATTCCTGAAATAAGGGATTTAAAAAAATACCAAAAAGAAACAAGTGGAATGTTTTGAAATGGAATAAATTTGTTGCTGATACAGGCAGGAAATAACACACTCAAATATATGTGGATGTATAGATATATTTTTATTTGAGCTTTTTTTGCAATGTGTTTTCTATTTAGGACACATATCAAGATTTGCATCTGTTTCCAGAACTTGCTGCTAACAGTTAGTAATGATGCCAAAACATACTTTAGTTCCAGCTTGAGACCAAATGATATTCAGGGGTTTTTTTTTATTACTAATTTAGGGTCTGATATTAATTAAGGAAATTTTCCATAAGTGCCAGGCTTTTTCAGAAGAACTCATTAAAATTATATTAACTTAAACCGGAATCACAGTCTGAGCATGTTTTGTAATGATTATTCTTACTGACTCTGCTGGGTTTTGTAAACAGAATGCTAATTGTTAATGGGGCAACTGGGTCCTCAGTTCCAGACTTCCAAAGGGCCAGATCCTGAGCCATTACCTAGATGTGTGTTCCCAATAAAGTCAATAAGCTCCTAACAGGAAGGCTGTGGGATGGAGCTCTTTGTTTCATCCTTGTGCAAAGGCGTTTGATGATTCCTCCATTCCCTTTGTGGAACTGCTGTTAATTTTCTACCTACAGTGGAGCCAGCAGTGGTCGCTGATGAAGGACCACATGTGTCCTCGCACAAAGAGGGAATCAGTCTCTATACATGAAGGTCTTTGGTACACCAGGTTCACTTATTTTACCCTCCTCCCCTAAAGTGTCTACAGGAAAGCTGGGGAGGGACTTTTGACAAGAGCATGGAGTGGCAGGATCAGGGGCTTTAAACTGAAAGAGAGGTGATTTAGAGTGGATTTGAAGAAATTGTCTCTGTGAGTGGTGAAATATTGGCACAGGTTGCCCAGAGAGGTGGTGAATGGTCCATCCTTGGAAACATTCAGGTCAGGTTGAGCAGGACTCTGAGCAACCCAATCTAGTTGAAGATGTCAGTGCCCATGACAGGAGGGTTGGACTAGATGACCTTTAAAAGTTCTTTTCCAACACAAAATATGCTGTGATTCTATGATTTTGCCCTTAAGTCTCTGTGACCTTGTGTTTTGTTGCACTGAATTTCATTTTATTGATTGCACAACATGAATTTATGAAATGATTCCTAAAAAATTCAGGACAATTTGGTCTTTCTCAGACTGTGATTGTGTTTAGTAGGAGACAGGTAGAGGAGTGCCTTTCAGGAACTGGATGGTTTAAAAAGTCCAGTTCTGAAAATCTTATACTAAAAAATAAATTCAAGAGGCAAAAACTGCTGCTGGTAGAAATAACTGGAGCTGCTTTGGGTTTTGGTCAAATTTCCTCTCATTTCTTGCCATGCAGAATTTGACCACACTGAATTTGGTCAGCAAGGGAGTGTTAGAGTCCAGCAGAGCTTCATAACACTTTTTTGAAGTGGTTTAACAATGGCTCTTGGCCCCATTCTACACATGACCAAATCTCCTCCCTTGTTGGTGGATGTTTTAGCAGAGAAAGAACCTGGTGTCCTGCCAGCTTGGCCGTCAGATTTCAAAGAGCACTGATACTGGTGATAGTGGGCTGATGCTGGTGACCAAAACAGAAGGCGAGAGCCATGCAAGTGATTCAGGTTTTCTGTGGTTGTAGAAAAGCAAACAACGTAGGCAGTGAAGGAGAGGAAGATGGCTGAGATAAAATGAGGGAACGCACCTTCACATGGCTCGTGAAGGCTGTTATTAAGGGAGAAGGAACTATTTCATATGCATAAAGGGAGGGTATTTGGGGACACTAATCTGAAAATCTCTTAATATTTGCTTTCAGACTGACTCAAAAGAGAGCGAGGGAAGGGATCAAAGCAGAAGATGCCTTCCTGAGCTTGGGACAGTTTCCCCATGTCCACAGGAGTGGTGTGCAGGCGGTGGAAAGGTCCCCTCAGGCGGAACCCAACCCCACACCCACCTGGTGCTCTATGGTGCTTCTGTGTCCAAGGAGTTTTTGCGAAGTGTGAGGAGTTTTAGCAATGATGAAGCTTCATCTATAAAGCTACGGGAAGAAAAATTTCGCTTAAAGAACTCTCCATGGATCCGTAGACTCATAGGTTATTAGTACAGTGAAACCCATGTGAACATCTGCTTTAAACACAGGAGTAAAATTTCCCCAAGTTAGAGTAAAATTTCACCAAATTAGCTCTTATTTGAACTTGAGGATAACTTTTGAGGGGAAAAAAAAAAAAAAAAAGCAAACTCAAAAGCTCAGTTGGTCTTCATTTAAAAATTTCCAGGGAAGTAAAATCCACCACAACCTTTGGTTACAGACACTAATTAAGCTCACTTTGAAATGTGGGTCTGATTACTAGTCTGAATTTGTCTAACTTTAGTTTCCACTCATTTGGACATGCTATAACTTTGCTATAACTTTGTCTGCCAGATTGCAGCACCAGTTTTTATTTCTGAGGTTCACATGGGTGCCTGTGCCAGTAACAGATAGAAGGAGGAGGTGGGTAGGACAGGTGGTGGCTGTGGTGGTCTCAGGGAGGTGGCAGAAGCCACAGAGAAGTGGCCAGTGTTGGACACAGAACTGGTTTGACTTGAGAGGAGGCTGGAGGGTCACTGTGCAAAAATATTCTGGTCATTTTAGTTTGCTGTGGTTTCACTATAATCTATCAAATAGTGGAAGTTCCCTTCCCTAATCAGGCAAACTCCTACAATATCCACTGAAAAAGTGTTAGTTTGGGTTGAATTACTAGTGGCACTCTGCTTTTCTAACCCACCTGAAAAAAACACACTGAGAAAGTATTTTTCACTGACTTTGTGGGCTTCTGCAATTCCTACAGGAATCTTTTTACCTTTGTATTTGCCTAATTGTAAAGTCCCTCCCTTTTTTCTAACAAAATGAATTTAATTCCTCACCCCCCACCCTAGATGGAGATACAGGAGTAGGACAACAGGATGCATTCTCCCTTGGTTTTCATACACCATTTAACCTTTCATTTTAAGAAACACAACTAGTCATAGACCTTTTCCCTCCAGGCTTAGTTAGCATTTGCACTGTCAAAGGCAAAGGTCAGAGCTGAGGCCGTGGTCCCACTGAGCAGCAAACACCCAGCCAAAGCAGCCTCCGTGCTCTCCTAATTATTCCATGGCCAAATCTGCAAATAGAGAGTTGTGTTAAACCCTTGGGATGACTTGGAGCATGCAACGCTTTCATTGTGTGAAGAAGTTTACTTCTGACAAAAGAGGTTTCAAACACTTAATGCAGGGGATTTTGTGGGGGCTTAAAGGTGTCTTTGGAGGATGAGAGGAGTCAGTGTGCTACATATTCAGCCCCAATTTGGCCATGTCACCTCCAGATTTCAGGTCCTTGTTCTCAAAGGTCTCTCCAACCACCCATTTGACATTTTATCCTGTGGTAGCCATGAGTGTTTGCTGCAATATGTTATTTTGTAATTAAGAAGAGCTGGGATAGGCAGCTGGAGGAAACCTCCTTGGGCTTGTGTGAGAAAGAGGTGCTACCATGCTGAGAGAAGGGGAGCACCAGCAGAGAAAACAGCCCAGAGGATTTAAAACAAGGATCAATTCTGCAAGCAAAATGGAGGGGTAGGGCACCTCACAGCCTCTTAACATCACATTTCTCTGGCAGTGAGCAGTGGAAGGTGGTATGCTCAAATTAGCAGCCGTACCCACAAAGCGTCTTTCATTTAGCTGAGATGAAAAGTCCCTACACAACCTCTAGCAATGCCACATGTGTGGTTTCTACTCGTTATTTTTAATGTTTCACTGGCTATCTCTATCTGATCCATAGGCATCACTGCTTTTTAATGCCCTTTTCTGTTAAACAAGCCCTGTCTGGAGTTGGCAGAATATTATAAAGTCTGCAGTGAAAGGTATGTCCGCCTTGGTTTGGTTTATATAGTTAGGCTGCACAATGGGCTTGCTTGGAAAAAACAGTTGGTAACACAGGTACAGGACCAAATATATAAGGCATATCATTTTTATTGGATAGATATTTGTAAAAACACAGCTTGTCATGTTTAATTTTGTGCTGAAATGGTGTTCCGTGTTGTGTTGAAAGCTGAATGTGGGATTGAAAGATTTCCACAAACTGGAGATCAGTCCCCTTGTCAAGGCATCAGTTGAGGTTTTGGCTTTAGCTGGGGCACCCAAATTTGGCTCCTGCAGGCAGTGCAGTTCAGTGATCAAAGTAAGAGTTGTGTTTGTGAATAGCTAATGGACCTTTGCTGGAATCACCGCCAGCCACGCGGCTGCTAATGGTGTTTGTATTGTGGTAGTGCCTGGAGGTCTGGTCCCCTTGTGCTAAGGGCTGTACAGTTAAAGAGGAGCAGGAAAAAAAAAAAGACAGATCAGCCTGTCCCCTCTGAATTTGCACCCTTAAATACAGTACAGCTGGTTACAAGATGTACAGTGGAATACAAGAGGGGATTGTAACACAAAGTGAGTCAGAGAGGTGGTAGCAGTGGCTGCAACATCACTAGAGCTGGATGGTGGTGAGTGTGGGTCAGAAGAGAGTTGCAGGGATGATGTCTGAAGGAGGATACCCCCCTAGGCTTTAGGGCTATCAGGAAAGAAAGGAAAAAGCTGCTCCTTACAGATGGTAATAAGAGAAAAGTGGTGTCTGTCAGCAGCATCACTGAAAAACCTGAGTGGGGCAAAAGATCAGTCACACCAGGTTTGACCAAGGATCCATTCAAGACCTGTCACCTCCTCATCCTGGAGTGCAAGATCAGAATATTTATATATTCCTAAGATGTAGGAGTTGCCAGAGCTGGAAGTTTCTGTCTGCATCACTGTATTTAGTAGCTATTAATAGAGATCTGTGAGTCTGCTTACCTGTATGTTGGTGGGAATCGTCCCAGAGCATCTGCTGGATCAATTCTTCTATTTCTTATAGGTCTGTAGTGTCATAGTCATATAGGACCGACAGGAATCTCATGACATCATATGATCTGTGCCCCTCTGTGCAGAAATAGGATCAAACATCTGCAGATCATTCCTACTGAGTGGAGCCAGCTAGTTATGTATGTTGTTGCCACTGAAAACAAAAATAAAACTATGTCCCAAAGAAGGAATCCCAGCCAAAAAAAACTTCATTGGAGTTGAAATAGATAATTTGGGTGCAGTTAAAAGACTAGAGCTACATGGGGTTGGTCAGCCTTTACAGAGGGAAGGTATAGAGCATAAACGTTTAGGTATCCTCCAGGGTGCAGATTGCAAGGTCTGGGATCTGGACTGGGAACTGAGGACTGAAAAACAGACCTTCTGCAGAGGTGACTGGCTTGCCAAATAGGAAGGGAAGCAAGTGCCTCAAAAACACCAAGAGGGCTGCTGACCTGAAATCTCTGCAACACAAACCTGAGATGAAATGGCTTATTGGAAGAGGTGTCTCACAGAAGCTGCTCAGAGGAAGTCCCCAGGAACTGTGATGTGGATGCTGGCATGGCCGGAGGAGCCACAGAGGAATCCTGGCAATGGGAAAAAGGCACCTCTCTTTCCCCTTTCTTCCCTCTTCCTCTCTCAAATATCTCCCTCTAAAGGGATTTTTTGTTTGTTTTTGTTTTCATTTTGATTCCTGCTAAAAGCCAACCCATGTTGTTTTCTTTTTTATGGGTGAAAAGGAGCGCAGGGAAGGATCTTAAGCCCCATCGGAGCCGAGTTGGGAGCCATCAGATTAGATTCCAAAATTAGATAGGAAGCTGGGTTTAAGGGTAGTCCAAACCCAACCAGTTCCTCGTTTGGCCTGGCCCACGTAGGTGGGCCGGACTGGTTTGGAGCTGTTCTGAGGACAGGCTGCTTGCCCACGGAGGGAGCCGCTCCAGCCGCAGCAGAGCTGGATCCTGGCGCCTGGTGCTCAGCCGGGCCAGCTCCTGCTCTCACCGCTCTGCACTGCAGATGCGCTGGGAGTTTGGGTCGCAGCAACGTCAGCTCCTGCTCTCACAAGCAGATGAGGACAACTGAAGGCGATAATTCAGGCTGACTTTGTATGCATCTTCCTTATTTCAGAAATCACGATTGCGCATGAAGGATTATTTTAAGTCAAGTTTTTGCTTTGCTCTTTCTGGCTTCCACTTTTTTTCTGTGGTTTCACCCACTGAAGAGCTTACAAAAAAATTTCTGTTGGGTTTTGCCTTTAATCTTTGTAATTTTACGACTTTTCCCAACAAAGGATTTCATAGTAGTTTTCAGACTGTACAACTGACCTTTGTCACCTGGCTAATAAGAAGTATTAAAATATTCATCCTATAGTGAGCAAAGTTTACTCAGAAAAATCAAATTATGCACCATAATTCACAAAACAAATAAGTAGCAAGAGCCAGAAAGCAATGTATCATGTTTCCCTTGTAGCAGCTTTAATGGATAAGTGGGCTTTCTCTTTCTATTTTGATGGTCTGAACTGAAAATCCAAGATACCTTGTCTCAGATAAATCACTGTTGGTAATCTAAAGAGATGCTAGTAGTATAGCCTAAGGTGTTGTACATCAAACAGTCTAAAACATGTTTGTGATGTGAGCTTTTACAGACCAAAGTCTGCTTCTCTTTCTCATCACCAGCTTCCTAGGAGTATAAAACCCATATTCAGCCTTTACGCTATGGAGAAGAAGCATTTATTTAGAGGTGTTCAGAGTTAGGCTGATTTAAGCTTCAGCTTGGCTGATGGATAGGGATGCTGTGTGGACAAGCTTATAATGGACTGAAGCTTTGCTTACAGTAGTTTTCCTTAACTTAGTGAGAAATCCAGTTAGGTCTGAAAGGAATGAAAAAATATACAGAAATATTTACACGACTTCTGTGAAATGGGATTGAAAATCATATATTGTTAAAGTGAATCTAAGAAGGAATACAGTGCCTCTAGTCCTGCTCTACGTCTGTGTTTAGCTGTCTGTGCCCTGCTGAATTTTGTGGCAATTTGGTATTTAAACAGGCACTGAGTGCCTAAATCCTGGGACTGAAACCTCTGTCGGTCTTTGCACTGCTCAGTATTTTTGACTCTCAGTTATGGGAGCAGAATCTCCAGCGAAAACAGCACGTTGGTTGCATGCAGTTTTCCTCCATCCCCCTCAAGCTCTTGGTGATGGTGGTGAGCAGGGTGGTGAGCCGTGCTCTGTGGCAGCCACCACTTTGCTCCTGCTGTGCCAAGGGTCGCGACATCCCCGAGCTGCTCTCGCCCTGCCCCGTGCGATGGGAGCAGAGGGTCAGCTCCGTGTTCACCCACGCATCTCCCCACAGGACTCCTTCGCACCCTGAGCCTCCCCAAATTCCTTTGAATGGTGGGCCTTGAGTCCCGCTGTGTTTGACAGTTTTATCACAGGGCCCAATGTTACCACTGTTTGTGTTACTTGGGGGAAATGTGTTCTCGCTATAAGGGAAAAAACTCTGGCTGCCGCTGGGTGAGTTATTTTCCACTGTTTTCACTCCAACAGCGTTATTGGTCCTGCTGCTGAAGTCCTTAGCCTAAGATGGAAATGCCTCCTTGGTATCTCCCCTCTGCTTTCTCCAGTAGCCAGAAGCTCTGTGGGCTATGTGCCCTCATCCCCTCGGAGCAGATGCTCCTGTGGGATCCTGCTCAGTCCGGCTCTGAGCATGAGCAGCCACTTTCAGCTGCCTCTGCAGGATGAGGTGCAGCTCTTTACCCTCTGGGGACACGGGACTTTCATGCTGAGGAAGACTGAAACTCAACATCATGGCCCTGCATGTGGACAGGGATCGAGGTTGAAAATGTCTTTTGAAAGGAGAAGTTATTTTGGAGGAGAAAAGTGTGTTTTTAATTGTTTAGATGGGGGGGGGTTGTGTTTCATGGATGTCTGAAGACTGTGGAGGTGCTTTTCTTCCTCTGTGCATGGTATTGTTCAGGGGAAAAAATAATGGACTATCTACATTTGTGAGTTTAAGTTTTCTTGGACAGAAGTGTAATGATTTGAAGGGTTTGATTTTTCTCTGGAAAAAAAAACAACGAACCAACAAAACCAACAGAGAGTTTTGAGAACAAGGCCGAGTAACCAAAATATGTTTGTTTTTGTTTAAATTGCTCAGTAGAGAAATCGTCTCTTGTCTATTGTTAAGAGTGAGGTTTAAATCAAAGGCAAGTTCTACATATTCTAAAATATACAGACAACTCTTTGAAAGCAAAGCCAAGCCAAACTTTAAAAGAGACCTTCTCCTTGATGCAGAAGTTTTCAGTTAGTTACTGTGCCGGGTCTCGAGTGGAAAGAACTGGCCTGAGAAACAAATGGCAAATCCCCGTTTCGGCGGCGGAAGCCAGAGAGAGCATCGTATTAATAGCACATGAGACCTTTCCACAGCCGTTCAGGCCCAGGGCTTTTCCAGCAGCAGCAAGGAAAAGCCTTTGCACTTCGTGGGTACTTTTTTGTGTTTGGATTTGGCTGTAGAAGGTTGAAGCGAGCGGCAGAGCGAGGCAAAGGGCCTGATCCTCTCGTGTTGGGTGGTCCCTCCTACCGCAAATAACCCTATTGGAAACAGAGGGACTATTTGTGGAGTCATTTGTTTGTCAGGAAAAGTAGGGTTTGTAGGATACGGCCCCAATTAGCAGCCAAATTCCTGGTTATTTTCTCGTGATAAAAGGGTGGGTAGCTGTCACAGAGATGCATGTAGCATCTCTTGGGTTCCCATTTGAACTCCTGCTCCGTGCTCTTCCCGCTTCCTCGGCCATGTGACAGTTACTGCAGCACCACACTAGCTCAGATGAGCCCGCTGCTTCCCTCCTGCCCGGCACTGCCGTGGCCCCCACCCTTTTCTGTGCCATTTTGGATCTGCAGGGCTTGGGCTCTGAACTCCTGGCTCCTGCTCGCTGGTACCTGGGGGTTGCTGCTCATCTTCATCTCCAAGCGCATCAGGCAGGTGATACCAAACCACAGTCTGGCATTGCTGCCTGAAACTAAACACATCATCCCACCACAGCCCCTGCTTTTAGTATGGCCCAGGTTCAGCCAAGGGATGTCCCCTCCTGAATCTGTCCTTTCTTGGGATATTTACTTGAAGGACAGTTTATCTCCCAGCTGCAGTTTTTGAAAGGGCAGGAAGGAAAATTTGTAAGGGGTGGAAAAAATTGCCTGCACAGGTTACCAGACAGTGGGCACCTGCCCAGCCCACGCACACTGGAGCAGGCAAGGACACGGCTCTGCCGACCCCGAAGAGCTTGGCAGATGCCAGGAGAGCTTTCTGGGAGCTGCAGGAATGCTGATAGCAGTGTCCTTTTTAGGGGAAGGAGGAGTGCTCTTGTTAGTTGTATTTTTTTGTGGCTCCCTGTTTCAGTAGTCATAAGTCATTAGTGGGTTTTAATTTTTTTTTTTTTTCCTTGAAACTGAAATAAGGGCTGAAAGGGTAGATTTTTTTTCCCCTTCATTTTCTCTTTCTCTTTCCCCCCCTCTTATTCTTTTTTTTTTTTTTTTTTTTTTTTTTTTTTTTTCCTAATCTGAGGCACACTGCCACATCTGAAGCCACTTGGCTTATTATGGATTTCATGGAAACTGATTCCCTGAAAGTGTTTCCATATGTGTGTTCCCAATATATCCCATCCTTTTCTAAATGGGAGTACAAACTCGCACACGAGCTGGAAATGGCTTCAGGATGTGACAGAGAAGTCATATGACTGGAGTGGCACTGTGTGTGGCCCTCTCTGAAAGACACGGTGTCCTGTGTGCTGGCTCCCATCCTACAGTAGATCCAGTTTCAAAGAACATCTTCCTTCCCGGCTTTTTAAAAACTCTTAATCAAGAACCAGCAAGGAATCCTCTGTCCTCAGGAGAGATGCGTATTAGCTGAATGAGATTGGAAAGGAAAATTTGGATGGGGAGGGAAAATGAGGGGTTTAAAGGGCGAAATAACAAAGCAATGCCAAGGGCTTCCCCCCACCCTCCCTGTCCCTGCAAAACATAGTTCCTTTGTATCTGCTTGAGGATCAGATGGTATTTCTGACTTAGTAGCATGCAGTGGAAAAGTACAATTCATGACAACATTGGAAACAAATATTTATACTGGATAGTTAAGGCACATTTTTCTGAAAAGAAGGAAAAAAAAAAAAAGGAAGGAATAAAGCAGCCTGTGAGCCATGATGTATTTTATCTTCCCATTCACTGGATTTATTCAGGGTTGCTGTCCCTGACGCTCTCCTTCGCCGTGTCTGCACCGCAGCGCTCAGCCCTGCGGTTTCACCCCCTTGCTGTATACAACACACTGAGGTTGCTCTCCAAGAAAAGCCTCAAGTGTTCTTGCTGATGCATTTTGGCTGGAGGAAAACAGCAGCGGCTGAAATTCCGGCAGGAAAAATTGGGGAAAACTGAAAGGAGAGCGCTGCGCGCCTGTGTGCGTGTTTGTGCCACGTGGTGTTGCAGAGCTCCCAGACTTATTTCCAGGAAGCATTATTTACTTTTTGGTTCCAACAGAGTGTATAGATGGCCTGAGACTTTAAACAAGCAGGGGGCTTTTGATATACTGCCGGTTCCTTCCACCCAAATCACCCGTGACTGCTCTAGACTGGAGTCACTGAGATGAGATGGCAAAGGCTGAGAAGTTCAGAGGCTCCCCATCACATCAGGTCAACAGGCAGCCACGGGTAGCAAGTCACAACTACTAACAGGGGACCTGTTTCTGTGACGTGGCCATTTGTCCCCCTCCTGTGGTTCTCATTAGGAAGGTTTATGAGTCCTGTGTAAGTGAAGCAACATCTATAAATGAGACAGTGATGACCGATACTCCCATAGCTTCATTTCTGCTCCCAATAGTCCATCTAAAAGGGGTTGGTTGTTGTGGTTTTCTACCTACAGATGTGGCCTCAATTTTAGATGAGCTGACTCTGGGCGTGCAGTGAAAATCCGCCTGTGTTTAGGTGTGCAGTGTCACCCAACAAGACTTGGGTCCCTGAAGGAAATGAGCTTCATCCAGCAGAAAATTCCTCTTGACTGGACAGGACAGGCAATTAACAAGACCAGGCTGAAGAAGTGTAAAGAGACTTCTATTTTGCTCTTAAGCAATATAACATCTCTGCTTGGGAAACACTCTCCTTTATTTGCAGGAGTGGTACTTTAATGGTCGCTGATAACTGTTATTTATGGGGTGTTTCTCCCAGCAAAGGGCTTAGGTGCAGCACTATAAATTCAGTGAAAACATCTCTCTGCAAATTAATCTGTGGTATTCGAGGTGCTAAAGTCCTGTTACCTAAATACCAGGAGGCACAAACGTGCAGTTTATTATGTGAACGGGGGTATTCAGGGACAATGAGAAGGGGTGCGCTGGAATTAGGGTCTTGCCTGTTGTGCTTGAGGCTCTGAAGGGGTTAAAGTGTTCCTTCCTCCCTCTGACTTTTGTGAGACTGCTGAGCTTAATAATGTTGCAGTTTAAATGGTCCCAACTAGGCCTTGAAGTTAACACCTTGTTGAGGTGAAGAAAAGAGAGGGGCTGCAGTTCACACCTTTTCTGCAGCTATTGTTTGCCAGGAAGACATGCTTGGGGTGACAGGGAGGGGAAAAATGAGGGAAAAAAATTACACAAAAGGCTTTTTTGCCTTTTGTCTCCTGACTTAATGGAAGGGAAAGGGGCATTTGAAAACACACCATTTTGTATGATAAATGGTTCCAGATATCCAGACGACACATCCTCATCCCAAAAGTGCACCAGGGAGGGAGAAGCCCCGTGCGTTATTTCTGCTTGAAGGTCGCCCTCCCAGTACGTAGACACACCTTCAGTGGCAAATGTGTGCGAGGAACGTCCCTGAACCCGTGCAGGAAGCTGAGCACCAGCATAGGTTTGTAGGGTCAGGACTTAACAGCTACAGCAGGGTGTAGATACAGGAGGAGATGGTTTGGGATCCTTGGGAATTGCAGTGCCAGGCTCCCTGCTACAGTTGGCACCAAGAGGGAAGGTGGTACAGCAGCTTTGGAGAGCCAAAGGCTTGCCTGAAAGGAGACAGAAAGATCATGTTGTGTGTAATTCACTGAACACTTGTTGGAAGGAGGGAACAAGAGTTTAACAAAATGAAGAGCCAAATAACACTGTCCCCCCAATACAGAAGGATGTTTGGGGCAAACCCAAAGAGATCCAGCTAGGAAATAGTCACTCTCTCATCCAAACACCCTTCAAAGAATCTTTAAGATTGCAAAATGAAGTGCTCAGAAATTGGGAAATCTCAGTACATGTGTTGCCTGTGCAACTTTAAATCAGCCTCGTTCTGCTTATGCATTATATTACAGATTTTAATTACAGGATCACATGATACTTTTCCCACGGGATTCCTGTCTCATTCAGTGCACAGGATGGACAGTGCTAACTTAATGAGCGGTTCTACAATACTTTGTTTTCTTGTTCTTTGCATTTCCTCAGGCCTTGTTTATTGCAGAGTATTAAATGCTGCTCTGAAGAAGGAATCCTTAATTTCTTACCAGGCTTTGCTCTAGTATTTCTGCCATAGCGTTTGTATACAGTTTGCTGCAGTGAAGTGATCCCAAGAAAGAAAGAAGACTTTTTAGAAAGAGAACTGAGACTCTCATGTCATTCAGTGCACCTTCTCTATGTCCCTACAGCACAATCTGTGTTCTGTCTGTAGCCTTATGTTCAGACCTGTGAACCCGCTGCAGCTGGGAATATTTAGTGCACGTGCAAATCAGAAGCCAACATCTTTGCTGCACACAGAAAATGAGAGAAGTGAAAATGGGATTTGGAGAGATTTCAACTGACTCATATAGGAGCCATGTGGCAGAAACACTTATAAAATCCAGTTAACTCAGGAAATAATTGGGTCTCTCTCGCCTTGTTCGATTCACCCCTTCTGATTTCTTGGGGCGGTGGACTTGGGGGAGTATATAGACAATGGTCTGCTCTATTCCTCCACTCAGATACATCTCCAAAGGTGGTCAGCTTGGAAGGATCCATGGAAAAGGAATAGCATCTTGTGTAGTTGAACGCTGTGTCGTGCATATGGAGTAGTAACCTGAATTCTGGTGTTTTCTAGCTTTCTCATTCTTCACATGGTAACCTCAGTAACATCCTTTTGTTTGTCTCTAGCTGTGTTTGTAATTTCTCAGATTTCTTAGAAAAACAAACCCCAAATGACCCTGCCTTCACAAATTTTTCTTTACAATACCATACCAACACCCACATGGGCTCCTTTCTCTCAGACTCTGCCATCGCAATGAGTGGAGCCATCAATGGACCAATCCTTCATGAGGCTGGCATGGGGGTGGGTGGCAATATTTGCAGAAAAAAGGCTGGGATTTGGGACTCTGGTATTTCATTCCAGTCTCTAGACTGTCTTTGTAGGGGCACAGACTCTTCTGCCCATTTTTAGTCAGAATGCTTATGATTTGTTCATATTTGGCTGGATTTTCATGGCAACATCTCACACACAAAAGCCACTCCTATTCCAAAGTTCAAGTCCTTACTTCAAAGCATGGAACTGGTACAGCTTTTCAAAGGAAGGCTCCTCAGAGTTTAAGATTAGTAAAACAATATATTTTTCCCAGCAGAAGAGTTTCAGCTGAAATTTTAAAAACAAATAAATGCATAAATCACAATTTAGACCGAGACAGACGCCCAGCATGGACAATTTCAGCCAGAACGTTTAAAGTTTGGCAAAGCTGTAAGAGTCTGAAAATGGTCTCATCATGTGAAGTGTGTGGCATGCTCCCTCTGAGGCAGTATTATCAGCTGTAGGCAATCCAGGCTGCACATATAATTCATCAATGTAGATGTTAGGGAAGGAAAAAACAATTTTAGTGGGTCCATTAGTACAATGCACCAGCCTGAATCAAACTATTGAACAGAAAAACCCACAAAATCTCATATTGACTTCAGTGAATATCTTAACACTGAAGCTCCCCAAAACACATTTAGCTGCTGCTAAGTTTATTTAACTGTATGTAGCTGAATTTCCTGTTCAGGGACTCTTGAACACAGCATCACTCTCTCTTTTCATGCATCCAGTGATTCTGCATTGACTTGATGGGCTAGAAATTTCCCTATGAAACATGCACTAAGCCAACGGGACTTTATTTTGGTAGTGACCTTGCAGCATTAAATGACAAAGCAAATTGCAATATTTGTAATTTATAAAATTACCCTGTAGCCCTTTAAAGTGGATGTCAGCTTGCTGTACCCACAAGGAGTTAATCTGTCCACAGAACATTATCATCTTTAATAATTGGAAGTGATTGGCCCAAGTGCTGTAAACCCGACAGAAATTTGTTGCCTGACTTTCTGCAAACCACAAGCACAGCTTATTAATCAAGACCTGAGCATTAATTGGCATTAGCTGGCATCTGTGAACTGCAAAAGAGCAATGGCCATGGCACACATGCAGCTCTGAATGGTAGAGCTGCAAAGCTGCAACAGGTAAAATTGTGTTTGAAATGTGAATGCAAAGCCATTTGAGTTGGCTGCTGGCAAATGCCCATGTCTAGGGATTTTAATGAGGCTTCTGCATCAAAATAAGTGAAACCACATGGAATTTTAATTGTTCTTATTCTAAATATGAAACACACTGGAGCAATATTCTTGAATCTGGGATGTTAGCATATATATTGGCATATTAACACGGCCACTTTTCTGTTCTAAACATATAGCTCTCAGAAAACCAGAGTGCCAGGTTACATTAGGGAGGAATCAGCTTGGAAGATTTAAAAATAGTTTAACTTGGACTCATTTGAATGTAAAGTGTTTGTTCTTTTTTTTCCAAAATATACCTTTTCTTATTCTTTTTTTCTATTGTTAAGCACAGTCAGCTGATGACACATATAAGGAAAGATCGCTTGTTGTGTTTGTTGCCATGTCTCTCTTTCTGGAGGCACAAAATAAAGTCTCTTCTCTTTATACAAGTGTGGTTTCACCATGTTGTGGCCACAATGTGGGGCAGAGGGTCTGTGCTTCCACCTATTTAATGCAAGCTATCACAAGAGTGGGAATTCACAGATGCAAATGGTTTTCTTGCTCTGATGGAGGAAAATTAGCATAAATCTTTAATCCTGCTGGGGAGAGGAATAAATAAGCTATTATAATATTATAATTATTATATTATGAATTATATACTTGCACTGTCATGTTACTATATTGCTGATCAACATCGCTGTTTGTGCACAGCTGGATACAAAGATGGGTGCCATTCCCAGTAGAACAGTTTATGATCCCAGTCCAGCATAGATCTAAACATATAGAAGTGAAAAGCCATCTGGGTTTTCCAAGTCAGAATGAAAATCAACCTTAACATAAGGAGGTAGTGCAGAGAAAGGAGGAGGAGGGTGAAAATGCATCAGTGAGATTGCATAGCAGTGAGGATGTCAAGAAGCTGAGACTTAGAGCTGGCTTTTTAGGAAGTTTCACTTAGTAATGAGACTTTAGAACAGGCATCTCGGAGAACATTTCCTGATCTCCAAAAATATCTTTACCCAAAGGAGATACATAAGGCTGGGGACAAATCACAGCCTTGTGAAGGGAGTTACGGAGACAGCAAAATGCACTTGGGCAAGAGGAGAGTTGGAGGAGTGAGTGTGCAGGAGCCATACAGACACAGCCATGAGTGAGATAAGACAGGGTTATGGTTATTTGCGCTTTGGGTAAATAGGATTGTACTTTACAAGCAACAGTAAAAACAAACAAGTGTGCATTTACTAGGGTATGTAGGGAGGTCTGTAGCCCCACATGCAAAATGCCAACATGTAGGGCACACATTCCCAGCCATCCGACACTGACATGGTCTCTTGGCAGCACCCACACAGATAATATTTGGATCTAGCCCTGAGAGGGAGATTGCCTTTCAAGGTGTAAAACTGTGTGGACAGTTTGTTATTAAGAAAAAAAAAAAAGTATTGGTTGCAAAGCATCCAGAAATACCGATGTTCTTCTACGCCCTTACTCTCATACCAATTCTACCTTTGATTGTAGAAGACTTGTTTAGCTTCTATCAGGGTAAACTAAGAGCAATTCTGTTCATGTTAGGAGAGTTGCAATAACAATAATAATAATAATAAAAAAAGGCAGTATGAATGGTAGCAGATTGAAACTCAGTATTTTGAGCAGCTGGGGAAATTACGTTCTACCCTTATATATCCAGATACATATCAGACCTGTTCACAATATAAAGGATAGTGTTCCAAAATTACAGCTTTGAATCTGGGTGGTATTGCCTCTGGCTATTGTTTGCAATTGGGAACGAAAGACGTTGCATCAAGTAGTAGAGTGTTTGCTGTAAAGGTACAAGTTATCTTACATTCCACTGCTCTGTGGTTGGAGGGCTTGATGATGGAGACAGACCCATTCACCCGGAGGTCACTGATTCAGTCCCTGATAAAGATAATAGTAATCACATTGTCATCGGAGTTTAGAGTGGGTTTTTACTGCCCATTGAAAGCTCTGTACTCAATATCTTTTGAGACAGCAGATTATAGTTCCTAGGTTCCAGGGTGATTTGTATGCTTAGCTGGCTGTGGCCTGGGTCCTCCAGCCTAAACCCAAACTGTGCCTGAACTTTTCCCTGCTGCTGCTTTTAGATATCATTGTAGGCACGGGTTCCCTCCCAGTGAACTGGGAGAACAGGAGAGAACAGTGATCTAAATCCCAAAATGTGTCACCCAAGGCGTCAGGGACTGTGGAGTCTGTGGCTTACAATAACAACCACCATTGTGGGTGCTGTAGGGGACTGAAGGCAGAAGGGCTGGAGGGACTTTCTGCACAGCAGTGTCATCAGGTCAGATCTGAAACCTATCCACAAGGAAAATAATTGCTTAATCTTAAATTGAGGATAGAAAGAGTGTTCCAGTGTTTAGCACATCATTTTGGCATCTAGAAGATGCTGTATTTTCCTTCCAGTTTAATCAGGTTTAGTAAATTGAAAAAGAGGTGAGTGAACCCTTGTATCCGGAGGACTGTAAAGCTGTAGAAGTGGCAGGTGGGAAGTGCAGGGAGGATCCATTTGATTTCATAATGTTTCCCCTTTGTTCATACCCTGCTCTTTCTATCTCTCTAAAAATATGTGTACATGTGTGTGCTGCATACTGGCCAATGCATTTGCCTCCTCCTGCCCTGTACTTCTTCATTAGGCTTTTCCTCTTTCCCCGTCCCTTTTCCCACACCCTCTTTGTTTTCCACTTTCCTGGCTCTCAATATGAGCTTTCACCATCTTTTTCTTCTGCTCCTGTCCATCCCATGGTCTCCTAAGCACATCACCCAGCTACTAATGTTTGCTTTCCAGTTCTGCTCCAAAGTTTTGGGTGTTTGATGTGGGATTAGAAATTAGGCAAAATGAGTTTACCCATCCCTGTTTTGCGTTAGACTCCAATTCACAGCGTTACCATCCAGACATGCACAGTAGCCATAAACTGTGTGGTCTCTTTTTTTGTTTGTTTGTTTTTTGTTTTTTGTTTTTTTTTTTTTCCAAGCAGACTTCAGTGACTACACACGAAAACAACTTTTTTTGCAATGGCAAAAAGACTGTTGGGCTTGTAATTTTCCATCAACTGCCCTGAAAAGTAAAATCTGCATCTTTGCTATCAGCTCAGATGCCTTGCCCATCCTTCAGATGCAGCAAACAGTAGTTTTCAGCCAAAGGAAGCAGCTGAGCAGATTCCCATCTAAATAAATTGATTTAAGGCAAGAAGTGGGTCTTAGTCACCCCCGGTGTAACTCCCCTGGTGTCAGTGGTGCAGTTAACTCTGTGTTGCCAGCTCTTGTGGCTTTATTACAAGTTGCATGGTAATTTCTGCTTTTCTGGAAATCCCAACTCCCGACAGCCAGTGCTGAGGTGGGAATCTCAGCTTTTTTGTGCAACCAGATCTGAGTTTCATGAGAGGCTCTAGCAAAAAAAACAGAGACATGTAACCCTCAAAGCTCTGAAACCAGAAGGCTAATCAACTCCAAATCCGCCTTTCAGTTTTTGACTCTTTTTAAATCTCCTGATTTTAGAGATTTTTTTGAATTTTTTTTCCCCTTTCTTTTTTTGGCTCTTTTTCATTCTCTTGATTTTAGAAATGTTTGCTTTCCCCAGCCTGACTCGTGACCTTTGAACACTTCAGGCTATCAATGCTGCTCTCTCCATTGGCATCGGTGGAGTTAGACCAGGGATGAGTTTGGCCCAGTGCTTGTTGAAGACAGATGTATGACTCTGTTCCTTGCGATGTATTGCTTGATGTGATCTGCTGTTCTCTTGGGGGCCAAAAGAAGTGGGTTAACTTAGAAAAATAAAATTCTATCATCACTTGATACAAAAAATGGTATTTACAGAATTGTTTTCCCCCATCTTTTGTTATAATTTTTTAGGTGCTTCAGAGCTGGGCCCATTTTCAGATCCCAGGCAGTTCACAAGCATTTCATCCCTCACTGAGAGCCGCTTCTCCAACCCACGAATGCACTATCCAGCCACCTTTACCTATACACCGCCAGTCACCTCAGGCATGTCACTGGGTATGTCCGCAACCACTCACTACCACACCTACTTACCACCACCCTACCCCGGCTCTTCCCAAAACCAAAGTGGACCTTTCCAGACCAGCAGCACTCCATATCTCTACTATGGCACTTCGTCAGGATCATACCAGTTCCCCATGGTGCCAGGAGGGGACCGCTCCCCTTCCAGGATGCTCCCGCCGTGCACCACCACGTCCAACGGCAGCACGCTGCTAAACCCTAACTTGCCCACCCAGAGTGATGGGGTGGAGGCGGATGGCAGCCACAGCAGCTCCCCAACTGTCTTGAATTCTAGTGGCAGGATGGATGAGTCCGTTTGGAGGCCGTACTGAGATTTCTTCTGTAGCCGGCCTGACCTCCGCAAGCCAAACAAAAAAAAAACCAAAAAACCAAAAAACCAAAACACCAAATGGTCAACTAACTACGAAGTGCCTGGTTTTGTTTTTGTTTTTAAAAAAGAAAAAGAAAAAAAAAAAAAAGATTTTACCAGTATGTGCAACGGTGTAGATGGGATGAAAATGACCATAAATAACACAAGAGTTACCACCACACCAAACCCATGTTTCAGATTATGCAAATCAAAGCACTTTTTTTTTTTTTTTTTTCCCTCCTTGGAACCGTTTTACCTTGTTTTATATTTAAAATGTACTTTCTCCACTCACAAAATCGCCATCCCCCCCTCCCTTTTTTTTCTCCCCTTCCCTCCCCCCCCCAGCCCAAGAGTTTTGTATTAACTAGTGAGTACTTTTGCCAACAAGGAGAGAACGGACTCCTCGGCTATCAGGAGAAACATGGTGATGCAAGGCAAAGATTGCGCTCCCTTTTCTTTTCATACAAAACCAAACCTGACCATGAACTCCAGATACAGTTGCAATCATACAACGTATGGAACCCTCCTCTCCACACCCGTAGTGCAATTCACCTGGCTTGTATTGGTGCACATAAAAAGGAAAGCAAAGAGTGAGTTGCTTCCAGTTTGCCATGATCCATTCAGACGAAAACGGCTGTCCCAAAAAAACTCTGGTTGAGCCTGGCTGCGGAAAATGGTCAGAACTCCTCCGCCTTCATTGCCTTTTTGGTTTGTTTTTGGGTACTTAAAGAGAATGAGTTTTCTAGTTAGGCGAGCCAACCCCAGAGTTTCCTTTTTGCTTCTGTGTCCCCTCGTTTTCCCTTTGATTAGCCAAAAACCAAAAATAACAACCAAAACCTTGAAAAACAAAAAAAGCAAAATGTTATTACTTATGCAAAATATCAGAATGGCAATATATATTAGTAGAGCCAGAATGGTATACATAGTATTTGTGTTCAGCTATGTTCTTTTTTTAAAATTTTTTTCTTTAAATTATAAATGTGTAAAATTTGAGGTTGTTTGCTAACATGAATCATCATATAACTTTAAAAGAATATTTATAATTATTTAATGACATTTGGACCCTTTAAACGTTTCTTAATGTAATGATATATTGACTTCGGTCTCTAAAAGTGTTTTTTGGGGGTTTTTTTGGTTTTTTTTGTTTTGTTTTGTTTTGTTTTTTTTACTTATTACATTTCTGTAATGGTGTAAACCTCAAACCTTTACCCAACTCTGAAAAGCAGTTCCAGTGTGAACCAGTTTACAATGTGACTTAAAAATGACAAACCCAACCCAAATGTATCCACATCAAATGATTTTGGATGTAGGATCTTTTTATCTAACTTATGAAGGAAATATTGTGTTTAAAATATTTTTATTAGCTGTCTGGTTGCCTTCAACACAGTCTTGCCTTTTAATCAGTAGTTGTGGAGACACTGGAAAAATGGTAGAAAGGGTGAAATATTTTCCACTCTTCCCCTAATTTCTTCTTCTCCCAGGATTTTTCTCAGAGCTCCAAAATTTGAAAAGATTCATATTTAAAATGGTCTATTTTGACAGCATAATTTGGATTTTGACAGGGTTGCTTTTTTGTTTGTTCGTTTAGGTTTTTTTCCCCAAAGAAAAATCAAAACCATTTCAAAGCCCGTGTTTTTGCAAATAATGAATTGTTAAATATCTCAGAAATGGGATCGAGGGAGAAATGGTGAAACATTTTCCCCTCTCCTTGCGATTTCAGCCCACTCAGTGGAATATAAAGGTTTCAACCTTGAGATGAAAGCTGCCTGGTAGCGAGTCACCGCCCGATAGCATTAAATGCGGGAGCATGCAGATGCTGTGGTGGCCCTGAAGCTGATGAGGCTGTGGCCGTGTTAGAGGAACAAGCCCAGGGGCACCAATGATCACCTTTGCAGGCTCTGAAAATCTAAACTCACCTCAAAAGCCACCCTGGGGCTCCCAGATGTGACTCAGGATTGCATCCAAACCCCTTGACCGACCCATCTGCCACCAGACTATCCTGCGGAGGGGCCCAAATTTCGCCCAGCCTGGGGCTGCTGTGGCAAACGGGGAGGTGGCGTGGCATCTGCTGGGTGTGGTGGGAGCTGAACCGCCCTGCCCACACTCTCCCCAAACAGGTGATGGTTGAGCCTGGTTCAGAGGGATGGTTCAGATTGGCACGTGTTGGGGGGCTTGGCCGGTGCTGCCTCCTTCCGTTCCCTTAGTCACTGCTGCCTGCAGCCCCTCAGGGGCTGGAGTCCCCCAGGCTGCTCCTTGGGTGTTCTTTGGCTCTCTCCAAAGTATTGCAATAAATCGACGCTGGGCACAGCCACTACGGAGCCCGACGCCACCCCCGCCGCTCGGTAATAGCCAAGCTGTTGAACGAGTTGCTGTTAGCATGGTACATCCCTCCAGTCTGCGTGATGACATGCTCTTAAAAATAATAAATTAATAAAGTCTTTGCCTTCTAAAGGTTGTATACCAAGTATGCTTAAAGTATAAGTAAGACACTTTGTTTTTCTTCTAGTACTTAGTTTTCCTTCAAAGATGGAAGCTGTAATTGATTCTATTTATTGTTGGTTTGTGGTAGCTTGAAGCATACCACTGTCCATTTATTTGTAACTGTAAAGTAACGTTTGTTAGTCTCAGCAGCACTTAAAAAGCCAGTGTCTGGTTACACATTTCAGTTTTGTTTTTTGTTTAGTAAGCAAGAGAAAAAGAGATGTACTGCCAGTGCAAGCTGTTTCCTATTTAATAAAAGGTACTATATTTGTACATTATTTGTTATTGCTGAGAAGGGCTTTTTAAGGTTTACTGTATGCATATTAAGTAATTTTTAGGGTGCTTTTGTGTTGAAATGTTGTTAAGAGTGGCTGCAGGCAGCAACCCAGATTTTTTTTTTTTTTTTTTTTTTAGACTTTGTTGTAAAATTCAAGCACTTGGTTTTTGTTTCTGGATAAATCCAGCACAGACCAGATTTTTGTTTTGCCCAATACCAACAGGACTCTGTTTGTGTCCCCGCGGTTTTTCAACTGGACCATTAGGGACAGCCATTGAAAACATTTTCTCCGTCCGGTCGAGGCACAAGTGCCCGATCCAGTTGATCTGTGCCCTCGGCTGACCTGGCTCTGCCTGTTTGAGATAGGAAGGAAAGGATTTTCTAAGTACCTGCAGACAGAGGAGCAGCAGCCCCTCAAAGTTCAGTAGACCCCCATGCTCCTGAACCCTCCTGGTGCCTTTGGAAAATCCCTCCCAGTACATCATGCTGGTCACAAAGAGAGTTGTACAAGCCGAGGCAGAGATGCTCATCAAAGCTTTTGGAAAATGCTTTTGAGTTCACTCGGAAATGCTCTTGAAGGAGGATTTCAGACAAAGTAACCCCAACCAACTGGTGCTATGTAGTGACTCCTGTCAGTTTGTTAGAGCTTTTGCAAGGTGCTTGGCATCACAGAAAGGAGTTTTCTCCAAGGTACGACAGCCCTTCCCTCTGGGCAGTGGCAATCTTTGGCATAGATTTAAAGATAAAAAATGGCTTTTTTTTAGCTTTCAGCTGTCTTATCCTACCAAAGATTTACTTCCAGCACAACAGGCACGATGTCCCTTTTGCCTAATGGAGGATTGAATCCTCCTCTCCCTCCTCCCAAGGGTAACCAGATCAGGGGCAGCGGGTCGGGACAGATGAGTAAAGCAAATTATTCACCCTACAGCATCACTTGTGTGGCGTTCATAATTTCCCTTAAAAGACCAGCTGCTGTGTCTTTCTTAGCATTGAACTTTTTTTGCCAGCAGTCCCCTGAGCAAAGATTGAGCAGTTTTCACAGGTACCATCGGGAATGGGGAGAATTTTGCACTTTCACCCTGAGCAAAGTGAGGCTCAGCCCCTCGTGAGGCTGCAGCGCCAGCAAGCCATGAGCAAAAGCAATAATTAAACTTGGATCAGCCACGAGCTCAAAGAAAGCCCTGTTCTCTGCCCCCCTGAATTTCTTGTTGTTTTTGAATAGAATGCATTTCAGTTTAACACTTTCTGAGAACTTTTTTAGATGTTTGTTTACTTCCATGTTTACAGATAACTCTTTGCTTTTTTTTTTAATGCAGTACTTCTAAGTATATCAGCCAAAACCATACTTTTACAGTAACTTTAGGTAATATGAGTGACATTCCAATTTTTTTTTTTGTTGTTGTTAAATATGCTTTACCGATCTTGAATTTCTGCTGGAACAAAATATTTGTAGCATTTTGTGTAAATACAAGCTTTAATTTTTTATTTTTTCAAATGCTGTCACCCAAGATTTGCTTTTCATGCACATATTGTACAAACACACTCTGCTTTATGCCACAGACGATGACTGTGGATCAGTTTACTTCAACTTCAAAGGGACTATTTGTATTGTATGTTGCAACTGTAAATTGAATTGTTTGGCATTTTCTCATGATTGTAATATTAATTTGAAGTTTTAATTTCATTTTCAATAAAATGGCTTTTTTTTTTTGTTAATGTTCTTCTACGCTTCTTTTTCTTCCTTGTCTCCTCTTGGCACCAGGCAGGGCAAAGCAAGCACACAGTAGGACATGGTACTGGTCCATCCATCTGGCTCCATCAATTAAATATCAAAAGCAAGTTTCCAGGCCTTTGGGGGTTAGAGGACACTTTCTAAATCTGATCTGAAATGTTGCTTCTTTTCCTGAGTCTGCAAACTCAAAACCTGTGTCTCTTGAAGGAGTGCAAACTTCTCTGTTCATCCTGCTGGATCCTTAACTCTGAAACCTAACAACTGACATTAGCTGGGACATTCTCCTGCTAAGGCACTGTGGGCAGAGTTTGAAGTATAGGGAAAATCAGGATTTCTAAACTGGGAGGGAGGAATTGCGATTTATGGCACCTTTCTAGGAGGGGGGTTGAGCTCTCCCCACCTCTTCCTGGTCAGACCTGAGGAATGCAGTTACAGATAATCTTGTGATTTGCATGGCCTGAGGCAAGAATAGTTTTCAAGTAGCAAAAAATATATGTGTTGGGAGGGGACTGAGGGAAGAGGCTGTTTTTCCTCCAGCTTAATGTCAGGGGTAGGAGGAGTCGAAGCTAATGAAGGTGAGGTTAAGTTCACCTGAGGCTGTCTGCAGGAGGCGAGGACAGGAGTTGTTTGCAAGATTATGTTTCGTTTCATAGTAAGTTCTTATCCTTCTTAGCTATTTCTTGAGTCTGCAAAAGAGAAAGTATAGTGAAGAGAGGTGTGAGGCTCTAATAATTTCAAGAAACCTTCAACTCTGAATTTTAAATGTCAGTAACACTGATTTTGGGAGCTCTCTTGGCTTTACCGTGGACCTCCACATCTGTTGTGTGGTGTTTTAAGGTTGAGATAATATTTGGGGCTTTTCAAGAGCACTTTCATTCCAGTTTATAATCTGAGTCCTGGTTTTAGGGAAGCTTGATCCAAGAGTGAGGAACCTAGCAAGCCAATCAGTGCTCTGTGGTGTAGTTACCATATAAATCGTTTTAGGGGAACCTATGCTCCAAACATTAGTGCTAAGATTTTCTGCTGCCCTCAGGCACACAGATTAACTCAGATATCCAGAGCCAGAGGGACCCTCATTATATTCTTCATTTTGTGGTCACTTACTCCAGATTCTTTTCTGTGAAAATAAACAGTTTTTCTTCATTTTATATGGTGGAGTGGTGGAACAGGGGCCTCGGGAAACTGTGACACTTCTGGCCTTGGAGGTTTACAGGACCCAACTGCATCTTGCGTGAAGCAACCTAGTCTGACCCCGGGAGCTGAGGCTGCTTGAGCAGGAGGTTGGGATGGAGACCTCCCACAGTTCCTTCCAAATTATCCCATGACCCTGTGAGGGAGGCTGGGAGCTGCCTCTCAGGGCTGTTACCTGAGATAAAAACTGCTTGCATGACTGTACGGAGAGTATATATTCAGGTAAATGCAATCTGAATGAAGAGGTTGCATAGGGTTAAATTTGTAAGGAGACAGGTTATTGAGTTACAGTGATCCATGTGGTCATAGAGTCATGGAATGATTTGAGTTGAAAGGGACCTTAAAGATCCATTTTTGTTGGTTTCTGGCACTTTTCTCTAGGATGTCTACAGGAGTCATGGTCAGAACAAGGGCTGGAAGAGCCAGACCATCCCTGATCTATTACAGCAGTTCCAGTCAAATACCATGCTGGGGATGTTGCTTTTGATTTTTTGCTTCATTTACCCTTCTACAGCTTGAGAACTTCTCTTGCCTTAGCCAGAAACCAGCCTCTAGAGGCAAAATGACCACCACTGGCCAATCTGGAGAACAGCCCCATACAGAGACATATGGAGCAGTGGGGGGAGATAAAGGACTTTAGGAGACAGCATTAGAGACATTTCCTGCAAGGATTGGTGATTGTTGTCTTCTCCATCTTTTTGGAGTCAGTAAATATCTTCTTGGTTTTGGATTGTGAGGGTTAAACATCAACTCTGGATCTCTGGAATCAGGCCTTGCCAGTCCCAGGTTCCACTCAGTCCTGCACTGCCTTTCCCTGTTGGCCTTGGTTTTCTTTTTCTCGTTGCCTGTGGCTATGAGCGGTACTGGGGGGGCTCAGGGCAGCCACAGGCCCCTAATTATTAATCTGCCCCTTATTTTCTGCCTAAAGCAAGCTCTTGGGGAGAAGTGGGGTTGAGAAGGAGCAGGGTGACCAAGCCCTGTGCTGCACGAATTAAAACATTCATCAAGCTGTTTACTGGGGAAAAGGAGGAAATGACATCCATTATATATCCAAGAATCCATATGACCTGTCTAGTTATGTCCTCCCTGGTCAGCAGGAAATGAATCAATACTTTGGGGTGAAATCCCTCCCTTGGGTGGCTGCTCATGTATGGCCAATGTTCTGCCTGTCACAGCAGCTCTGAAGTGTGTGTGGGGTCACACTATACCATGTATTTGGGTAGGGGTGCCGTGAGGGTGTCCAGCTCGGTCACTCACCACTTGGCTAAATGCTTGAAGAAGACAGCCCAAGAGGGTTATTTCTCAGAAACATTTGTTGGATGGGTTAGAAATCATAAATCCACTAAAAACCCATAATCCCTGGACAGGTAATGGGGAAGACAAAATACTGGGAGTAGGTTGAGCATTTCTACTCAACATCATGAAGAAAAGTTTTAGCAGAAGCTTAAAGCAAAAAGAAATAAATATTTAACTTGAGCCTTCTGTGATTTTCTTTTCTCTGTAGATCTGGTGCAATGTCAGTCTGGGATGTGTGGAGCTGTTCCCATGAGGGCTCTGTGATATTTTTATGTCTTTGGAGGTGGGGACCTCAACATTTACCCCTCTAGAATAGTAAACTGTTGGCCTCAGTGATAGATATGGTTGTGAGATGCAAAGAGAGCAAAGCCCAAACTTCCAAAAATCTGATGCAGTAACTTGGGACATATAACATAATTTTATAATAAAGTTCTCAGACCTACCCTGCTTCTCCCATGCACATTTATGGCATATTTTACTTAGGGTAAATGCAACCTGCATTTCTGGTGTCAACTGTGTTACCTGAATAACAGACAGACTTGAATTTCTCCAATGTAGATGTGTGAGAGAATAAAAATTCCCTATAGGTGTATTGGTGGGAACTTGTAAAGATGAGGCAAATTAGTTCTAATTCTGTAGCAGGCAAATTTCAGCATCATCTGTGATTCTCTAGGTGGCTGGGCACTTCTCTTCTCATGCCTCAGTTTCCCTAAATATAGAACAGGGAATTTATTATTTCCCTACTTTGTCAGGGTGTCCCATGAACTCCGTGTTTACAGAGAGCTTTTGGACTCCTGTTGTTGTTGTTGTTGTTCAGCTTTTCTTACTACAAATCCCATGTTTGGTCTCACACCATTGGATAGTGTCCTTTGAAACAGCACATTTCTAAACCACATGTTTAGAAAAATTGACCCAGTTTCCAGACTGCTGATCTGGTCAAATAACAATGTGGAGTTAAGGCCAAGTTGTGCTGTCTCAACAGCTTTGCCTGGGATTTGTGGTGGGGCAGGAAGAAAAGCAGAGCCCGTTGCAGTGCGTGGAGGCAGCCCTTGGCCGCTCCCTCTCGGCAGCTCGCTGGGGATGAGCAGCTGGAGCTTTGTGGGATGTCCCAACACTTAGGGAAAAGCAAACAACCCATGTTGAAGTTGATACGCCGCAGCAACTTGCCAGTGATTAATGTCTACCACGAGGCCAAATTCAGCTGGTGATTACGCCAGTGGAGATCAGCTGAAGTCCCTCTATTAATAGCTGCGTGGTTTTGGACACCAGCATCTTCCTACCCGTAAGTGAGGGTGTTATCACTGAAGGCTCCCTGAAGTGCTGGTTGGAAGGAGTCTCCATGGCTGTCCTGATTCAAGGGAGACCTGATGTAGGACCACTGCCACCAGAGCCTCTCAGCAAGGCTGTGCCCAGCAAGTTTTTGTGCCTTCTAAGTGCGGAAATGGAGCCAGGAGTTCAGCACCCTCAGGGTTCTCTCAGTGTCCACCCTCAATCTTCCAAAGTGCAGTTGGTGACTTCTTCCCCCGACTCTGGGTTAGGGTTTGGGTTTGTCCCTGGCTTTGGGCACACAAGGTCGGTAAGGGTTTAAAACCTTGTTGCACATTTATAGGATTTCAGTGCTCAGTGAACTCTCATTTCCCCTTCATTTATATTCATACAATCAAGGAATGGTTCTGGTGGGAAGAGACCTTAAAGACTATTTCTTTCCTAACCCCTGCCATGGGCAGGGACACCTTCCACTAGACCAGGTTGCTCAGAGTCCCATCCAGCCTGGCCTTGAACACTTCCAGGGATGGGACATCCACAGCTTCTCTGGACAACCCGTGCCACGGCCTCACCACCCTCACAGGGAGGAATTTCTTCCTAATACCTAATCTAACTCTGCCCTCTTTCAATTTAAAGCCATTCACCCTTATCCTGTCCCTCCAGGCCCTTGTCAAAAGTTCCTCTCCAGCCCTCTTGTATCCCTTTTACGTACTGGAAGGCAGTGACTCTTCCTCCAGGCTGTGATTTTAGAGTACTATTAAAATCAAGCTGAAGCCTAAAGACCAAGGCAGCTCCTTAACCCCCACCCTTCTCTATCCTCACCCCTCCCCAGCTTGTTTACTTTTTGATTTCCACAGTTGGGAAAAGAAGTCCGTGGTAGCTGAACATGATGCTGTAACTTCCAAATCCTGTGAGACAGCTTTTCTTAGGAAAACACAATCTTTATTCCTGTTCCAGGGTGTGCAAGGCTGGTTAGCAAACATGAGGGCACAGGAAAGAAAGGTTGCAGCAAAAACAATAAAAACCACCAAATAATCCAGACAGATCTCAGGAAACCTGGATGCAAAGGATTACCAGTATTGCCAGTAGTGGTGTTCTCCTTAAAGAGCAAGATGTTCTCATCTTTTAATAATAGCCAGGCCAGATGCTAAAGCCTCTCCTGCAAATACTGTTTAAGTGAGAAGAACAGCTGATTTCTGTTAAGATGAATACACCGGGAGGATAAGCCAAAAAAAGTATGAGAAACCTCCAGAGGTTTCTGTCTTTGCAACGCCGCTTGGCAGCTGGATCTCGAAGTCAGGGCTGAAAATGCAGCCTGTGCTTCTGTCCCTGCACTGACCGGTCACCTTTGTGGAGCTGCAGTTCCGGCAGCACCCGGGGGTTTGGAGCAGCCTGGCAGGGGTTTCCCCCTCTGCTTTAAAGCGCTGCAAAATTCACAGTTTTTGTGGAGCTGTAGAAAGTACCAGTTTTTGTGGAGCAGTAGAAAGTACCAGTCAGCAGGAATTTGCTTGACTTGTTCCTTGCCATAGAAAATGGTTCCATGCCGAGCTGGGGCCAGTGGTTTAAAATGGCATTTTTTTCCTTTTTTTTTTTTTATTTTATTTTTACTTTCCTCTCTGCCCTGTTATTGTTCTCAGTCTTTTTTATTTATCTGGAAGAGAGTAATTCAAAATATTAGATAAAGACAGGATTGGGGTTTTATAAAGCATTGTATTGGGCATTAAGGAAAATGCCTCTGTGTCTCCCTCACACTAGTTCTTCAATCATCTTTTCCTTATGTTCAGCCCAGAAACTGTGTCTCCCTCAGGGCAGGGATCTTTGAAATCTCAGTAAAATCACTCATGTTTGTAATGTGCTTATAGATATTGGATGGAAAGTGTTAGAGAAAAGTTGGGTACAGAGTGGTGTGATATTTTGTATTTCTGTAATGGGACAGTGCCCAAGAAAAAAAAGAACTGCAAATCATGGCCACACATTTTCTCATGTGCTGAATGGCAGTCCTCGAACACAGTTCCTAGAAACCAGAAAAAAAGCCATTGTGAAAGGAGAGGGAGAACTCATCCAATGTTTAGGATTGCTGTCTAACAACTGCAGATAAAGATGTTTATGGAGAACTTGTGCAACTCCTTTCCTTGCCAGAGAGAGAAGGTTTGCTACGTGCTGTTTCAAACCTCCCTAACTCTGCCTGACCAAGAGGATCCCCTCAGTTGCTATTTTCATAAGTTTACAACTAGGAACTCATTTTGGTTGCTCCATTTAAAAGGGCACAAGGATATTTTTTTTCCTGTACACCTCATTTGTTTATAAATGATACTTTTTTGTGGGATGGTGATGTTAAGACTGGCATTTTGTTTATTTTGGGCATCTGCCTTGGAGCAGCTCACCAGCTCCTCCATGACAGAAAATGCCAACAGGTAACGTGCTGATGAAGTGCAGCATTACCTGGTTATCCTGGATTTACAGATCCAGGTGTGTGTCACAGAGGGACAGACCCTGTACCCACCATGTGTCGGCAGCGTGTGATGAAGGATGGAAACAGGATCTCCCGCTCATGGCATGTTCTCCATGCTGGGGCAATGGGCTGCCCAGAGACACCTGCCTGTATCAGGTCTCACCATCTGGAGAAAAGAAAAACTAGAGAGATAATTTAGGTCACCTGCAGCGTGACAACCCAGAGACAGGAAAACACAAACCGCTGGCACTGAGCAGACCGTGGCTCGCAGGAGGTGGCACTTCCCCGAGGCTGTTCAGGTAAAGGTCGTGGGGACTTGTGCCCATCCCAGTGGGACTGAGGGTGAAACCCTGGTGAAGATGAATAAATGAATGCCCACCATAAACAAAAGTCCTCTCAGAGGCAAATCTCCCTGCTCAGATCCTGGCTTTCCACTGGAAGTCGTATGGCCCTGAAGGCACCCCACTTTTCCATCTCCTCCAGAAGGTGTTGAACACAGAGAGCCAGCGTTCAGCTCTTACATCTGACTCTGTCAGAAAGCAAAGCTAAAGTCGGATCCAGTTTGTGCTTTGCAGAACTGTAGACTTGCTGAAGTCATTGCCAGATTAAATGTCACTATTGGCCTTTGTCATTTCAGTTACTGCCGTGTTCAAGTATTTTAATTATAAACCAACACCTTTCCTGACCCACCAGAGCTGATCCATCCCTCCCCCAGGTGTATAACTGAGCTAATCACTGGTACCTACAGGGTTTCTCCCATTCCCTTGTGTCCTTGCAGCTCCGTGCTGGTGTTGTGGCCCAAAAATGAGGGACAATTGCAGGAACCTGCCTAGCGCCCTTTGTTCCTTGAGGCACGTGAAAATGTGCACCCAACAGGGAAAGGGGTAACACTGAACTTGCAAAGGTCCCTTTGCTAGAGATGAGAATGACCACAGACCTCAGGCCTTGCATATGAAATGTCAAAGTCATTTCTTCAGTGCTTCTTTGCCACAACAACTGCAAATAAAAAAACAACCCTCAAAGACGGAAGACGTGAAGCTCAGAAACACACCCACACCCACATGCAATATGAGAAAGGGGGCAACCCAATTTGCAGCTGCCTCCCAGAATGAGAAGGAGCTCACTTCTGAGAATGTTTTCTTAAACTCACTCTCCTCTCAAGTGTCCAGAACAGATGGGTACTAAAGTTGTGTAATAGATTAGATAGACATTGGTGAAAATATGTGAATATTAATATGAATTGGCATCTGTATTTACCACACTGTTAATCAATATTATTCAATAAGAAATACTATCAGAAGTGGATTAAAATATATATGGAACAGAGGAGTTGATCTTACTGTGAGTCCTGCCATTTCTGGTTTATTTAGTTTCCTCTTTTAGTTTAAAGTGCAGTTACTGTTTTCCTTCCAAGGGTTTTTGGCTGCTTTACAGCTGTTGTTAAGAAATCAGTATTTCTTCATAAAATATGTACCCATTTGTTAATATCTGTGATGAGGAAAACTTCAGAGAATTCAAAGTCTGTGATGGCATTTCTCTGGAAAAGGCCAGTACTGTGTCAGTAAACACATTTCTCCTTAACAGGTCAATCCCAATCAAAAAGAAAAGGAAGGTTTAAATTGGAGAATTTTTTTCTGCCACAGCTGCTGCAGTTGTTCACTCTACTTTACTCTCTTTGGGTTCACAGTTAGGGTTTGAAAACATTATTATGACTTTTTTGGGTGATAAATGGTAGAAATGGATGCTGCTGGTTTTCCTTTTGTAGCCATAAGAGTCATCTGAATGTTTTAGGCAAAGGTAACAGAGGGAAGCAGAGCTTTGAATGCCATCGCCTCCTGCCTTGTGATTTCTCACCTGATGACCCCTCAGAGTTCCCAGGTTGCTAAGGGCTGGGGACAGTGACTAACTCATTCCTAAAGCAGGAACTTAATCCTTAAATTGCCATAAAAAGGTTTCACAGACTATATAAGAAGTGTTACACAGACTGTTAAATCAGAAACTGAAGCTGGGTGTCCTCCACCATGGAGATGACCAAGAGAAAACAATTTGGACAAAAATGTCCTCAAAGGTGATCTTCTTGAGTCAAGAGCTAATTTCCTGAGTTTTAAAGATTAGGGCCAATAGTTTATTGAGTGTTGTTTTTTTTTTTTTTCCCCCAGTGTATGTATTTATGCACTATTGTACTACTTATGTGATACTCAAATACTTAAGAATGTAACATAAGAAAATTCCAGCTTCCTTTCTGGGAGAAGCATTCTAAAATGCAACTTTAGGCTTAGGGGGTTTCTATTTTCTGTGAATATGAGTGGTTCAACACCTTGTGCCTGGGGGTGTTTGTGGTTGTTTGACCAGGGCAAATTGATCCTCCCAGTAAAAACTGAAGGTGAGAGAATGCTGATGAAAAGGTGGGCTTTGCCTCTTCTTTTGCATGGGAAAACTCATTCTCTGTGAAGAAAGGATTTCTGTTTCTTAGGAAAACCATGAATTTTGGCCTCTTGATGTGTGGATTTGAAGGTCTGGATAAAGAAGCAGTGGCCATGCTGGCAGTTGTTAGTGTTACACTCTGTTGCTGCAGTGCTGTGAGATGCCCCAGTGTGCAGAGCACAGCCAGACCATACCCCATGGCCCCAAAATTGTGTGTGATTGGACTGAAGGCTTCCATATAGTTTGGAAGCCTTCAGAGGATGGGGCAAGGCTTCTCCTTTGGTCAGTGGTTTGGTCACTCAAACTGTAACAAATCCCACTGCCTCTTGGTGAACTCCAGTGCCTGGTACTGCTGGTGTTGAGGATCAGTTCACTGGATATAAGTGAGACAAAGCAATATCTTTGCTAGAACATCCAGCACAGCTGGAAAAAAATGACAAATTCTTGGCCAAGTAATTTTTAAGACCATAAATAAAGAAAAGAAACTGGAGAAACTAGGGAAAATTACTCCAAGTGTATTGTAATCTTATAAATTATCTGATAGATAGAGGAACAGAGTGGGACCCTGCAGTGGGAGAGATGAGGGAAAAGATTAAGTGCCATAAAAGCAGTATTTCTATTGTATACATAATGATAGCTGTGTAGTACCATTATGAATTTCAGTTTTCAGATTCATCTTGCACTGGTCTTTTTCTTACAAGGATAGAACTGGTACATTGATCATTATGGAAAAGTAGTTTGTTTTTAGTTTTGGTTTTGTGTGGATTTTTTCTCCCTCAAGAAATGGTACAGAAGCTGTTGCTCAAGGCAGAAAAGCAGGCCATGCAGGGGAAATGGGATGTCCTAGGCTTTGAACACACTAATGGGTGTGATACATCACTGTACAGATGTTGTGCAGCCAGCTCCTCTCAGTCACACCTGAGCAAAGTTTAGCCACTCTCTGGGTTGGGCTAAGTCATGAGAAAGCTGGAAGATGTTGCTTTTCATATTTAACGTGAAGGAAACAACCACTGTTTTCTTGACACTTTGACCCCCTGTTTTCTTATCAGGCATTGCTGCGGTGTTGCAAAGGTGCTGAAGATAGCAGAGGAAAAGGGCTAAACCACATGAATCCAGTTTCATTATTTACATTTTATTTGCTCTGACTTTGTCTGGGCTGTCACATCCTGACTTCAGTGTGCCCAGGTGGCCAAGAAGGCCAAGTGGCATCCCATTCTGTGTCAGCAATTAGTGTGACCAGCAGGAACTGGCACCCTGTGCTGGGCACTGGTGAGGCCTCACTTCAGATCCTATGTCCAGTTTTGGGCCCCTTGTGACTAGAAAGATATTGAGGTGCTGGAGCAAGTCCAGAGAAGGGCAGTGGAGCTGGGGAAGGGTCTGGAGCACAAGTGTGATGAGGAGCAGCTGGGGGACCTGGGGGAGCTCAGCCTGGAGAGAAGGAGGCTCAAGGGGACCTTGTCTCTCTCTACACCTCCCTGACAGGAGACTGTAGCCAGGTGGGGGTTGGTCTGTTCTCCCAAGTAGCAAGCAGCAGGACAAGAAGAAATGTCTTTGAGCTGTGTCACAGAAGGTTTAGGTTGGATATTAGGAAAATTTTCTTTATGGTAAAGGGTGTTCAGGTGCTGTGAAAGACTGCCCAGAGAAGTGGTGGAGTCACCATCGCAGGAGGTATTTAAAAGGTGTAGATGTGGCATGTGGGGATATGGTTTAGTGGTGGACTTGGCAGTGCTGAGTTAATGGTTGGACTTGATGATCTTGGAGGGCTTTTCCAGCCTTAATGGTTCTATGGTTCTACAACCCTGTGACCACTTTGACTCACTTGGAAGCAACTTCTATGAACAGCTGCTGTTCCATGAATTAGGGAGCTCACTGAACATGAACCCAGTGTAGACACAGTGAGAGATTTTGTAAGTGTGTTCTTCTTTCAGTTTAAAGATGTAACAGACTTTGGGGGGCATTTAATTTTCATCCCCCTTTGGAACAAGACAGGACTTCTGGGATTGTGCCATGTGTGGGCACAAGGACGATGTCTATCTGTCCCTCTGCCTGTAGCTTTTCAGTCCCATGGTCAGTCAGTGAAGTGCAGTAACTTCAGAACTACTGTCTCCTCAGATAGCACAGATGTTTCTGTCCAAGCACAGGTTTGGATGCCACCTTTATTGTGCAACAATCAAGCCATGCTGTACCACAGCCCCTTCTAAATACTTCTCCAAATATTCTTGTGTAGAAAACTTAAGGCCTTGTGATGAGGCTTTGGTCCCACAAACACTGAAATACTCAAGTGGTGACTGTTGGCAAATGTGAGGTAAAACATATTTGCAGAAAATGCAGTGAAAGAGGTTTCAAGCTGATGTGTTTGGCCTCAGCTTTGGGGCTCGGTGTTCGTGGCTCGTTGTGATGTGGTGAAGCTGATGTGTTGGCACTCACTGAGCTGCAGTGACACTATCATGTGCCTGAGCCCTCTGAGTCTGCAGAGCAAAGGATAAAATGTTTATCAGATTTGACCTAGATTTGGCCTTGATTTTTAAAGGCAGGCTTGTTGCTCTATGAATAAACTCAGGATGTTGAACATAAACATCTGAAAAAAAGGAGAGGATGACTCTTCTCACTCAAGCCCTTGAAACAAGAAAAGAAGAGAATTGAGGTTTTAAGAGAAAAGTCCCAGCAGTGCCAAAGCAAGATGGGAAGATGTTCCATTTAAAAAAAAATAATAAAAAAAAAAAGAGTTCTCACTTTCCATATCCTTGGGAATGTGATACTCCTGGACCAGTGACAGCCATGTTGTGCATCCATGTACATCCTGCCCTAATCCTGAGGTTATTCCTCACATCTTCTGCAGGGACTGAATTCATACACCAGCCTGAGCCCTCAGTATGAGGCAGCCCCTGTAGAAACCAGAGACTTCAGCCTCTTCCAGGAACCTCAGGTGGGGTATTTTTAGAGAAAAGAGCTCTCTTTCCATCCACAAAAAACAACTGACTGTAACATAGGTGTTGCTACTTTCTAAAGGGTTTTACTGTAGCCCAAATTCCTAGATAGGAAAGTAATATTGGGTGAGAGCAGATCTGTCCTCCTGGCTCTGCTGCTTGTTTGCAGAAGGCTTTTCCCTTTTTGTTTGCAGACTTTGGGCTTCTTTTGACCCGTCCTTTGCACTTCCAACTTCTACCTGGACCCCGACCCCAGTGCACTGACCTCCTAACCAACAGTGTTCATTTGCCTTAGCAAGGCTGAACTTGTAGGAATCTGGTTTTTCCCTTGTGGTTGAGCAGACAGGAGCCATCACACCTTCTGACACTGGGCTGCAGAAAGGAGAGCAAAATTTATGAAGCCTGGAGGAAAATAAAGTGGAAAGAGAGCAGGTGTGCCAACAGTGATGTGCCCTTGGGAGGAGGCAGGAGCTCGTTTCCATCTTGGTTTTGCCAGGTGTGAATCCTTCCAGGACCTCACTAATTAATGCTTACACAAAGCAGCCATCCCTCTAAAAACCCAGGCCAAGGTGGGGATGAGCTGTTTGGGAAGAACAACTGCAAATGGACCAGTGCTGGAACCCAAAGTGGCAGGATGGGGATTTATCTGGGTCTGGATATGTGGGTGTTGAGCCTCGTTGGAGTGTTGTGTGGTGGGATGGTCGCAGTGGTATGATATTAGTCTCCTAGGCTAGGCTTTTAGTCCATGCATCTAGGAGAATAGCGCTCTCTCTGGTTTCCCCCCCCCGGCCGCGTGGTGCCCGAGCCCTAGGCAGAGGACAAAGACACCACAGCAGCTTGGAGAGGGTCCGAGCAGAGAGAGCGTTTATTCAGGAAGCAGGGACTTTTTATAGTCCCTTGGAGGGGGTTCAGATTCTCCAATGGGGGAAAAGGTATTGTGTGGCTTTGGGCCAACAGAGCTGAGGGGATTAACATATAGGCGGGGAAAGGTTTCAGGTAGCAAGGTGGGTCACGCCCCTCTGTTCCATGAGGAGGGGTTGCAAAGGATCTCTGGGAAGCACATGGTTTCGGGGAAGTGGTACAAATCGATTCTGGGAAAGGGAAGACATGGATTCCGGGTGGGGACACATGGAGAAGGTAAACATACATTTTAAAGCATCAGTTCAAGGCATTATCAGTTACATTCTTAATCCATTCCCACAGGGATTATCTGACCTAAACCAGGACGGACTTCCACATGCAGACTAGTTACCCTATGTTCACTCCCTTTATAGCCAATAGAGGGAAAGCGGTACTTTGATCTGAACCACTATAGTTACCCACTTCAGGATAAGATAATCTAAAAGCATATTTGTCCTCCCTGAATGCAAAGGAAGCCCAGAGCCATCTGCCCTGGGATCTGGGTCATGGACAGGTGCAAAAACCTGAGGCCCTGGAGCCAGCCTACCAGTATGACTTGAAAGTAGTTCTTGGTGTTGAGGTCCAAATTATTTTTCAGTTCTTTAAATTTATGGTTGTGCTCAAAAATAGTGAGACAGCTGTATTTTTTTAAGAGAATAGTGGTTTTCTGTAAAAAAATTGTTAGTGCCATTCACTGCCACAGAAGTTAATCTCACTCTTAATAGTGAAGGCCTTTGAATTGGTGCCTGCCTGAGTGAGCAATAGACCTGACCCATTAGCTGCTGGGCTTTGGGTTGTGTTTTCTAGTTTTTCTCTTACTGGCAAACAGAAAAATGCTCCAAGAATCAAATGAGAAAGAAGGAGAAGGCCATTTCTCCTGTGTTTGGGATGGGTGATAATCTTGTTTCTCTGGTACATAAATCAGGTGTAAATTCACTAATATCACTGCACAAATGGTGACTGAACTGGGGAGACAATCTGACATCGAAAAATCTTCAAGGCTCCTTCAGGCAAGCAGTCATAGACCTGGAAACTTGCCCAATGTGTAGCTAAATATTTTGCCTTTAAAAAAAAAAAAAAAAAGGAAGTTGGAAACCACCCAACAAGCTTTTTTTAAGAGGTGTCCGAACCTTCCTGCTCTCATAGGGCTAAAATTCCTCCAGGATTTTAACCCTCACTCTTGCTGGGGCTGTTGGAGGGGATCCAGTGGCAGGTGGCAGTGGCGTTTGACCTGGGACAAATATGGTGTGAGGATGGGCCTTCTGCATTTCAGCCACACCATTCACAGAGTGAGAGGACCTAAAAATTAACGAGAGAAATGTGCTGGCAATACTAAGAAGCGTGGCTTGGGTGCAGGTGGCACCCAACCAAGGGCTCTGGCCAGGCTATGTGTTTCCGTAAACAGTGGGAGGAAGGACATTAATCAGCTGCACAAAGAGTCACGCTGGATGTGGGGTAATGACTGCCTTGAGGCACTGCTGTCTCCAGCTGTGTTGTGTAGTTGGCTCCTTGATGACAGCTGTGCCACACACCAGGGTCCCCTCCATCCCAGACAGCGCTTGTACCTCCCAGAAAAGCTTTTAGTCCATCTGTGCTCAGCAATGAGCTGGGGCAGTGCTGGTGGAGGTACTGGAAGGGGAAACTCTGATTTTGGGGAACCCTCACAGATGGTTCTGCATCCAGGCTGACCTTGCATTTGCTCCAATCTCCAAATGCTGCAGACACTGTTCCCCACAGCCTTCAGCAAAAATTTGCTTAGTTTGCTCGCAGATTTTTAATTGTTTAATAGTGTTCTCCTGGTTTCTCTCTGGGCTAAGAACCTAGCAATGGACACAGCTCTGGCTTTCATCTCCCATTGCACACTGAGCAGTTGTCCCCTCTTTGGAAGCAGAGAGGCCCCTGAAGAGCAGGTTGCTCCAGTCCCCTCACTGGGAGGTTCTGGGGCTTCACCAGGCACCCCTTTGACAAATAAAACCATCACCAAAGTGACCCACACAGAATTTGGTCCCCATTGTGATCATAGAAATCACGTGGAAGGTAGGAAAAAGGATGTCTCTGAGATGTCCTTGCCCAGGGCTGTGGGAGGCTTGATCACTGTGATTGTATGAACCAAACAGTGCCTGGACTCAGACTCTGGTCCTGAAGCCACTTGGCTTTGTTTTCATTAGATCCATAATACCCTTAGCCCCTAGAAGGGAACAGCCACATCCAAAATGACCATTCAGTGTCCCTTGGCATTGCTAACATGTGGTCTGTACCTGGAAATGGCTTGGGAGTGTGAATTGACTGTACCCGTGCTAAAACTTTTGCAGCATGGATATGATCTTGTGCCCTTTCCTGCATGCCAGCACTGTTTAATATACTATATATAGTCACAGCATATGTGTACTGGAACATATTCTCTCTGCAGCCTTGTTCAGTGTAGAGGTTTCATGTAGCATACACTATTAAAAGTTTCTTTTTCAGATTTTCATCTTGACATGAAAGTGCATTACAACATTTGCCATCAATAAAACACAATTCTTTCCATGTGAAAAGCATTACAGCCACAGTATGGTTATTGAGTGATGATACCTGGATGACGGAAATACATGAACAGGAAAGTGTATGTAGGGAAACTTCAGAAATGATGCCAAGTTTTTTTAAGAAAACAGTGTCTGATAGCAATGCAAAAGAGTTTGAAGAATTTAGATCATTTTTTACTCAAAAAAAAAAAAAAAAGAAAGAAAGAAAAAAGGGGAAAAGGCTGAGCTGAAAGAAATAAAAGCAAGGCAGGGAGAAGCTTCACTGATGAGTAACTGAGGAGGCTGGCCAGGCAGTGAACACACATGTAAAGAACAGATTACTTGCCTCTTGTTCTGTGGTTCAGTATTGGGCCAAGCCAGCCATGACCAAGCATCAGGATTCCCAGGAGCTCCTTGTGCTTTCAGCCTGTTGCTCCTGCCCAGCGCATCATCCAGTGCTGGCATGAGGGGGACTGAAGGTACCATGATCTTTGACTTTGAATCCTGGAGACAGACCCTCAAGGTCATGCTTGAGGACACTGGGGACCATAAGTGGGAGATTGTCCTCTCTTCCACAGTTTGCACATAAATTGAGCAGCTGACTCTAAACTTGCTGAAACAGAGGGAAAAACACCTCTGCCTTTTCTCCTGAAAATGTGCCAAGTCAGGATCCTTCTACTGGCTCTAAATTTGGAGTTTATGAAAATGATCCCATTAACACTGAAATACATGCTGGTTGTGTTTTGATTTAAGCAAAAGTTTTGATTCAAGACAAAAAAAAACCAAACAAAAAAAACCCCAAAACCAAACCCAAAACCAAACAAAAAACAAACAAACAAACAAAAAACCAAAACCAACCAAACAAAAAACAAAAACAAAAAAACAAAACAAAACCCCATGCTAATTAACTTGTTAACTAAACCCATTAAATACACATCTCCAAATCTTCCTGAAAGTAACACAAATCCCCAGTGCTGGGTTCCCAAGATGCAAGGCAAGTCACTCAACTTTGGAATGCGTAAACATTTAGTGGAAGAAATTGCGACTTCAGAGAAAGTCCAAACAGAGCAGCCTGTTTGTTTGTGTGGCTGCTTTTTCACGGGAGAACAACCGAGAAGCATGGAAAGGCTGGAGCGTCCTCCGTGGGTTGTGTTCGTAGCTGTGATCCAAAAGGGCCAGAACAAAGACTTCCCTATTTATAGCCAAATGACCAAAAGCAAAAGCACTTGAGTGATGAAAACGCACAGTCTGCCATTGTTGAGGCTTCCGAGAAGAACACAAACCATGGTTTATCACAGAGCAGTAACAGAAAAGACTCTGCTGGGTAGAAAATAAATTCTGATTTTCCAGTGATTCCACCATCCCACATCATATTTTTCTTCTGGATTGGTCACACTTCATCAGAGCAGTGATTACAGGCAGTGGGGAGGTGGGAGGAGAAACACGTGTCTACGTATGTGTGGAGGAAGTGCTCAGCAAAACCCATGCTCCTATGATTTCCATTTAGCAGGAAATGCCAACAAGACGTGTCAGAGTCAAACTGCTTTATGACATCACCAAAAGGGTAGAGTTTGATTTAAGGAATAAGATAAGCCCTGCTGTCTGTGCTAACAGCTGCTTTTAATGTGGTATTTTTTTTGTTTTTTCTTTCTTTTTTTTTTTTTTTTTAGTGAAATGATTTACAATAAATAAATAGGCTATTTCATCTGCTTCTATCAGGTCTTATTCAACATCTTGCCACAGTATCAAATGACTTCTTCTCTCTGCTGTGTTATATTTACACTACTACCGAGACATTAGGAAATCAGAGTTACCCAAATACATTATAAAGAAAAGAGCAGTTGTAGTGTGACACATTTTTGTTTCCCTTCTGAAAGAGTTTCTCTGATAGAAATTCTTTTGTTTCAGTGAAGTATCTTTTTTCATCAAAGCCTTGTCAGGGAGGAAAAGAGAAGAAAAGTCAAAGTCCATTTGAATCACAGTTTCTGGTAGGAAGCCATTTGCATGGGATTTTTTTCCAGTTCTAGCTCTGCTTCTGTCTTAAGGCTTCCTGCTACTATGACACAACTGCTGACCAACACCACCCCGTCCCAGAAATCAACTGGAAATGCTTCCAAAACCAACATTTGTACCAGAGAGTCTGAAACAAGCAGCTGAAAGTCTGATCAGGACTTTGCCACTCCCTTATAACTGTTCAATTTATATGTATCAGTGTTACAGCCTGCTATGGGGTTGCATCTGTTCCTCCTTAACACAGCATCCCTGTTAACAGCCTCTACTGGTTTCTGGCCTCACAAGAGGGTTGTCATGGGCATCTTTCTTGGATTGTGCTGCTGAAATCTGGGAAGGCAGGATAAGCCAGTGCTACCGTTGGTGATGCAGAATTTAGGAGGTAGGCTAGGTCTTGACTGTAAGGAGAGGATGGGAGCAGAGAAGTCAGCAAAAGGGCACAACAGGTGATGGGACTTGGGCAGGACAGAGCTGAGAAGCTTGAAATGTCCTACTCATGGATGACTTACATCAACAGAGCTAGGTCCACCTCAAATGTTCATGAATTTGACTTTCCAGCTGGAAGATGGGACTTGAAACAGACCCTGAAGATGAAGATGTTGCCATTGCCACCTTAGGGAGAAAAGCCTAGGATGGGATGGGATCTTTTGGAAAATCCTATCCAAACATCTCTGAATGCAGATTGTCAGAAAGGTCTGTTTGCATTTGTGCATTTGAAAATTACAAAAAAAAAAAGAGATTAACAGCTTACAGGGAGAGGGGGGAGAGTTGTATAAATGCATAAATTCATATAAAAGAGGCAGTCTGACATTGGGACAAGACAACCTGCTCAGTGGTTGACTCTCCTTCTGATTCCACAGCATCCCAACCTCATTTACCCTCACTGCAGCTTCATGAAATTTGGAGCAAACAAGGTTAAAATTTGCCTTGTCCCTCCCCAAGTCACTTGTGCATCTGCGGTTTGTGAGAATGAGGTGGATGAGCAGTTGTGAAGCTGGGTCTGGGCCATGAGCTGACCCAGTGCTGGGACTCCCAAAATCAGATGGGCAGTGTCAAAACTCATCACCACTGCCTAGGGACACAGTGGTATGGAGTTTTGCCATTCCTTCAAAGCAGACCTTGGTTCTTCTGGTTCTGTGCCCATCTCACTGTGATCAGGTGAATCAAGGGTGAACAGGGACAGGAGGGTTTCAGATCCTCTCATGAAAATCGCTCTTCCTTTCCTTAGATTATGGAAGGAGGTGGGAGAAGGAGAAAAGAGGTGGTCCATCTGGGAGACAAGGCAGAGATTACAAGAAATAATTAATGCCATATGAGCACAAAGTTGAATTTTCTTGCAGATGTCCATAGCACAGAGACATGATGGGCAGTGAAAAGATGACAATGAAGTTGGTTATCCAAAAAAAAAAAAAAAAAGGGATTTCAATAGTGAAAGCCAGTCTGAAAGGGGACATTTATACTAATAAATTAAACAGTTCAGTGGACACATTGATTGTTGCTATTAGCAAGGACTTGCCCTAACAGAATTGTTAGAAGAGCCCTGGGCAAGCTTTTGGCTGGGGCTCTCCTGACACACCTCAGGAGCCAGGAACTGTTCCCAGTGGGCAGTTTGGATATGATCACCCTGATCTGGAGGCTAAATTGAATACTGTGGGCACGGCCAAGCCATGCCTGTCAACCTTCTGTCCAAAGAATGATCTCTGATCCTCTTTTATTAATGTGGCCAAATGTATTCATTTTGTTATCTTTCCAAAGCATTTAGCAGCACCCTATCATCAGTGTGTCTGCGTGCTTCCCAATACGTGATGTATTTATCTCTGCAACTCATCAGGCAGGGAGGAGAGAGTTATTAACCTTATTGAAGGGAGAGGAATGGAGGTGGATGAAAGTGTCTGCACACCAACACACAGCAGAATGGTCGGACCAAACCGGCTCCAGCAAAGTTAATGAGGTTAAACATTGTAAAGATGTAACATCGACCTCGAAAATACAGTATATGCAGGTTTCATGAATCAGGTTTTGCTTCCCAGTGGTGTTACATCTTCACTGTGGGTTTGACCCTGGCTGAGCAGTGGGGAGGCACCTACCAGTGCCACAACCACACCAGTGCTCCTCTGGGAGTGTGGGGACATGAAAAAATTGCTGCAGAGTATACAAGGATATGAGCTTTCTCCTCCACATCTGTACCCGTGTGTAGCCAGGTACTAACAGCCAGTGTTGGGTGCCCTGTGCCCATCTCATCGTTTCTGGAGGAACAGCCTGCTCCCAGGGCATCAAGGGGTGAAGGAACGCACTTGTGATGGTGAAGATGACTCAGCTGGAGCTCCCCTTATAGTTCGCCCTGGGGGTACTTGATTAAACAGAGCAACTTCCCTCCGGATCGCCCCAGGAATCTGTGGCAGAGGTGGAACTGGTGTCTCCTGAACTGTCCACCCTCACCACCGAGCTACCCTGCAATGCTCATCGGTTATTAATGAGCGCATTTCTCATTAATAAGCACCAGCACTGTGCTCATAGCTGTGGAAAATACAAAGGAGCCATAAGCTTTGCCCTGCCCTCCGTTCCACCCGTGTCAGATAGCCCTGAAATGAAGAGGTGTTTATTGGCCTGGAAGTGTGGAGTCTTATGGCAGCTCCCAGTGTAGGAAGTGATTTTGCTGTGGGTCTTATACTGCCCCAGAGGAAAGGGCTGGTGCTTTTGTTCCTGTTTTACCCTGACTGTGGTGCCTGTGCTCTTGACATACCTGGAAAATTATCCTGCTTCACAGCCAGCACTGGTTCCTGGCCACCCCTGCTACACGCCAGGCTAAATTGGGAAAATAACCTTTTTTTTTTCTTTTATTTTTTTCCCAGCGTACAGTTGGCCTCCCCACCTTGCCACTCATGAATGCCTTGCTGAGTTAGCTGTGATTTGGAAAATTAATTGACTCGGAGCCTACTGCTGCAGCAGGCTCAGACACAGAACACCCAAGTCGCAGCGGTAGCAAGGTCAGAGGAGGTGGGAAATTTTGCGAGAGAGGTAGCAAGCAATAAGCAGAGCAGAATATGAGCAGTGGTGGGGAAGTGTAAAAGGAAACCATTCAGATCAGACACCGCCATGGGAGACAGGGCAATGGGACCTTGGGAGGCTTTGGTATTTATTGGGGGAGCTGGCAATGCCTGTGGCAGGGAATGCCCTCAGCTCACTGTGGGAGGTGGAGGGTCTCCAGAGACCCCTTGCCTTAAGCCAGGATGTGCAAAGAACACCCTAAGGACCATCTCCTGTGAGTGCAGAGAGCAATGTCTTTGCTGTGCAAAGAAATCTTAAATAATGTATTTTATCTCAGACACGCCATCTGCTTGGGAGTCAGTCCCTTGAGATAAAATGGAACAAGGGCTGGGTACGGCTCCATCAGGGCTTTTGCCTATGGCTTCAATGCTTTCGCTCTCATTTTATTAATCTTCACAGAAAAAAGAGCTCTCAGAGTGTGCCTGTTGAGTAAAATGCCAAAACTTTGTCCTTCCGTGAAATATCCAAGTTCAGCCCTTCGAAAGTATCTGGGGACTGGCACTCCACAGCAATCCCTTAGTTACTGAAATACCTCTGTGGAGCTGCTCTTCAGGACATGTCTGTGTGTACCCCTGAGCAGCGTGTGCAGACAGGATGGATCAGACAGGCAGTCAAGTGCTGGCAGTGTAACCCTTGCCATTCACGGCCGGCTGATGGACAGGAATGATCTGCGAGTGCTTCCATCTGCCTTGGCTTGTACGGCGAGGCGACACAGCCTCAACCCCCGGTGAATTAATTGACTAAATTAATTCACATTAATTCAGGTTAACGTGCTAAATCCCATTAATTCCCCTCCGAGGTGGCCCGGGGGCACATGCACAGACAGTTACGGAGGCTCAGCTGACAGAGAGGCGATTTGTTCAGCCACCATCACTCCCCTACATGTTTGAACCTTCTCCGCCTGCACCGTGGGCAGGATGCTGATGTTCCCGAGTGGAAAGGCATTTCTGGGATTTGAGCCACTGATATTTGTGGTCTTGGTTAGCCCATGCTGCAGGCACTAAGAGAAGCAGAGAAGCATATGTTATGCAAAAGCTGGTGTCTTATCCTCAGTTTATTTGAGACCAGGAGCCAGCATTATTATCTCAGGAGCTGCAAAGTAGGATGGTGTAGGCTAATGTTGAGGCTGGGGAAGGGATACTTGCCCAGTGGAAAGAAAAAGAAGACCCAATAGATCTGAGATAGTGACAGTTTTGTACAGCTCTGTCACTAAGCAAAAGTCAACCACCTTGTCCTTAAAACACCTTGCCATGGGGAATGACACAGCTCTCCATCCAGGGCAGGAGCACCAAACCAACATGCTTTGGATAATTCAGAGAATATGCAAAGATGGGATCAGCCCTCTGCTCTCCTGAGGTCAGAAGACCTGAGCTAGAAGGTGGTGTGGGATGGGAGCAGTGAGGAAAAGCAATATTTCCATTCATCAGCCTTTTGTCTGGGTCTCTTTCTCCTTGTTTCTCAGATATGGGGGAAACTGAGGCATGGCATGCATGTCAGTGCCTCAGCTGGCAATTCCTGACAGTGTTCACCTTGCCTCTGCCTGGAGCTTTGTGGCATGTTTTAAAGCTAAATTGCGCAAATAAGCTTGGTTGTTATTATCATATAAAAAAATAAAATAAAATTAAAAAAAAAACCCAACAAAACAAAAAACAAAACAAACAACAACAACAGCAACAACAACAACAAAAGAAGACAATTTGTGTACAGCTACCAGCTCGCTGAACCCCAGCGGGGTGAGGTCGCAGAGTGGGTCCATGACAATGCTGGCAGTCCAGCCCTGCTGCTCGGCTCCCCACCTAGTTCCTATTCATTGCTTGTTTAGGGTAATGAAGAGCAGACTGAGGGAATTGGGGTTGTTTGCTTCGAGAGGCTGTTATAAAAAAAACCCTACTGCAATCTAATTGTGGCCTGGGCAGTGAAGAGCAAACTTGCTGAGCATCTTCGCCTTGTCCCCAAATCTGCAATGCTATACAGGTTCCTATTTTATATGTAATTTTAAAAGTAATTAATATCAAGCAAATAACCATTCCTAGCTGTTGTGCCTGTGATATCCACAGTAGATCTTGTCCTGGTGAATCTGAAGGGGCAGACTGGGACACATACTCGCTCAAATGCTCAGGAGCATCATCCTCTTCCCTTTCCCAATTGATTTCCTCATAAACAGCCTATGCCAAAGCCTTTATGAAATTCAAGTCCAGCTTCACATTTCATTGAAAAACCTTTAAGAAAAGCCATTTTTCATACTCAAGACTTTTTAAAATCTCCTCTAAGCAGTTACACTCTGCATTGTATCTTTTGAATCTGGCTATTGTCCAACTACAATCCTTAAAATCCCTTTACAGTTTTAAATGAAAATACAAGCTCTCATTTACCACTGGATCCAGCCTGAAAATAAAAGCTTAATGCCTTGACAGGCCTGGATATTTTTTTGGGTCCTAAGTCTGATTTATGGTGGTAGCCAGCAAACCAGGCTGGTGAAATATTTGCTGCTGCTCGCAGGGATCTGGAAAAATGAAGTGTGAAGTTCTGAAGAGAGCAGGCAACAGTTCTCCAGTCACTAAACACTTCCAACGAGTTGGCAGCGGAACAGAGCTGTGGTCTGAAAGATGAACCTCAAAGGAATAGGGGAGGGGAGCAATACTGTGCGCAGTGTCAAAATACTGCTGCAGCCTAAAGCTTTCCATACATTCCTGACATCGAGAGGGAAAGAGAAACATTTTCTTCATTATTTATTTATTCTCTCTCTTTTTTTCTTTTTCTCCCCCCTTCATCCCCCTGCAGGGGTTTCACCCAAAATCGTGAAAAAAATGCAAAGCAGCAACAGGAGCATAGGAAGCTGCTTAAGCCCACCGTAAAATGCGCTGGTTAAATAAACAGATGTGATCTGGTCAGAGGGAAGTGTTGCTGGTGCTTTGCTTGTTGCAGAGCGATCTCAGTGAGTGAGGCTGTGGAGAAGCATCTCTTGCCTTTCAAAATGCCAAAGCCCTGCAATCTGTGGGCGTGGGAGCCGCGATTTTCATTCCCATGAAAAGGGAATTTCCTAGAGGTAAAAGTGAGGTGGGGATTTTTCAGAGCATTCTTGGAATGAATCACCCCTGCATACGTTTGCCAGGTAAAACATGTGGCTGCTTTGCTTTATTTTCTTCAAAGGAAGTTAATATTCAGCCCTATCATGTAGATCATACGGAGACAGAGATAGGCTGATAAATGAGGCGTATTTCAGTGCTCGGGGTTTCAGATCTGTGTTAGCTCCTATGAATTAACTCAATTTCCCAGTGTTACGATGAATAAAAGAGCCAGCATCGGGAGGGCTTACTGGGAGCAAGCCAACCCTGAAAAGTTAACTTTGCCTACTTGCAACTCAGAAGTTGCCCCTCTCCTTATCCATCTTATTCCTGCTCCAAGAGCTGGGCACACTGTGAAACAAAACATCCCCTCCCTTTCCCTCTTCCCTCTTGCCCAGCAAATCCTGCAGAGGTTCTATTGCCCCCAGGCCCAGGAGAAATGGGGTCAACTTCACCCATCAGTCACACAGATGCACATCCGAAGAATCCTTTGGCTTTGGCATTTCCATGAAAATGACAGCAGCAAAAGTGGGGAAAACTTATTGTTCTTCACGTTCATGGAAATAAGGATGGGATTATTTTTATTTATTCGATGTTTTAAAAAAAAAAATAAATAAAAAAGATGCACTAACTATTTTGCTTTAAAGCTGTCCGAGGTCAGAGGCTGAGATGACATAACAAAGAGCTGCTTGTTTCCAAACACAAGCTTTTGGTTTGGGGAGGAACAACTGCATGTTCTGGTCATCTTTACAGCTAGGGAATGTTCTGCCTCTGCAGTAGCACAGTCTGGGCTGGGGAGCACCCGAGTACCCGCTTGCAGCCGCACACCCCGACACACAATGCATATTATTATTATAATTATTTGATCTCCCCCCCCCTCGTTGTTATGAAATGGTTCCCTTTAACAGTAGGAGCATTTACGGGACACGCTCACAGACAAACCCGTCCCAAACCCACAGTGTCAGTCACACACGGGCTCTGTGTACCACCCACGCTCCAGCTCAGCTGCCACGCGAGCGGGGCTCACACAAACCAAAAGCGGCCGATGCCACTGGGCGCCCACGCGGGCGCAGCCAAAACAGGCCCCTTCGGTCTCACACGTCCTCCCTCTCCGCCACCACAGCCTGCAAACATCCCGGCATCAAAGGGGAGAAGGGCACAGCCTGGGGTGCTCAGGGTTTTGCAGTGCCAGTCTGGTCCAGGGGCTGCTGGCGAGGCCACCCCTGTCTCCTCTGACTGGGGATCAGTTGTTTTTATGTCACAGAAACTCGGCAAAATGTGGAATAAATCCCACTCCCTGAAGAGTGGGATCTTCTGAGCCTCTTACTCTCTGTCTGCTCCTGGTTTTGCAGGACTGTGAAAATGCTGGTGGTCACCCTTTGCTATTTCAGCAGCTGGATAAAGAGGCTGTTTTTAAAGCCAGCCTTAGGTACATCAGTCGTGGCAATAAAAATCACCCCAGCTTGTTTTGGAGGGAAAGTCCAATGACTGTTGTCTCAGGGGATGCTCGTTGAGGATTCTGCCAGGCATGGGTGCAGGTGAGCGATGAGGTGCAGCAATGCTGTCCTGCCAGGTGGTTCCCTTGTGATAGTCCAGTCCTCTTCCAACAGCTCCACTTAGGAAGCAGGTGCTGGTGCCGATGAGCAGCAGAGCAGTGCAGTGATGGTGGAGTCTTTGAGGGACTTGATGGGGCATGGACTCTGAGTCCCTCTGGATGCATCCCTACTGCCACCCACTCCGAGGAGGCACATCAGGGCAGGGTCTTGCCGCAGCTCCAGCAATACCCCCAGGCTACAGGGTGCTCTTATCCCACCAGCACTGCCTGTCTGAGAGGTTTCTCAAGAAAGCTGTTCGCTTACCCCTATCCAACCCCAATCCTCACACACACGCTGCGTTTCGCTTTCAGTTTTGCTCTTTCTCCCTCTCTCCCCCTTCCCAGGGCTTTGGGGCCCCTTTAACCCCTCCATTTACAGCTTCTGAGTTGTGGTGTGGTGGTTCCTGGCTCTGGGAGGGTTCCAGCAGATGGTTCACCTCGTGGTTAGTGAGTTTCCCACAGCAGTAGGAACAGGAACCCACTTCGCTCAGGCTTCCCTCAGAACCCAGGATTAGTGGAGGTAGGGCACTAACCCGAGAGGCATCAAAGGAGCTAGGTGCATTCTGTACTAATCAACTTCAACAGGCACTTAAACATCTCCAAGAGTGGAATTACGGGTTTCAACAAAGTAGCAATTATAGCTGAAAGGGTGTGGGGAATGGGGGCACATTCATCCTTGAACCAGAGAGGATTCAGCTCTGAGCCATCCACATGGCAGGAACAGCCTGATACAATTCATGACCTAAATGGCAAAAAACATACACGAAATCCACCGTGTGTGCTTTAATTGTTCCTTTCTACTGACACTTTCTAAGGAGCCTCATAAACTTTGCAAATCATTTAATTTCTTTTTTGTGTTCCAGAGGGATGATCGTCATGGGGGCAGAAAGTGGCCAAAGCAGATGAGTACTTAATGACCTTACTTGGTCTCCATGAGAGGAAACAAAGCTTCTACATTGAATTAAGTCTGGATGGAAGTTCAGATATGAAGACTATTGACTGTGGTTCAGCCTTGTAGTGACTGATTAAAGTGACTGATTTCAGTCATTTTAAATGTTGAGGTGATACTCTGCCCGCTACACTAAGATTAAACTGGATTTAGGTTGGGCTAGAGAGGTGAAGGGCTGATAACACATGGTGATGATATGATCTGATCTGATCTGGTGCAAGTGTACAGCCTTGAAAGCCAGTTGTGTCCTGGGCTACATCAAAAGAATCAAGGGAAGGGATTCTTTCCCTCTACTCTGCTCTGATGAGACCTCACTTGGAGTTCTGCATCCAACTCTGGGGTCCCCAACATAAGAAAATCGTGGTTGGAGATGGTCAGAGAGCTGGAGCACGTCTGCTGTGGAGACAGGCTGGGAGAGTTGGAGTTTTTCAGCCTGGAGGAGAGAAGGCTCCAGGGAGACCTTATTGTGTCCTTTCAGTACTTAAAAGGGGCCTAAAAGAAAGATATGGCAAAATTTTTAGCAGGGCCTGTAATGATAGGACAAGGGACAATGGTTTAAAACTGAGAGTTGATCCAGACTAGATATGAGATGAGTGTGTTGAATAAGTTGCCCAAAGAAGTTGTGGGTTCCCCATGCCTGAAAGTGTTCAAGTTCATGTAGGATGCGGCTCTGAGCAACCTGATATACCCATGGAAGGGAGGTTGGGCTAGAGGACCTTTTAAAAGGTCTCTTCTGACCCAAATCGTTCAGTGATTCTATGATTCTATGTTAGCTCATACCATACCCGGGTGACACAAGTGCATGCCCCCTGCTTTGTAATAGAATTGCTCCATTTTAATTCAGTGATGGATGGTAAAAGTATCTGCAGGGTTAGAAGAACTGCTCTGCTGTGTGTCTACTCAGCACACACTGTCACCACATGCACGATAAACTTAGTAAACTGCTAAACTTTGTATGTGGAGGAACACCAAATCATATTCTCACGGAGCCCTTGGGGCTGTCAGGCCTCTGAGCTACCTGTTTCTGAGTGGATGGGAAGTTAAATGCTGTGCTTGATTTTCGATTTTAGGGTTTGGGTTTTTTTTTTTTAGAAGTTTGAAGGGAACTATTTTTGCTGTTAAATGCTGGAAAAGATGTTTTTCCTGTAGACAATTTCCAGTGGCCTCGCTTCGTTGGGACATCCATTCTGAGCCTCACCCCAAAGAAAGACCCTTTTGTTGAGCAGAACAATGGGGCCACACGGGGAAGCAGGATCAGCTCCCACTCACAGGGTAGGGTTTCTCTCACCTAACTTGAGCTGTCTAAAACCCTAGGTGTCAGGTCTAAACCCGTCACTTGGCCTTCCACTAACGACCCCAGGGAGATAGAGGCACCTTCTCGGGGGCGTTCACGCCGTCTTTGGGCAAAACAAATCGCTCCCAGGAGGTGACCAGCTGTCCCATGGCCAGGGGGGAGCCCATGAGATCGGGTCTGTGCAGACCACTGGCATGGTGATGGCTAATTAGGTGAGATGAATCCCACCCTGAGGAAATCGAGGGAGCTAATGAGTTGCCAGAGTATGTGTTTGTGGAGAGCTTGCCCGCACAGAGCGTGACTGTGCTGGGGGCTCTTTGGGTAGCTCTGAAAATAAGGACTGAAAAGCTCAGCATAGCTAGCAAGTCTTTTATTATTTTTATTGTTGCAGTTATTGTGATTATTATAATAGCCACACCGTGCAGCTTTGCTGACGGTCATCCTCTGAGTCAGCTTGTTGCACCTCATTTTACACTTAAATGGTAGGACATTGGGGAACTTCAGGATATGTGAGAAATCCACTTGTTTTTTAACTCAATTTTTGCAACTCTTGCTCTGATTTGTTTCTTTCACCATCACTATGATGAAAATTAAGAAGTGACCCTGTTTTCTTCTAAATTCGCATTGCCCCACTGCTTCTTGTTGAAACAGGATTTAAAACTTTAGGAGAGATGTCTTTCTTCATTGTCTTTTACTATTTTCCCCACAAATGGGTGTTAGTCTGATCTAACTGCACATGCTGGCCTCAGACAGACATTTCTGCTCTCACCACGTCAGAAGCTATGTGTTTTGGGTCAGGGAGTGCACAGTTTAACAGGCAGCTTGTTGAGCATTTGTTAGTTCTTCTAAAAGGTGATTATTGCCAAATGCACATTCTCAGTGGCTCATTAAATGCTTTCACGTGACAAATCCATGTTTCGTGTGGACTGTCACCATTTAGAATAAAATGCTAAATATTTACTGGTAAGACAAGCTAAAAGTATAAATATTTATACCAATGTACAATAAAAAAGTACCATTAAACTGATATGTTATAAAGAATTTATGTGTTGTAATGTCCAAGGCATTACAAAAGATGTGCTATTTCACTATTATATTTCATGTGGAGATCACAGTGTTCAGGTGTTTAATTTACTGCTATCTGGCCTTTGCTGTTTGACTCATTAATCTGTCAGGTGAAGGAGTCCTAATTATATTTCTTGTAACCTGGCAAACTACAGAGAATGGTACTCACACGGGGGATAGATTTTATAGATTTACTGGTCTGTTGCTAAGAGTCCCACAGGGGACAAAATATACACAAGAGCAGAAAATGTTTACAAGGGGAATCTGTCTTCACAATTATTGCACTGGGTGTATTCTGTTGTTCTGAGATAAGAAGAGAATAAGCACCAGTTTATGCAAAACTACTTACAGAACCCTTTTGAGGCTATAATTGATTTGTCTCTGTGCATGAGGCTACATATGCTACGCGTATCCTGAAATTCAATGTCCAAGAGAGGTGACAGAGCCTCTCTTATCTTGCTGCTGTTCTCTGTTCCACTGCTTCCCTGAACTGTGTCCTGCCAGGTCCCAGCCAGCACCTTCAGTAGGACTTGATCTAGTGTTGTTGCCCATGGCTAGGGAGTTGGAACTGGATGGTTTTTAAGATCCCTTCCAGCCCAAACCATTCTGTGATTCTGGTTTCATAGACAACAGACGCAGCAGGGACATAGGTATCTTCTTTGATGAGATGGCATGAAAGTTAGCACAATTGAAAAAAATGTTCCTACTTGTTGTCGGCAATTTAGGCTCCTCTCATCTCTTATTTTCTTCCTGTTGTTTCATTGCACCTGTGGTTTTTATTCTATATTTTAGGCTTTGGGGAAATGCCCTGTGTTCTAGGACAGCCAGGGGTGGTGGGAACAGCTGCTGGGTGAACACTGGTGTTTTGAGCCGGTGAGGTCAGCAAATTTCAGGCAATCCTCGAAGTAGACCATGCCACTTACCACAAAAGACTAGAAGAAAAGCCCCATCATTGTGACCTCTGGGAAATTCCTCCCTGGCTGCAGCTCTGATGCACAGTTTCACTCTGAGGAGTCCCAGAGTTGCGTTTTTACGGTCAGCGATGAGCACGTCATGCTGAGAGCACAGTGGAAAACAGGTGCAGGGACTCGGGTCTTCAGCAAGAATGACCCTTCTAGGGGTGGAAAAACCTCCTTCTTCTCCAGTGTGTGGATGTTATATATTCACACGGTCTGTTGTAGACAGCTAGGGAAATCTTTGCCTCAAAGAACTTGCTGTCCAGATCTTTTACTATGACGTGTGTAGGAAAGTGAAAATACAGAGGGTCTAATATATAGATTTTTTCAACAGAGCTGTCAGCCTAAAACCTGTAGACTGGACATTCAGCCAGTATAAACTGAGATAGAGATACTGAATTATTCTTTTTTTCACCAGTGAAGGGTCTGACTCAATTATTCTATATGAGAGTTTGATCAATGTTTTCCTCTGGCTCAGCTTTTGATTAATATCACGGACTAGGCCATAAAGCAGACTTTGGGAACTGCAAGATGTGATCTGTTTAATCAGTTTGTCAGTTTTATTCTTGAGACTTAATGGAAAAACAAAACCCTCTGCACAGCTATTGATTCAATAGGCTTTGCCTTATATTCCCATGAAGGCAAATGAATAAATATTTCTGATGCATAAAGTGCTGGAACAGCATTATCACTTGTTGGTGAACAATTCACGTGGGAGGACTGTAATGTGCACTATCAGTATATCATTAAGTCCTTTCGAATACTAGCAATGAAATAGATACTAAAATAACATTAATATGAAAGCAAATGCAGAAACATATGCTTACATTTACACAAACATACCTCTGGGAGCCTTTTGTTTGTTTTTGGAGCTATTTAAAGACATCATTGTTCCCCCAAAACCAGTTTTTCTGTCTTGGGTTGATATGAAACTGGAAATGTTAGGCTGAGGCTTATCTAAAGAACCATCTACTTGGGTCCAGGTGCTTCCAATGATTTTGGAGGAGAAGCAAGTGAACCTGCCAGACAGCAGAGGAAAGCTCTGTGAACCCAGTCGGGGAGTGAACACAATATCCCCCTGGAAATGGGAAAGTTTTAAACACACTGATGAATAGAATAGCCATATTGATTTAAAGGTTGAAATGGACTTCAGGGGGATTCCTCTCACCAGCTTTATGCTCTGTAGACATCTAGATCTCTGTTACACCTGCTACATTCCTGAAAGAGAACTGAGGCTGAAGCTTGAATTGATTGCTGGTTTTTTTAGGGAACATGGATTATGCTGCTGATGTGCCTGGGGCAGGTCAGAGAGCCCAGAAGGTGCCCAGCACCTACATTTGATCAGAGTGTTGCTTCTTCTAAATGGGAAGGTATGAAGAATAAAATCAAAGAGAGAAAATGCATGAAAGCAGTTGGCAAGGTACATCAGTACCAGAAATCTACTTTAAAAAATACAAGCTGTGGAAATTCCTTGCAGTTTTTTCTACCTTCATATAAGGTGCTTGGGGATGAATTTTTACATTTCCCTCAGAAAACTGATTTCTAATTCCTTTCTACATAATCCTATTAGGCTACCTAAACGTAAATAATAGTTTATATTTGTGTTCATACTGGTTTGATGAAATTGGTAAAAGAATGCTACTGCAGATGGAAATTCTTCAGGCAAAATTGTTGGATATGAGCAAAACATTTGTTGATTACTGAAGGCAAGTGCAGAAAGCTCTGTTTAACTATTGTTTCCTTTTTGTCCTGTAGCTTAATTTATTGCCTGTGCTGTCCCTGAGCTGTGTCTCAGTGGCAGATCCTCCAAACATTGACCATGATACTCAATTTATGGGCACCTACCAAGGACCAGGAAAGTGCTACAGGAAGTGAGGATGGCAGGAGTGAACAGGCTGTGACCTCTGCTAATATTAGGCGTCTGCCAGGTGGTGAGCTGGTGATCCCAGGCTGCCTGTTGGCACTGTGGACTAAAACAATCACTTCTGGAAGGCATTTTCTACCTAATGTAGGTATCTACTTTAAGATAAGGTAAACTGGGCATTGCAAACTTCTCTCCACTGCCTGACAAAATGGTCTAAGATGTCTGAGGGAAAGAGTGCATTGCAGAGAGGTGACATTTACACTACCAGTGTGTCCAGAGAAGGGCAACAGAGCTGATGAAAGGTTAGAGGGCAAGTCTGATGAGGAGCAGCTGAGAGAGCTGGAGGCGCTTCAGTCTGGAGAAAAGGAGGCTCAGGGGGGACCTTTTCTCTCTACAACTCCCTGAAAGGAGAATGTAGCCAGGTGGGGGTCAGTCTATTCTCCCAAGTAACAAGCAATAGGATCAGAGAAAATAGCTTTAAATTGTACCAGGAGAGGTTTAGATTGGCTATTAGGAAAAATGTGTTCATGGAAAGAGTGGTCAGACACTGGAACAGGCTGCCCAGGGAAGTGGTTGAGTCACGATCGCTGGAGGTATTTAGAGGGCAAGTAGGTGTGGCACCTGGGGACCTGGTTTACTGGTGGACTTGGTAGTGCTGAGTTAATGGTTGGACTTGACAGTCTCAGAGGCCTTTTCCAACCTAAATGATGCCCTGATTCTGTCATGCTATGATTTGTTACTATGGAATTCATAATACTACTGTTAAGGCTCATTCCTTAGTATCATCCAGGCATTGAGTTACAGTGGTATCAGTTGGGATCTAAATAGGAATTAGATGCCCACATAATTCTGGATCTGATTCTGTGCAGCTTCTGAAACTTCAAAGACAGTATATTTTGAGATTAGAAATTATAATGTGTATTTGTAAATAACCTTGTGTAACTCTTTCCGAAACATGCTGGAGCAAACACCATACACAGTGGTCAGATCTTGCATCTCATGGGTTGTTCATGTATTTTCTTGAGCAGTGAATTCAACAGGAACTGTGCAAAAGAGAATTTGGATGCACACTAGTGCAAACCAGCTGCAGTTGAACAGTTTCTCAAGACAGCACAAGGTTTTGGTGTGTCTCAGTTTGTAATCTTAACCCTGCCTTTTGCCAAAAGAAGTCAGGAATGAGGAAAAGAACAGGAAATTCTATATTAGACTGTGATTTCACACCCTTCCTTACATTTCCTAATACTAAGAAGAGGTCCAGGCAGCTTTCTGTGTAAAAGAAATCCAATTTCCTCTTGTTGGGCTGCTGATTGAACAGGACACAACCTTTCTGCCTGAACGACCTTTTCGTTTTGGATCAGTAGGGTGTCTCTGCCTTCCCTGCTAGTGACAAAGACAGGACATACTTTTTGGAGGACAGCACTGATTTTCTTCTGGTTTTAAGAAATGCTATTTTACCTTCCCTACTCTTCACACAACATCTGTATCCCATTTTGCATGTCCTGAATTAAGAAGTGGACTCATCCGTGATGCCCTGCACAAAGCACTTATGTTTTGCAAACACTTTCGCATGGAAGAAAACCAGATTCCTGGTAGATGGGCAGCAGGAAATTGTTCCTTTTTCCAGTGACTAGAACACTGTTGTTTGTCACACCTGTGTGTTGGCCTGTTTAAAGAGAGAAAAACACCAGAAAACACAGGAAGCTCTTACTCATTTTGCCCTGCCTGCCCAGCCCTCTTGTCTGTCCTAATGCAAACAAATACTTTTGCATCTAAACTCCAGAGCAGTTTCACTCCTGAAGAGCTGTTTTTGTCCCCATGACTGATAGCAACACCAAGAAACCATAGCCACAACCTTCTATTATGCAAAAACAAGACAAAAGGTTTCTCTCTGCTCTTGGCACCTGATGGTTCAGTATCCCAGGGTGGGCTTGCTATCTTGGCGTGTTTAATCATCAGTCAGTTGTAAACAGTTGTCAGGCAGATGGAGGAGCCTCCTTTGGCAGCCAGGGTGCTGTGAGGTGTTGTGGGGAAGAAATCTCATCCACAAGCACCTTGAAGTCCATATACATAGAGAGAAAGAAGAGCAAATTCTTCTCTCCTGATGGCTTAACCCTCTTGTCTATTGTGCTGGTTTAGAGTTAAACCGGCAGGAGAAATCAATCCAACTCAGAATGGGATTGCAAGTCAGAATAACAATTTAATAAAAGATCACAAAAATACACTGATACAGAAGGAAAAATTCGTTTGTGCCACAAAAAAAGATATACAGTCCAGTGCAGCAGGGCACGAGCAGAATGGAGCTCACCAACACCTGTGCTGAGCACCACGTGGCGCCCCTGAGTACAAAGTAAGAAGAAAGGAAGAAACCTGCTGGTGAAAATGATGGTTGTAGTCTAGCGGCAGTCTCAGTCTGGTCAAGGCTCTGGTCCTCCTCTGGATCTGACAAGAGATCCCAGTCCCAAAACCCCAAGCTTACCTCTATTTGGGCTCAGATGGGAACGCCCAGTCCCTCCCCCAGGGTGGAGACTTTCACAATGGGTGATTTACTTTGTGAGGTGAACAATGGCATATTTTTGGCATCCCTAGTGGGCCATTAGCAGACATGACCCCTCAGGCGGGTGTGAAGGCAGGAAAACTTCCTTATCCCACAGAAGTTCCTAAACACCCAGCTTGAAGCCTGAGGAGTTGGGAGTGCCCTGGGCAGCTGCTGCAAATGGGCCATTGTGAGCAGTTCATGACAAAAATGACATAGAGAGTTTAGAATACACACCCACACAGTGACAATCTGATCCTGGCTACTATAACCAGGACATCTATCTTACATGAGAACTAAAATGAGAGACTGCACGTGGTTCCACCAGGTTCATCATTGTGTTTGGTTACACAGGGAGGATGTGCTTCAAGCTGCAATCACCGGGGCATTTATCCTACTGACACTTAGTGCCTTCCTAAATACCTGCTGCTGTCAATGCCCCTCACCAAAACAGGGTTCTCTTGTTGTCACAATCCCACCTTGCAGGGAAATTCAGTGTTTTCCTACCACAACGTCATCACAGGCATGGTGGCTGGGTGTGGTGAGTGATTGCAGTGGGAAGGGGAGATGGAGCACAAGGAGGTTGACTCTGACAGGGTGGTCTGCATGAAAGACAGGTTGAAGTGTGCCTTAGATGAGAAGGATCACTCTCCCAGAGTCCCAGGAAGTGAACAGTTATTTAGTACATGAGAGCAACACTGACAGAGTTTAGGACAGAAAGTGAAATTTACTGTCTTATTAGATTAAATGACATAGGAATATAAAATAATTCAAATGTAAGCACACAGCTGGAATTCAGGCACATATCAGACAATGTCCTTTTCTCACAGGCAGTCTCAATATCTAAAATTATGACAGAATTTTTTTTTTTATTTTTTAAAAATTGTTGCTCAGCTTTGGGAGGAAAGAAAATATTTAAAGATAAAAAGTATTATTTGGTTTTTAAGCCATCATGCCCAACCCAACAGCACCAAGCCACCAGATGTACCATTCTGGGGTGCACAAAAGTTCCATTGAGACTGCAGAGGATGAATGCCACTTGGTACATTAGTGGAATAAACATTTCCAGTGCAGTGTTGGTAGCGTGGCACAGCAGCCTGTGGGACCTGAGAGGATCACACCACATCATCTGTAAACAGGTAACCTGAGCACCAGGCAGGAAACAGGGACTGGTCCAAGCAGTGCCTGTGTGGATTTAGGAGCCTGACCTGCTGGAGGAAACTTTGTGATAAACGATCTATTTCTTTGCAAGTGTTGTGCTGAAATTAATTATATTTATTCTAGTCTCTGTAGCTCTGTACTTTGCAGTTCTGAAGTTTTAATGAAGAAATTGTCTCATTCTTTGTCTGAAATCATATTCTCTATAGCTCATATTTTTATTATCCCCTTTTCAACCTTAAGCTCTGGTACCTACCCTGCTCTTTTGCTTTTCTGTTCAGACTTGTTTATTATAACCATAATTACAATATCTGAGCTGTGAAGTGTAAGTTGTTCAAACTGCTATTTTTAATTAAAACACACACAGTTAATTGCAATATTTTTTCCCTCCTATTTCCCCATACAAATGTCTATAACTTCTATTTCCCACAGCTCTTCAAAATTGAACTCCCAGTGCTTTGGTAAGCTGCTGAGCCAATTCCTTTAACATTCATCAGTATATGTTCAACTTAGAGCTAAAAATGTGTGTACACTCAAGGATATTCTCACTTGGTATTGTCTTTAAGTGCTTTTTGCTACCTGCTGTCCAGACAAAGTGAAATTCCATTGCTTAATTCCATACTTCTTTATTTTACTTGTAGGTGTTAAATGGTCATGAGTAAGATGGGTTTGGGAGTACAGAAATTGCTGCAGGAGGAGGTTTGGGTATTTCAGAGCAAAACAGATGTTTTCTTTTCTTTTTTTTTTTTTTTTTTCCTACTGCACTCAATGAAACAGGATTTTTAGGCCTATTTCTTAGTTAAACAGGATTGCACTCGAGAAACAGAAAAGTTTCTTGCAATAGAAACTGATCTCCAGGAGACCAGATATTGACTAACTGGTCAGGCCAGAGCAGCGATCCCAGTTTACATGTACTGTCATCAGATGTGAGTTTCTCACTTGCTTAATCCCCACAGTTCCCACTAATTTTGTCAGGACTTATGGGGTGTTGTTATCCTTCAGATGAGGTTGGGACACTTCTGTGGTTTACCCAGTGGATCCACAGTTCTCACAGCCATATCAAACAGTTTGAAGAACAATTACACTTCATGCCTCAGGGATGAAAATAGACTTTTCTTTGTGAAGCCTCTTGGATGCCTCCCAGGAGAACTGGGGCAGCTCACAGGGGTTGTGTCAGCTCCATACACCTCAGGAGAGCTACACCTGTCCCAGAGATACATGGTGCTGACCCTCACTGAGGCAGGATTTTGAGCTTGCTGGACCTCAAGTCTTTCATTTGTTGTGGCAACCCTAACATTTCTGTACATGCCACATGTCTAGACAAGTGCATGGGGAATATGTTGCTTTCCTGAAGAGGAAGCATGGATGGAAAAGAACTCTCCTGCCTTTCTGCCAAACTCCTTCTCAGTGTAGATGCCCAAAAATGACACAAGTCCCCGGTTAATTGCCCATTCCAGCCCAGGATTTTTTGATATTCAGCTTTACCAGCTGATCCCTCATCACAGATCCCAGCAGCAGGCAGAGCAGCAACATGCCTGCTCCAAACTTTTCCTTTGATTTTTAGCTCATGTCTGGATATGTGATTATTTCTTACCGGAAATAGTTATGTGGGAACAAACAGTATCCCCCCCTTCTGCCAGTGACTGCTATTCCTGTTGTGCACTGGCTGGTGGAGCAGCTCTTGGGATAATACACAGTTCCTGCCACAAGTATGTGGTGTCTGGTGCTGCCAGACTGGGACATCAGGGAAACCTCTGCTACAGGACATGGGAGGATGCAGAGAGGGATTATACTTCTCTCCATTGGTCCATTTGGATCCCTTGATAAGGAGTGGCTTTGAGCACTATCACCAGTCCTTGATCCACCTCCTTCCACCACTAACACTTGACACTTCTTTCCTTTTTTCCTCACCCAGAGTTAGTGATGTAATTCAAATAGAACAGATTTAGTTTGCAAAGTCTGTTTGCTGGTGATAAATGGTGCACATGATGGATGGCTGTGGTCTTGAAGATGATGGAGGTGAACAGCAGGGTGCTTCATGGATTTGTGCTAGCAGCAACATTATTTAATACTTTTATTAATGGTCTGGAAGGAGGTGTAACCAAGTACATTAACTAGATCTGCACATGACACTGCACTGGAAAGAACTGTAAACCAAGTGAAGACAGAGAAATAACACTAATGGAACCAGGGGTTAGAAATATGAGCAGGAAACAGAATGAGATTCTGTCTGGAAAAAGGCAAACTAATAATTCTGAGAAGAATAATCCAAAACACAGATATTTAATAGGAGAGTGAGAGGCCTGAAAAAAAAACAAAAAACACTGATGTTCTAAAAGGGTGAATAATGGTGGTTAAAAGTGACTGGGCAATAGCTGTACAATATAAAATCGTGGAAGAAGGCAATTTTGGTTTGTAGACTAAATCCAGAGGTATCTTGCCCTCATAAAAGGGTTTGTTGTTCCTTGTGGGTATGACTTTCCACAGTACTTAGATTCCTTACCTCCAGGCTTTATCTGTGAGTAAAGCCCACAAGTAGAAAAATGTCTTTATATCTGACTTCATGGAAACACACAACTGGATGACACCTTCTGGACCATCCAGTCCTGCTTATTGTAGGAGCAGTATTGGTCCATGTTGCTTTCCTGTCCTCTCTTCTCAGCCCTTCTACACCCCTAGTAGGAAGGTGGATCAAAGCATCTCTGATAGTAATAATTTTTACACACAAAAATCCAAACAACATAATGAACAGGCAGTGGGGCGATTCCTATTCCTTTCACTCGAAGCAATTAAGTTATAGGTCCCATTTTTGATACCTGTAATGTTTGTGTCAATTAATTTCATGGCATATAGTGAAATCAATAGGCAGTGACGTGGAAATGGATGTTTGCCCAAGGAAGACTTAGAATTGCCTTAGGACTCCTCAGGTGGAACTAACCAAACAAAAAGACTGCTAAATGTAAAGACTTTTTCTAAAATGATTTGTGCTGAGAGGTCTTAAAAGTGCGTGGCCATTGCAGTCACCCATTCAGCAGCACTCTGACGTGCGTGCAGACCTCAAGGGTGTGATGAATGAGGAAGGGAGCTGCAGCAAGGTGGAAATCCATCCCATGTGGACTCACTCAAGGGCAACCACCCCACCCCGGTGAGGGCTGCTGGTCCCGTGGGGAAGGGACGCTGTGGACATGCTCATTGGGATTCCCACTGCAGTGCAAGCACAGGGCTCACTGCCTGCTGTACCTGAGAATGCTTCATGCTGGGCAGCTTTGAAAATGAGAACGAAATTATTTTAAATGGCAACTTGTTCTTGGTGTCGATTATAAGATGGATAAGATGTGTGTGCAAGAAATGCAAGCTGCTATGAGCTGCCTCTCCAGAGGAATTCTCGGTCAGTGTGCAGAGCTGAGAATGGCGCAAGCCAGGAGTTCCTGCTTTCTGTAATGAAAACTTATGGTCATTTCTGCTCTGGGCCCTAATTGTTGGTTGCACACTTAGCCAGCAGCATTATTCCTTGTGGAAAAGTTGTCTTCTTGTGCTGGAGTCCATTTGGGCTGTTCTCAGCTGTCCAGCAACCTGAGGCATAAGGAAAGGGAGCAATGGGATCCATGAACTCAAATCCTTCACTTTTACAAGCACCTCTCAGACACTGCAGTATCTCAGAAAATTTTGGCTTATTTTGCTTTTAAATGCCAGTCATTAAGCAAACTGTGAGAATAAAAGGAAGAGTATGTTTAGCTTACAAACAGCTCTCACATGTCTCCTCAATTCTCTCACCACCCTGAGGACTGAGGAAGAACTAGGAAAATATTTTGTTTAAAGAGGAACAAAAGGACCAAACTACAACAGATATATGGATATATAAATAAGTAAATATATACAAATGAATAAATACAACTAGAGGGATATATACATAAATATATATACATACAAAATAATTAAAGATAGATAGATAGATAGATAGATAGATAGATAGATAGATAGATAGATAGATAGATAGATAGATAGATAGATAGATAGATAGATAGATAGATAGATAGATAGATAGATAGATAGATAGATAGATAGATAGATAGATAGATAGATAGATAGATATTAAAAAATTTTATGTGTTCACTAAGTCACCCGGTATGAACCACTTACTGTCCTGTACTCTCCAGTACCTCCACTGCAAGCTGGAGAATTACTCTGACATTATGAGAGTGAAAAATCAACCCATCTAGCCCTGAGTATGTATCATCTGCTTAGTCACTGAGTGGAAATGCAGCTACCTCCAGGGTGGAATGGAGAAACCACCCTGTGAGCTTCCTTGCAATATTAGTTCTCCAGGCTGGAGCTTTCCATAACTGCTCACAAACCCATCATTAAAAACGCTAAGTTATAAGGAACTGTGTTAGTGTCAGAGGGCAACTGCCTGTACAGGAAAACCTTTGTTAGAATATTTTCTTTCAGTCAAGTCTCTTTATTCCTCAAAGTTCTCTGATACAGATATTCAACCATTTCAGTGCCATGTGTAGTAACATAATAATTACAGGGGAAAAAATAATATGGCCACTGTATGAAACACCTGGGTATATCATATGTTACTAATTTTGATTAACCATTTCAGTCTGTTGTAAACAAGGCAGCCAGTGAGAAATAAGCGATGTAAATGGTCCAGTATTGGAGCTCAGTTGTCAAAATAATCCCCTATTTGCTTATCCCTGGATGAGCTTTCAAAAAGGAAAAATATTCTAAATGAGAATGTGAAATTTAAGAGGAAAGTCAGCAGGACCTTGTATTATTCTCCTGTCATGAATAGGGAGGTTGAAGTGATTGGCAGGACTGTGTTTATAGCTCCAACATGGGAACCACTAATCCCTGCCAAATCTCCTGAGAAAGAACCGATCCTCGTGGCATCACCCAGATCAATGGAAACTGGGAAGCTGCAGGATACAGAAATCTTGAACCATGTCCCCTTAACTAATACAATCCTGATTTGGGCATTTACCCCCTGCAGAACTCCATTTTTGCTTTTGAGAAAGGGGTATACCTGATATACACCTCTCTGACTGGGGGTCTGATCCCAGTATGCCCAGGAACACCAGTCACTTCATGAGTGGTGTCCTGTCCCTGCTACAGCCCATGGGAACTGGGGTAACCTGCTCCAGGGTTCTCAGAACACTGCAGGAGGACTGCTAACTGCACATAATTATGCACGTGGGCATGTATTTTCAGGATCAAGGCTTAGCCTTTTAGCTACTGGGCATTCCTCCTTATTCTTATTAAAAGCAATGATTTTATTAAAGGAGCATTCTGGCACCTGTTATACCAAACATCCACCATGGTGCAGTCCCATATGGGGAAAGACCCTGGTGTGCACTAGCCACCTCCCTGTCCCAACCCAGCCCCAAAGGCAGCTAGGGCCGGTCTGGCAGGTCCCCAGTATGGCAAAGTGGGGAACCAGTATGCCATAAAACACTCACTTTTCCAAATAAGGGTAACCTGGAGATAAAAATAAAAATCTCATCCCTGAGCTTTTGAACAGAAATGTGTAGATGGTCAGGCTGAGGTACACAGAATTAGTCCTTCTTTTTAAAAAAACCCAAACAAACAAACCAAACCAAACCAAAAAACCCAAAACAAAACGAAAAAGCAAACAAACAAAAAAAACCCCCAAACAAACAAAAAAAAACAAAAAACCCCCCAACAAACAAACAAACAAACAAAACTCCCAAAAACAAAAACAAACAAACAAAAACACAAACAAACAAACAAACAAAAACAAAACTAAAACCCAACATGAAACTTTAACAAAACCTGAATTATTTTATCCATTTCTTTTAGGAATGGTGAGTAGTACCCTAAATATTCCTGTTTCTCCCCACTTCCCCACTGCCTATAAACCCATACTAGGGCCCTCCACAGTTGCACTGCAAATCTCCACTGCTCACTGCATTAAGCTCACTGACTGTCAGAAGCAGTACCTTAAATACTGCCAATAGAATCACAGATTCACTAAATCATCAAGGTTGGAAGAGACCTTAAAGATCATCCAGTCCAACCACCAGCCCAGCACCCCTAAACCATTTCTCCAAGTGCCACATCCAGATGCCTGTTGAACACCTCCAGACGTGGTGACTCCACCACCTCCCTGGTCAACTTACTCTGATGCCTGACTACTCTTTCAGTGATTTTTTTCCCCCTCTAATATCTAATCTGAACATTCCCTGGCACAACTTAAGGCTGTTTCCTCACGTTCTTTCACCTGAGACCTGGAGAAAGAGACAGATGCCCACTTGGCTACAACCTCCTTTCAGGTAGTTGTGGAGAGCAGTGAGGTCTCTCCAGAGCCTTCTCTTTTCCAGACCAAACAACTGAATTCCCTCAGCTGCTCCACAGAAGACATGTTTTCTAGATCCTTCCCAAGCTCTGTTGCCCTTCTCTGGACATCCTCCAGCACATCAATGTCCTTTTTAAAGTGAGGGACCCAAAATTGAGCCCAGTGCTTGAGGTGCAGCCTCACCAGGGCCAAGTACAATGGGATGGTCACTTCCCTCATTTTGCTGGCCACACTATTCTTGATACAGGCCAAGATGCCATTGGCCTTCATGGGCACCTGGGAACAGACAGCAGCAGTCAGCAAAATGCTCAGGGCAGCAGCTGATGGGCCAGAAGGGACTATCAGAGATCTCAGGGGTGGACTGAGAATATAACTCAGATCCAATAAGGCTTGCTTAAGCAAGCCACAAGCCACAAACTGTCAGCCACACCAGAGAAGGGTGCCTCTCAATCATTCATGAAAGAAGAAATGGAGAAGGAAAGAAAAGGGAGAAGTTACGTTGTTTTCTAGTGCTGGAGACCTGGAGGGTAACAGTGACTTCCAGACCTCCTACAGAAGGGTCCAGCTTGGCTGTGATTAGCTCCAAAGTCTTTCTCAGATGGTGGCCTAACCACTGTCACAGGGCCCTGTAGGGTACAAGACTTATCCCATCTATCTCCACGGGCTTCTGACTGGGCTGCCTGGTCTCCAGTAGTGGAGCAAGAAGCTGCTTTTTCTGACACCATCAGATTTTGTGTTCAGTTGTCCTTTCGGATGCTGCCCCCTCTCCCCAAGGATTACTGAGGGTTCACTGTGGAGGTAAAGCTCTTAATTTCTTGGGTCTGCAGGTGGTGATGAGCTGGGCTCTTCTGTTTTTGATTTTCTGGATAATTAAAAAGTTATCACAGGTGTCAGTGAAGACCAGGGAATTCTACCATGTGCTGAAATGTGAAATATCTGATGGCTGGTGCATGGATTGGACCCAGCCTCTTGCTCCTGTTGCACAACATAGGATAACAGAATGGTTTGGGTTGGAAGGGACCCTAAAGATCATCCAGTTCCAACTTGGGCTGTGGCCAACATGCACTTCAGTACATGCCATGGTAGCAACAATGCCCAGCCTGCCTGCAGCTGTAGAGTGGGTTGTTTGAGTAAAAAATTATCTTTGGTAAGCATTAGTGTAAAAACAACCTCCAGATTTCATCTTAGGGCTCTGCCTGTAATCTGCCTCCTGTCTTCATCCAAAGAAAATCTGTTTCCCTGACTCTCAGACTTAAACTACTCATTTCCTGGAACTTGTTTGAAAATTCAGCAGCTACATCTAAAATAAGAATACTCGTGGCTTGAAAATGGGAAAATCCTGACCAAAATCAATTGGCCTTTGCTAAATCGTGCTGCAATTTATGATAGAAGAATTTGGCCCTGATCAGAGACACAGTAGTCCATATCTCAAGGACCACCAAAACTGGCATTTCTCAAGACAAGTCTTATATTTTCCCTATATTTCCAGACATGCCAGGTGGCTTGCAAATCTGTTTGGCATCAGGGCACGTATATAGCTCATATATGATCCACACCCAGGTCATACAGGTTACAGAAACCCAGGATTGATTGTCGACTGCCCCCAGCAGCTGCAGGGAAAAATAACATCTGCATCCACAGCTCCGAGAAGAAATCCTGGGGAGATGCAGGATGTGCTTCCCCAGAGTTTCTCTTGGGACTGTGTAACCCATGGCTGAGTTTGAGAGGGACCGGATACTAAAAGCCTACTGTTGTGAACACACAGACAGCAAAAGCTGAGCGCAACAGTGACATTTGTAAACTTAGATCTTCTCTTTCTAAAATTTCCCTTCTGCTGCTCAATTTGATATGTGAGTGCAGAGGAGTCACCTCTTGCTTCCTGCAGGGATGGCTGTGTTGGGAAGGATCTTTGTAGCTTGCCATCAAAGGGGGCAGACAGACAGCTGGGGAACATCCACATCTGGGTGTGCTGGTGTTTTATTGCATGTTGCATTCCATATAAATTCCATATGGAGTCAAAATAATTTTGGACTTGGTACCTCCTCTGAGCCACAGCTTAATTAGGAGTGTTTTGTTTTGTTGTTTTCCTTAAGGAGAGCTGCAGTCCAAGTGCATTATTATGGGTTTACACATAGCTGTGCTCTTAATATCAAAGCTTTCGTTTGGCTGGAGGCTTCTTTCCCTGTGGGGGCAGGGTTTCTGGGTGAGTGTTGGAGGTTACACAATCTTTTCCCAACAGAAAAGCAAAGCACGTGAGTTGGAGTCTGTTGTGATAATGCACGGGAGGAAGTCAAAAGCAAGTCTGCGTGTCAAAGGGAGCCTACGAGTGGGATGATATGCAGACTCTCATGCAACCTGTGTAAAAGTGCAGTCTGATGGCAAATTCCTGGAGGTCTGCTGGAGCAAGAAGTGGGAAATCAGCTGAAATAGAAACACTTGCAAGATGTCCATTTACAGTTACAAAATGGCCACTTTGATGGTAGAAATATTCTCGATCAGATTCAAATGGGCAGATTGCCCAGAGAGGTTGTCGAGTCTCCATCACTAGAGATACTCAAGAACCATCTGGACATAATCCTGTGCAACATGCTCTGGGATGACCCTGCCTAGGCAGGGAGGTTGGACTAGATGACCCCCTGTGTTCCCTTCCAACCTGACCCATTCTGTGCTTCTGTGATCTCTTTGGATTAGTTGCATGCCCCCGAGTTGCACTCTGAACTGGGTATTATACCTACATGTGGTCAGAAGAAGACTCTGCCCAGAAATGATGGCAAACAAAATAAACAAAACTTATACAAAATGGACAATAAATTAATAATTTTGTTGTCCTGTTTGGAGATGGTAAAGATAGACTGCTTGACTCTGTCTTCATTATGGAAAGTTGGGAAATAAATCCAACCTGTCCCAGCCTCATCTTGCTTTGTCTGGAAAGTGAGGGTACCTACAAGCAGAAGGTCTCTGCCAGTGGTTTTTAATTAGCTGGTGGAGTAGTTTTGCAAGAGAAGTAACCCAATTGCAGGGAATTCTCCTATTAACTCAAAACATTGTTTTCCCCTGTACAGTGCAATGCATCTGACACCAAAGTGCTCTCTATTTTTGGTCTAATATTACTTATGCTGAATGGGGATATAGTAAATATTGTTAGGAAGGATTATTTGCATGCAGCACTTGTAACATTGAAAGATATGAGCAGTGGAAGAAATCTTTCCCCTTTCTGTTCCTCTCTCATCATCAGCACAGGGATCCTGTACCTACCCACATCTTTGTTTTTGTTCTTCAGGACAGGATGCAAGAATCTTTTGCAAAACAAGCAAACATCCTCCCTAGGAGAGCAGTGCTGAGCTATTGATTGCATTCTCCTTTCAATGTGCCATGCAGGCGTACTGCACCACACATTTCCTTACCACCTCTGCACAAGAGTGGAAAATCTGACAAGTCATTTTCTGTGGGGACATAAAAATGCAGGATGGAAACCTCTAAGCTTCGTGGTCTTTAAGGAGTATTCATCCATTGAACTAAAGCTGTATCCAGCATTACAGCATCTTGCTGATAGATGACATAAACCAAATTTGTTACTTAGAGAGGCATGTTGATTGGCTTCACGCTGGGATCGCATGGAGAAAGACATCCAGGCTCTCTTTTATCCAGATGGAATTCCTAAGTCAATCAAATCAACATAATAATAATAAGGTTAATCTGGTCTTTACTCATTCAGTAGAGAAAAGCAGAGATGTGGATCTAATTATGTAAATACTGTAAAATCAGTTTGTATTTATCTCTTTCCACATCTCCTTGGTACAGCCCTGGTTCAGCATGCTAAACACGGTCCTTTTTGGTCTGAATGATTTAATTCTGGGGCTAAAACCATTCAAGATTTGTTTGAACAGGAAAATCTTGTTTTCTTTGGAGCATTTTGAAGTAGGCATAATTACAGTGTTGCAAATGCGATGCTCTGCTTAAGGAGCTGTCAGCATTTCCATATTAAATCACTATTTTCAGGGGTTAACATAATTTCCAGAAAAAGAAAAAAAAATGGAAAAAAAAAGAAGAGTGGGAAAAAAGGGTCCATTTAATCCAGGAGGGAGGTTTTGAAATCAAATTGTGCAAAATTAATTTACACTGTATGCTTGCAAAACTGCTCGTGTCACTTTTTTTGTGCTTTAAAAAAAAAAAAAAATCAACCCACAATAAAGCTCACTTATTTTCCTTGCTTCTACTGTACACTGCTCTTTAAAGTTAATGTCATTTCCATACAATACCCCCAATGTAACATGCCTTAGAGGCAACATAGATTGAATAAGTGACTTGGAGCCAGGGACTCCCAAGTTTATAATTTAGCCGCTGACTCACTGTGTGGCCTCGGGCAAACCACGTAAGTCCTATGTCCTCATCTATGGTATGGTCTCAATTTTCCATTGTGTTGCACAACATGTAAGGAGCTCTGCTCATGTTCAATAGGAGCTGAACCCGATGGCGAGTGGGTTACTGGAGCGATGTCAAGGACACAAAACACAAGTCCCACTTAGCAGGTTTTGTCTAAGCAGATAATCTGTAGGAGATCAGTCTTCAGTGAGCTGGTCCAGGTGGGCATTTGCTGGAGGCATCTCCACCTGTGATGTCTGTGTCTTGGAGAGCAGTCTGTCTTGGTGCTGGCACTGAAATACGTAATGTTCTCCAAAAAAACAGTAGAGTAACTGGGCAGTTGTTCTGACTGAATACGTAGGCTCTTTGTGCTGGACCTGCAGGAGACTTGGCTGATGTTAACCCTCCCTGTACATCTTCAGCTTTCCTCAGCTCTTTATATGTTTCTGCACTGTTCTTCATGGCTGAGACTTTCCTCTATCATAAAGTTCATTTGCTTTTGCATGCAGTGGAGACAAATTTCTGTTATATATTATTTGAGTCACATAGAGAAGAAAATATAGGCAGCTTCTCTAGACAGCGAATGAGGGAACAGTAAGACTTTTTCCTGAAAATAAAACCCCTAAAAAGTAGGTCCTTCAGCATTTACCAGGATCCTTTTTCAGCAAGTACAGTCCTGGTGTGGACCTCTGTGAATGATACTGCACTTGTGGGGTCATGAGGATAGAAACATAAATTTAGAAGAGATTGTTTAGGTCATCACTCTGAGTCCTCTATATCACAGGTGAATGTTCACTGAGGCTAAGTTCAGATGTGTCTGCTGCATGTTTGCTACCCAGACCACAATACATCCCATCTTCCAGTCCCCTACAGCCTTCTACAGACCTGTATTAAAAGGTCACAAGTAGCAGCTGAACTGTGTCACAGGAGGAGAACAAGAAAGACTCAGTGGGCTGCCAGTGGCCTGTGTCAAGAACAACACAGACATGGGGAGACCAGGCAGATTTAGAGAGACAAAATATACAGACATCCTTCCCTGAAGGGATCCTTGTTCAGCCAAAGAGGATCATGAAGAACACCTTGGTTTCAAAAAAACATTCTTCATCACCTGTCCATACAGGTTGCTAGTAGCTGATCACTTTTTTACCTCGTGCAAACATTTCCCTTGTACAACATCTCACTCTACAAGACCTGCAGATTGACCACATGTTTTGTGAAGAANTTTTTTTTTTTTTTATCTTCCACTTCATAGTTTCATGTGGTGCTTTTGTGGTCTTGTCCTGGAAGACTGCTTACCTCAGAGGGAGTTTTCCTTGATGAGTTTATAGTTCTCATAGCTAGAGACATTTCAATATCCTTGAACTCTTTTCTGTATTGCTCATGTAGCAGTGCTCATGCAGTCCCTGTTCCCTATCTATGGAAAGGGAATGATATCATATAATACATATGGAATTATGGAACACAGCAAATCTGACCACAATCCAATATTCTCTGCCAGTGAACAAAATAGTTTTGTGTCTCTGAGCAAACATGTCCCTACAAAGATCTGGATCTGTGTCCTGCCTTTAAGCATTTGTTTTCATCTTTGATTTGGGTCCCAAACTGAACTGCTGAGAACTTATAGTAGAATGAGATACTTTTCAAAAAATCTTTTATTGTGATTGTGGGAAGTATTTAGAAATATTTTGTTTGTTTAGGCTATTTCAACACTCAGCTGTATTTACAGTTGTTCTCCATTCACCTTGTGAAGTTGTTTTCTTCACGTTTTTTGCTGGCTGGGCTTCCGTGTTGGAGTGAATCTCCGTTGCTTCACAACGGATATGCAGATCCCAACGTGTATGTGTAACTCCAGCTAAAGCAGATTCATGTCAGGCTGACTTGACCTACAACAGTTTTAATTTGTTTAGGCCTGACCTGAGCAATTTTCAGATCATGTTGACCCTGAATTAAATGCTTTCCTTCAGTTCTCCTGAGGGAAAATGGACACATTTCAGGAAAATCAAGCTTTTCCTGGGGGCAACTCTGTCTTTGCACAAAACAAACTTAGTATTAAAAAAGAAACAAATAAAATGGAAATTTCTGAATGGCTCTAGTTGCCTGTTCTCTTGCTTTGATGTGAATGCTTTGGAGCTACACTACCATATCTAAAAGGATATGAGTTCAACCACAGGAAACAGCAGTGTTTGAATTCAGCATTACAGTAATAAAGACGTTTGTCTTGTATCATCTAGTCAATATTAGCCAGCTGCCAGCTAGTCTAGCATGGTGTGAGACAAACCTTGTAAAATTGGAGGGCTTTACAAAAATCAGAGTGGGTGATGACCCTAAATATTCATACCTCAAAGGCACTGCACATCGGGAAGGCTGCTGGATACAAAAGCCGTGGTCCTTTTTGCTGGAAAACATGTAAAATTGACACTGTGTGATTTTATAGTAGTTTGTAGGATTTACAAGACATGCTGCAAGTAACACTTGCTAAAACAACAACTCAGGATGTCTGGAAAGAAAAATATCTGCAGGAATGGGGAAGAGCATCGTCAGCTGTTTAGGAACAGCTCTCTGGGATGCCTTGGTGGGGTGAATAAGCGGTGATGTGGTTTGGTTGTCAGATGCAGCAGTAGCGGCACAAGGTTGGGGAGGTTTATAACTTAATTCATCCTTGGTTTGGAGGAGAAAGGCTTTACTTTTGTACTTGAAGAATGCATGTAGTATTAATAAGAGCTGAATGTCGCTAAAGCTCAGAGACTGACTCACTGAAGTGCCTGCCAGGCTGATCTAAACCTCACAGAAGGGACTGCAACATTTGTGTACTGCTGAGTGGCTTTCATTGGAGATTTCTGCAATGTCAGTAGAGCTGAGCAGACCTTCCAAATACATTATACTTTTATCTGTTCCTTTTGCCAAAGGCTTTTCCAAAGATGATCTTGAACGTTTCCCTAAAGCCATTTTCAATCATCCTCTCCCCTGCAGACTTGGGGAGACATGGTGCTCTTTGGGCCCCAGTTGGCAGATGATGCTGGTACTGGAAGAAATTATATTCCACCATCACTGCTCTGTGGTTGTGCCCTTTTTTGCATCCAGATCCCACCAACCCGGTGTGCAAAGGACTAGAAATGCTGCTGGACTAGAACTCCACTCGTGGCCACATGGGTGTCTCCAAGCCACCTGGCCCACTAGGAAAAAGATGACTTTCTCTTTAATAACAGATGGTGGTAGTGAGACATGAAAATTAGGACATATTTTCATTTGATATTGGAATATCATGAGCATCAGTTATTTTGGGAAGGAGTCCAAAAAATACTTGGAGAGAGTCTAAAACTGCAGATGAATCCGCAGGTTTATTTTATTGGGTGATTTCAGTTCTGCCAAATATTTGTAGTGTAAAGAAATCATAAAAATATGCTGGTGGTCCTCGCCTGGCGGGTACTTCTCACATATTTGAGACAGTTGTACGAACTGTGACAAGAATGTTTGATCTATTAGCTTAAAAACAAATTAGAGTCTTCAAGAGAAATAAATGAAGTATAGATGGTAGAAATACATTTCTCTTATCTTAGAGAGACCAGGAATTTTTGCCCCCAGGCTTTATTTGCATTTAATTATCACAGTTTGGATTTCCTCTGCTGCATGCATGGAGGTTTAGTCTGTCTCATTCTATCCTCTGTTCTGAAATAACATTAGTACCTGTTAATGATTATCATTGTCAATTATGTATTCTGGTTACATGTGCATTATAAGAAATATCAGTTTGTTTTAATAAATTTTCAAAAGGCAGCCTAAACCTGTGCCTTATCTCGTTTCTGCTTTGTAACTTATTTATTTTTATGGTTATGATATATGAAAGACTCTGCATGCTCCCAGGGACTGTGAGTGGGAATCTGCTCAGCACTTGAATCCTGGGATGACAGACAGAAACATTTTATTTAGAATATCTTTCCAAATGAAGCAAGAGGGTCATGTATCTCAAAGATACACAGAGAAAGAAGTGAGGCATACAGATCTAGAAATCCAAGGCCTTTGTTATATGCATAAAAGAGCGGAAACTGGTTGTATAGTGAACCCGTAGGTGATTCAGTTTGACACGTACTAAGCAGTAGAATAGCTAATACTCACCTTGTAACAATTATTCATTTTCTAACTTAAATTATTTTTTGCTAGAATAATAATTTCATTGTAATGCTGACCTGAAAAAGGACGGTTGTCTCACTTCCTATTGGTGTGCAAGGACAAGGACTATCCTGTATAAAAAGATTTGCACTGCATTTTTAGAATCTTGTTTTGAGTAGTGCAAACTTGATGTTTATGCCATTTGTCCGTGCAGATTTTTAGGATTATTTTCATTCGCTGGACCAGCACTGAAATGTCCACTCCAAAAGGAACACTTTAACCAAGCATTCTTTATGTGGGCTTCAATTAATAAACAGGAATACGCCTTTCTGAACCTGCGGGTAATGATTTTTCTGTTTGCTGCTACTGTAGTCACCTAAATGAATGGGGCATTTATGTGCTGTCCTTTCATCTGGGATATCAAAGCACTTTATAAATATGGACCAATGGGTCTGATGTGCAGCCACTGAACTGTGGCCGCCTTGGAGGTGGCATGCGGTTGACATTTGGCTGGCAGAACACATTTGAACATCAGAAACGGTTGGTTTCCACAGAAAGGCTTGGAGGTGTGGAGGTTTCAGAGCATCTGAATTAATCTCTAACACATACCTGCCCCAACACAGGAAAGCAACACCACTGCCTACTTTCCAGCAAGGTCTTGGCTAAGAGCATGACCAAAGCAGCTTCCATCGCTGGATCATTAATTTTATTCCAGCCCAAGACCGTGACTGTCAAAAATTATTACCATATGGTAAGCTGGTAAATTGCCACAAGAAAATGAGCTTGGTGGTCCCAAATTAGTTTCACATGGACAGGTGTCTGCAGCATAAAACCACAATCAGAACTACTGCTGGCTGAGGTTGAGTTTCAGACGTGAGGTCTAGGACTGAGTGGGCAAATGGGAACACAAGTGGTGCTTCTAGAAGTGGGAGTTCAAGGCCAGAGAGATGAGGCTGTTGGGATCTGTTGAGAAGTTTCTTGACCACTTCCATTTCCTGAGCTGTAAGCAAGGTTGTATGGTGCTCTCCACTGTCGTGGCAAGTGCTTTCTCTTACTTTTACACAGAGGCCCTGTCCTTCCTCTGCTTCTACCCTGAGAAATGGACGCAACAACAAATTTCAAAGGGGAATGTGTATTGAAGGTGTTCAGACCACACAGTCAGTCTTTAACATCTTTGGTATGACTTGGAAAAACCTCCAGGAACAGAGGACTAGAAGGACCTTCTGGGTCACTAATCCCAACCTCCCGCTGCTGCGGGCTTTCACTTTGCATAATCCTTTAGAAAAACTGATTAATCTCCAAAAATGTGAACAATCACAGGAAACCCTAAAGCCCTCCATATAAAAAAGGTGTCAAATCTGTTTTGCACTTCTCTAGCACCTGTCATCCAACACTTGTAATGAGTTTTGCAAACATGGATTTAAGGATTGCCATGCCAGCAGGAGGGAAGAATTATCCTTACTGTATTTGTGAGACAGCAAAATTATGAAACAAATTTTCCTTCAGACAAAGCTCTCAGTGGCTTGAGGTCTCTGTCTTCAATGGAGATATCCAAGTTCATCCAACCAAATCAATTAGACAGCCAGGAATTAAAATCAGAGTTCTTGACTCTCTTCTCACCTACCTTTTAACCACTGAAATGTACAACAGCTCAAGATTTTCCACCTGTCAGCCTCACTATTTCTTCCAGAAGAAATGGATACTGCATCTTATTTCTTCTGTGAAATAACATGAACATCATCCCATACCTGGAAACATTCAAGGTCAGGTTGGACAAGGCTCTGAGCAACCTAATCTATTTGAAGATGTTCCTGTTTATTGTAGGGGAGTTAGATGAGATTACCTTTAAAAGGTCCATTTCAACTCACACTATTCTATGAGTCTATAATTCTAAGATATATAATAGTTAAATGTGCTCCAGGTGGGCAGGTGCTTCTGTTATAATGAGGAAGATTATGAACAGCAAATTCTAGGTTTGTTTGTTTTGGTTTGGTTTTGGTTTTGTGGTTTTTTGGGTTTTTTTAATCTATAGAAAATACAGGTGAACCATCACAGAGAGATGACCTTCCTGCATTTCCACATCATCAGAAAACTGTAACTGAGTTAATCTTCAAGTTCAGGGAAACACACATTCCTTCTGCAGACAGAATGATTTCTGGGCACTGTGCTGGGTGTGTCAGGGAGATGATTTGCTTGCATCTTTAAGCTAACTGTTATTCTCAGTCTCATTGACTCTTGGTTGCATGTGACCTCTCTGATTTGCCAGCACATTTTTTGAACTGTTTTGAATTGAAGGCAAAGTGTGGCCCTGGGGCAGTTTATCAATCAGATCATGAAAGAGTTGTAAGGAATATCAACAGAATTAGGAAGTGGTAAAACTAGTCCACACAACCTCGAAGCACCTCTGTTTCAGTTACTGGTGCTAAGATAATTGCGTGGGTCCACCTTTGATCAACATATATCTTAGGATTCTCTTAAAATTTGTTACTGTAGGAGCTGATCCCACTCCTACTGCACAGTGGATAAAAATATTTGTGTAAATTTTACTAGATATTTAAGTTGACTTGCAAGTTTGCCAAATGAATCTAATTCACCAGTGGAATAGAGAAGCCTTATCTCTTTTGCAGTTGCTGTATTGGAAAAGTTAGTAAATCTGTGCTTACAAACTTTTCCACATAACATTTGGAGTTGAGGGTTCCTGGGAGGAAGCAAAATTCAGGACAAAGAAGTGCAAGGAGTAAATGCTGATGCACCTGCTTGCACTGAGAAGGATCAGCCCCAAAGATTTGCTGGACCTGGAGCAGGCATCTGGAAAGTTTGAAGGATTTTATCTACCTCTATCGATTAAAAAAATGGAAAAAAAAAGAATAAAAAGTTATGTGACTGGCTGTAGGGTATGTTTCTTGGACCATGGCTTTTAGAATGGCTTATTTCATATGGATACTACAGAAGACAAGTGTAAGCAAGAGGCAAAACTGAATTAAAACAAAAAAATTAAGTGCTTTCTTACCTGTTCAGGATAAACTGGCATTTAATAGAACAGAGTCTTGGCAACAGGTTATAAGACTTCTACTGATGCTCCCCTGACCAGCAAGAGAGGATCCACTGCTCCCTGCCCCTCTGGACCTGGCTGACCATACTGCAATCCTTTAAGTTCAGATGCTTCTGCTCTGTAGTGCTCTCCAGTCATTTGTGCAACAGAAACACTCTCCTTGCTGACATATGGTACATTGGCAAGGAAGTTCATATGAACAAGGACATTGCAGATGGCAGTTCAAGACTCACTTTTAACTCAAGCTGCTGCACAGAGAACACCCTGGCAGCCTGAGAAAGGGAGCTGTAATACACGGTGTGCTCAGCAGGATTGGCAGACTTTACCCCAAAATACTCGGTTTCACTGGCATCTGTCTTGGTGCAGTTATGTATTTTAAATTCACTTTTAACAGTTTCCCCTTTGACATTTTTGTTTGCTGACCTTTTTTTGTTCTCTGTGACAGATGAACTTTCCTTCTCTGATCAGAGCCATGCTAGTCAGGAACAGGCATGGACCTGTATTTTTCCTCAAGGTCAAGTTAGGGATGCTTCAATTGGAAATGTGTGGTCGTTTTCAGGGGTCCTGAAAATTGAGGTCCATCTCTATTCTGGAAAGCTTCAGGCAGCTTGTTCACAAGTGCAGTTCCCCAAATCCTGTGTCTCCCACCTGTGTGTTTAAACATTTTATTGATTTTGGGTCTTGGAGAGCAGAGATAACTACAAAATTTGGGTTTGTCTCTCAACCCAAACAGTGAATGTCCTGAAGATTATAGTGCTTGAATTTCAATAAAAATGACAAAATTCAGGATAATGACAATGTTGGTGGGTACGTCTCAGCTGACTCACAGCACTGTTCCACATTTGGATGTTTGATCCAAGCCCTGTCTCTAATTATACTGTCACAAGGACTGGTCAAGTGCAGTATCTCTGTCTAATGTACACAGCACGTTGGACTGTGAACTTCATTCCAAACCTCTGCTACTGTTACAGTGAAAGCATTAGTTGTAGTGGGAGCTATGCAGGGATGATATGTGTTTCTTCTAACTATTTTCTATGGCATAATCACTTTCCCAATGACCAGAAAGACTGAGCAGCAATGTTGTCTTGAAATGGACTTCTTTTCTCTGTGGTTGTTGAATTATGTCTTTGGAACAGATGTATAGATGTACACATGGTGGTTTTGTGTTGGTTGGGGGCTTTTTCCTTGCAAGACAATGTTTTCCCTTCTAAGTCAGAATCCTACATGAGTTTCCTCGCTGAGTCATTTATGAACTTCAGCAGCTGCACCTCAGCTCTCCCACATCCCCTCTTTGCCAGCCTGTCTCTCCTTGAATTCCTTGGTGGTGTCTGGACTCCTTCTGACCTTGGTCTCCTAGTAGTCCCAGGCTAGTGTAGACTCTCCCGTTGACTGCACTCCTGGTTTGCAGTCCTCGTTAAAGACAAAATCCCACCTTTTTACAGCTCAGTTTCTTTCCATAAAATTAATCAAGCAGCCCTATTTTTACAAGGCAGCTGACCCTTTGCTATTTCTTCATTTTGGCATGCTGACGATTCCCGATGTGGCCAGAATCCCCCTCCCTTCCCTTTTTCAGGCAGGCCTGTACATAAAGCAAGTGTTTCCTCCAGGACAGAGAGAAGATTCTTAGCATAGAGAGGAGCTGTTCCCTGACAAGGTATATGTATTGCGTCCTCAGAAAACTTTCTCTTTATATTAAAATGTGTTGTGGGAGATACCCGTGTATTTCTATTAGAGATGAGTCCAAACCATGAGGCTGAATCCCAACTTAGTCAAACTATGAGGTTTCTTACAGTAGGGAGTGCAATCTTAATGTGTGCTTTTTGGCTGGAGCTGCTCCCCTGTCTGCACAGTGCAACACAAAAAGCATCACCAGGCTGTTGGGGAAGCTGCTGACACAACTGAGAAACTAAGCAGTAAAGGCTTGTCATCAAAATCAACAAACCTGAAGGCAAATGGGAACCTGGTGGTGTGAGCAATTGTGACCCCTTGCCCAGCCACTCAAAGCAAACTTTCTCTTCTCAATAATCACCAGATTTTATGAAAGAAAAAAAAAAATCAAGTGCAGATGAAGAGCAAAATATATTCCTCTTACTGAGGAAAAAGAAAAAAAATCTCCTTCTTTGGACTTAGTCTGTGCACATCTTCACTGTGTACTGAGCTGAAAACGGTGGCCTCTCAGTTCATTAATTGACAAACACCATCCCCTAAACATTTCCAGGCACAGTCATTTTCTTTTCTCAGGTTTACTCAGTGGTTCTTACTGAGGTTTACTTTTTTCCACGCATGTGCTGAGAATAAACTTGCCTTCACAATCTCATCTCTTGTGCTCTGAGAAATTTTAATAATCTAATTCATAAGCAGCTTAACTTTCTGTGTCTTTCTCTTTTTGCAACTCTCCTGGCTTTGGCTGTTTACTCCTCCCTTTACAGCAAACTGCTCCGTTTCCAAAATACCGCAGGACTTTCTGAACTGCAACATTTCATTCCATTTGTCTCTCTTTTTAAGAGGCTGATCTGTCTTAAAGAAATTTTTCTCATTTAAAAATAATTTTGCTGTGGTTTTACAGTCAGCATGGTTCCCCCCAAAAGAAACAAAAAATCCCTGCAGGCCTATTTCTTCTCCTTCTCCCATGATTACACTGATGTAAATGACAATGATGCCAATGGAATTATTCCTGTTTTGCACCAGTATAAATGAACCCAAGGTCTGCAGGATGGGACATATTCAACACCTTCACAAAATCCTATGAGGGACAGGTCAGAGGGGTATCTCCATATATCAAAAGGGGTCTCAAAATCCTCTTTCATCTTCAATCTCTCAACCAGAAGAATATAATCATCCACCAGCAGGACATAAGTATCCCTGGGGTGAAATCTAGCAATGCATTTAACGTGATAAAAAAGGCAAAAGCAGCACAACACAGCCCTTTAGGAATGTAAGCAAGGAATACAGTGTCCAGCTGAAATTAGGGTTACTATTTTCCTCGTGGAAATGCTTGGGAAGCCCAGCCAAATTCAAGGCTCCAGTCTACTAGAGCAGCCACAGTGAGGGCAGTCTCTGTTCCCCAGCAGTCCCAGTGACAAACAGCAATCAGACCGCGGGCCAGCAAGAAGCTGAGCCAGGCAGAACTAAAATATCCCTGTTGGAGTGCAGTCCCATGAGGACAGTGTTATGTCTTACCAGAAACAAAGAGAAGAGCACATTTCCAGTCTCAAAGACTTCTCTGTCCCATTAAGGAAAACTCCAGACTACAATTAGAGAAAAAAAAAAAAAAAAAACCAAGAAAAAGAGACACAGCCACAGCGTGCCAGTTTGCATCCAAATGCAGCCTAAAAAAGGAGGGCATGCTCCCAGGAGAAGGCTGCTAGCACCCTCTTGGGCTGGTGGCTCCAGCCACCTCACTCAGGAGGGTGGGAATGTGACCCCTGAGAGAGACCATCCCTCCCCCAAACCCTGAACCGCTGGGTAAATATTGACTCAGAGCGAGGAGTGGCTGAATCACTCCTTCCTGCCCTGCCGAGGTGTTTCCCTCCACCCAGTGAGCGTCCAAGCCCACCCTGCAGAGCCCAAAATATCCAACAGGAGCTGGTACCCATGGTGATCAAAGGACATGGACTCAGACAGAGAGACAGAGCACCTCTGTTTGGGCAAGGCTGACGTGTCTGTTTGCTCTCCAAGTGGGTGAACATCTCCTTCATTTAGTCATTCAGGAGGACACACGGTAGGAAGAGTGGGTAGGTGGAGAGATGCGGGACTTGGGAGCTCCTGATGCAGTTCTTCCATTCTAATCATGTGCATCACACCCCAAATTCTCTGACTGCTGTCGCACAGCTGATGGAGGTGTGGTGATTTGCACACCTAATGGTACAGCAAGGGCCTGGGTTTGTGAAATCTCTGCCCCAAGACGCACTGAACCAACAATGAACTTGTGAAAAGAGGTAGGAAAAAGTCCAACTGTTGCAGTTGTCCAACTATTTCCAGCTCAGGATTCAACCATAAGGTTGAAATATCTGGATCATGTCCCTGGATCTATTCAGTTTGTAATCTAAGTAAAGCATGGGAAAGACCTGGGAGCGACCACTGACTGGAGCTGGAAGTGGGTGTCATGAACATTTGGGTGCTACTGGCTTGTGTAATCAAACTGGATACAGAGGAAGGCTGAGTACCCTGTTGCAAGCACAGGTCTGGATTTCATTTCATGCCTGTTACAGATTTTCTAACTGGGCCACCATGACAGTCTGGAACACAGAAATGATATGTTCCTCCTTCACTGAGCTGTTAGGCTCAAGATTTGATGGTTTCAAACCAGGTTGAAGATCTCCAAGAAAAACCATGCATAAGAAAAAGCATATGCTATGGATGTCTCTATATATATATGCTACGTTACCAAAAGCGTCATATTTGTGTATTTCAAAACTGGGCACTGGGTTACATTTTCATTCCCCAGTACAAAGGCAAATACATTCCAAACAAAGCAATGTTGTTTCAACAAAGCAAGGGTTGAAATCTCTCCAGGGCTTCATTCTGTCTCATTTAGATCGGGCATAAGATCTTAAAGCAGAGTTTAGTGGTCGGCTGATCATGCTCCTTTGGGAAATGACAGAGTGGTAATTCAAAAGGGGTAGTGAAGTACAGCATTGTCTTGGTCTGCAGGACTGTTCTTCAATAAAACCAGCAGCTCACTCAGCTTACAGGAGAACATTTTGTTCCAAAGGAGCTGTGGCTCTTCATTAAACAAAAGAATTCACCTCCGGCTAGACTTGGGTGTAAAATGAAAATGTTTTTGGAGACAAAATGTCTTTGTGAAGACAGCATTTCCATGATGCCTGCCACAATTGCCTGGGTATATCGAGCAGGCATCATGGCATATCCAAGGCACCAGCTCCACATGCATTAAAAACTTCTTTCAGGCTTGGGAAGTAGTTTCAGTTCAGCCCAGGAGCTCTGAGGAGGAGCTGGACAGCCTTTGGTTCCTGTCTGGCCATGGGCTGGCACTCACCCACTTTGCAGTGGGGACCCAGATTTGATTACAAGTGCGTTGAACCTTTCAGGACTTTCCCAAAAGCCTTTCCTTGGAGTAAACAAATTCTCCCACATCTGACACAAGAGATTGGGAAAGAGTCCCAGAGTATCTAAATACAAAAAAAAAATAAAAATAAAAAAGGAGATATGCCTCCTGCACTCCAAATCTCTTGACACATTTGGGAAAGTTCACAAACAGCAAAGGAGCAGTAAGGTCATTCAGGGAAATAATTCATGTCCAGACTGGCATAACTCAGTTGTTCAGATATGGCTGTCTCCCACCCGGATTAACTCTTCAGGAAAGATATGGTCTGTGTGGTTCCTCAGTGTATGAAGATGAGCAAAATCACTTCAGGTTGTGCAGTTTCAGGGGATTTTCATTACAAGATTATTTTCCTAAAAATGGCACCATCCCTCTGGGGATGAAACATACAGGGAAATATATGAAAATTTAATCAATTCTATGAGCTAGTTCCTACTTTTCTTGCATACTTAACTCAAGATTGTTCTCTTGTCATCCTCAGATCACTGAGGGGCTCTTTGTTGTATAGTCAAGATGCCCACCGTTAGCTTGACAAGAAGATTTTGGCCTGGAAACTCTTAAGCAGGGCAACAGCCAAGCTCATCTTGCAGATACACTCTCTTGTGGCATGTCTAATCATGGCCTCCTACTCAGCCTTTGTTGCATTCAAACACTGCTCACTAAAGAGGATCAACAACCTTGGTTCTGTCCTAGATGGGGCAGGAGACTTCATGCACTCTTTTTCATCATCTCTGCCATTTAAGTGCTGAGTTTCCAGTCTAAGAAATGGTACAAGGATTGCTGGACCACTTCTCTGGTGTGGTCAAACTTCTCATATGGTCTCTAAGGCTTATGTTGGAGCGATTGGATGGTAAATACTTGGGAAAATGCATAGTCCTGGATTTCAGCAGGGAACACTGTACAAGCCTTCAGAGAGACAAAACCATCCAAAAGCATAAAATGGAAGAGGTTCAGGATAACCCAGGCTGGAGGTAGTTTTTTTTCATGAATCAGTCCCAGAAGAGCCATGTGGTGTAGGCAACAGAGGCCTGTCCACTGCTGGCTGACAATGTCCTTGCTGGATGCTCTGTGGAACCTGAAATCTGATTGACTCATGTGGACTGAATTTCCAGACTTGACTCACTGGCTACTAAAACCTTAAGATTGCACGGTGTGTCTCGTAGTTTTCCTGGAAAAAAGAGCAGGATAGTATATTTGGTTAATTAACATCTGAATCTACTTTGAAATTTTCAGAGCATATGTAAAGAGATGAAACTTATCTCAAACCATCAAAGAAAAATAAACCCAAAATATCTGGACCGTTAGGGTTTGTTTCCATAAATTTCCTGGTTGCCTAATCCTGAGATGCTGGAGTATGTAGAAAGAAGGGCAACAGAGCTGGAGAAAGGTCTAGAGAACAAGTCTGTTGAGGAGCAACTGAGAGGGCTGGAGGGGCTCAGCCTGGAGAGAAGGAGGCTTAGGGGAGACCTTATTGCTCTTTGCAACTCCCTGATAGGAGAGGGGAGCCCAGGTGGGCTTTGTCCTCTTCTTTCAGTTAACAAGCAATAGGACAAGAGGAAAAGGCCTCAAGTTGCACCAGGGGAGGTTTACATTTGATATTAGGAAGAATTTCTTCACTGAAAGGGTTGTCAAGCACTGGAAAAGACTGCTCATGGAAATGATTGAGTCACCATCCCTGGTAGTGTTCAAAAATGTGTAGCTATAGCACTTAAGGACATGGTTTAATGGTGGGCTTGGCAGTACTAGGCTAATGGTTGGACTCAGTGATCTTGGTGGTCTTTTCCAAACTTAATGATTCTTTGATTCTGTGGTCTTTTGGTTTAAAGGCAAACAATACACATCCTGTCTCATCTCTTTCCAGTCTCTTAATACCTGCTGGATGTCATGTGATTGTGGACTTATTCTGGTGCCATGTGTAGCAGGAAGTGCTGTTGAGAAAGGCACGAAGAGTAGACACACAGGTGGTTTGAGAGAAAATGCTCCTGGCTGATTAGTATAAAAATTTGCTGTGTAAATGGAAACCCATTGCCATAGGAATTAATTGCCAAAACCCTGCCAAAGAACAAAGGTGACGGGGGATGGGTAGAAGGAGAAAAAAAAAGAAGAGGAAAAAATAAACAAGAAAAAGAAAAATATTTTTAAGGAGTTATGGGATGTTTACAAGGCTAATAAAAACATAATAGGGGCATTTAGAAAGACAATAGTACTTATTAGCGAAAGAAAACAAGACTCTCAGAAGAACTACATGTGTTGGAAAAGCTGTTTGTTTCAAAACAAGAAAAGCTTTTTGGTGTATCTAATGTCCAGATTACACATGAACTCTTCTTTCATTTGCAGTCCATTTTCAGCCTGATCCTAAATCAAATTTATTGGTATTCATAAAATGTGATAGTTGATAGTGTAAACATCTATCCTGGGCCAAAAACCTGATTTATTAATGGAACATTGAGAAAAATTCCCATGACAGGCTATAGCATAACTGTTATTGAAGGTTTCTTGATACTTCCTTGGAGGCAGAACTTACTGACCATTGGCAGAGGCAAAATACAAGACATTCTGGACCAAGTGGCCTGAACAATTATAATGCTTTCTTCTTCTTCCTGTTTCTTTTGGCTCTCTAGTAGTTGCCAGTCTTATTTTAGTTTCAGAGAATCTAAAAAGTCCCTGCAGTCACTTCTCCATCCTCAGTACGTTGCTGCAAAGGAAGCACATGTGGGTGGAGAAGATGTTCTTGCATGGCCAGGGAAGGGCTGGGCTGGCAGTCTCCTTAAGCACAACAGATTTTTCTGCTATGCTTTATTTCTGTGCTGCAAAGTTGGGGGAAAGAAGCCTTCCCCAACTGATGAAGTTGTAATAATAGAGTTGTAGGGTAAAGGAGCTATCAGAGGGCTGCATTAGCAATGTTGGTGGATGGGGAAGATGAAAGTGGCCTTTGCTCCTGGCTCCATCATGGACTTCTGTGCAGGCATTTCATTTTTCATGTGTTTCAATCTGGCTCCCACAAAGGGCAGCTGGTGTGACTTGTCTGGGCAGTGCTTTGAGCAGAGCAGGAAAAATGTATTAGGCAATGAACACTGTCATGAGGAATTGCCTGCTGCCCAACAATATTACCTCTCCAACATGCCTACCTCCCCTTTTCCCATTCCCCCTCCACACTGAGATGTCAGGGCATCCTCAGGGACTCTTCTGTTTTAGGAAATAACAGGAGCTGCAGAGCACTTCAAAAAGTCTGGCTTTACCCCATAGGTGTCAAAGAAAGGACCTCAGGTTCCTGGAAAATCTGGTCCCAAGTGAGTGTAAAAACACACATTTTGTCAGGAAGTGAATAAAATCTCACTGAAATTAAGCCAGGGACAAAAGATGAAAAAGCAGATGGCCCATGACAAACTGTGAGAACAAATTTGTTCGCATGACATGGGAATAAGTATGCACTCATAACAGACTATTACTCAAGAAATTTTGAAAGAACCCAACTCCACAGGAGTCATAATGGGATTAGTCACATAAAGCTCAGTCCAGCTAAACCTGGTGTACTGTACCTGAAAGAAGAGAAACAGACCCCAAAACAGACCACAATTGGAAAAAATAAAACAAAACAAAACAAAACAAAAACAAAAACAAAACAAAACAAAAACAAAAACAAACAAAAAACCCCCCAAAAACCCAAAACAAAACAAACAAACAAACAAACCCCCAAACAACAATGAAATAAGTTCCAAAGAGATGCACGAGTTTAAGAAGTCAAAAAAAACTTCTGAGTGAATTAAAATGTGCAGGGTAGCTCATGGATTGTTATTTATCTACTTAAAAAATGAGAGGCCAGAGGAAGGAGCCTTGCTGAAGTGATTCAGCCACTATGTTTGTAATTTGACAGCACAGAGACAGAGTTGGGGTATTTTTGGTAATGTCATGGACTCCGGAACAGACTTTGCCATGTGCTCCATTGCAGCATTATTCTGGTAACTTACAATTACTGCAAATTGTTTCCAAAATCCCTTAAAAAATACATTTTTTATTGTGGAAGACACAATAAAAGGGTGAAATTGAGTTTGAAAACTGGAGGAATGGGGTTAGTTTGGAATACTGTGATCTATTTTCTTTTTTCTTCCAAAACAATATTTTGCACAAAACTTTGACTTGAATGGGCATGTTTAATTATAAGAAAACACTTTTGTCATTAAAAAGGGCAGCATCTTGATAGATATGATATTTTGGGGTATTTCCATCTACGCAGAGAGAAGTGGGTTCCTAGGACATAGATATGATTTGCTTTATCTAAAAAATAATCAAGACTAAGCTAACCAAATATTTTTATGAATTTCCTATGCATTTCTGAGCTGCTTACCCAAAATCAAGTAAGTGTTCAGAGTTTGGATTTGTAAAATAAAATAAACTGATTTTCTAAAATCACACATATACAAACATCAATCCTGGAGTGCTCACACTGGTGACTTTGTTCAGACCTACTCCAGGGTAATGTCTGGTGGTCTCTTTGCCTAAGAGAATGATTTATTTCCCTCTAGGCTTGATTTGCAGCTTGAAGCCCTTCTAAGCTTGACTCATCCCAGCACTGGGAAGCAATGCCACTCCATCTGAATCAAACCTGAGCAGCACAAGGAGGGGTGGTTTCAGATCCAGGTTCCAAAGAGGGATTCTGTCCGTGCTACAGCAGTCCCGCCCTCACTGACGCACACGCTGCTCTCTGGCTTTCATCTGCCACGAGCTGTTGGGACTTCAGTTTCACTTCTCACCAGAGAGCAGAGGCAGGAGTATATTTAGACTTTCTTGGGAAGCAGCTGCAAAGCGCAGTGGGAGAGCGCGCACGCACTCGGTCCCGCAGGCACACACACGCACACGGTGACAGCTCAGAGCAGCTGCACCAACCTGAGCAGGAAGGACAGTGCACAGAGGCCTCCTGCAGGTTTGCTGTCTTACTGGAGAGACTCATTGCAACATCTTAATGTCCTTATCGTTGAATCGCAGAGAGGTTTGGGTTGGAAGGGACCTTAATGTTCCAGTAGCCCTGCCAGGGGTGCAGGGGTCCGCTAGATTAGGTTGTTCAAAGCCCCATCCAACACCTGAACACTTGCAGGGATGGGGCAGCCCATTCCAGTGCCTCAGCACCCTATGAGTAAAAGATTTCTTCCTCTGTCTAATCTAAATCTCTCTTTTGGTTTAAAACCATTCCCCCTTGGCCTACCACTGCCTGCCTGTGTTTAGAATTGTTTTCCCTCTTATATGTACTGGTTATTGAATTAAATAAATTAATTATAGATATTATTGAAATAGATTGTTTTTTCAGTCCTGACTCACCTGAGAGATTATCACCTTCTCTACCACCAGTTCATTTTCTGAAGCACTCTAGGGCCCTCAGATTCTAATCTCTTGAATCCTAAACCTTACCTCCATGATTTTTTACCTTCCACAGGAACACAGAGGCAGCACTACCAATTTACTGTTCTGATTTGGTATGAAATTGAGGGTTTGCAAGAGGATGGAGCCAAGCTCTTGTTGGTGATGCCAAGCGATATCACAAAAGGCCATGGGCAGAAACTGACACACAAGAAGTTCCTTCTGAACATGAGGAAGAACTTCGTTGCTGTGCAGTGGCCAAGCACTGAACAGGCTGCCCAGAGAGAGTGTGGAGTCTCCCTCACTGAGGTTATTCCAGAACTGTCTGGACACAATCCTGTGCCATGTGCTCTGGGATGATCCTGATTGACCCACTCTGGTCCCTTCCAACCTGAACCATTCTGGGATTCTGCGAAATTACTTGCTATATCTGTATAAAAAATGAGGCATCCAGGTCATTTGGAAGTTACTCTGACTATCTAAAATAGTTGACTAACTCCTACAAGAGGTGCTGGAAGAGGAGGGACGTTTCAGAGCATGTTGCTTCATCCCTCTGAGGGACCTGACAACTTGGAATGGTTTCTTCCCAGAGGTGCTTCTTTCTCAGTTGGGGCTGGATCTGGGATGACTGCCTCTCACTAAGTGCCAGCTAAAGGGCTAATGTTAGCTGAGCTGAATCCGTGGAAAGTCATGCCCCTGCTTTTCCCTCAAGGTTTCTTCTTCACAGACCTTTCCCTTGTTAGCTGACAAAAGACTAAGAAATCAGAGTTTGCAGCAATCTGGCTGCAAGGCAGATAAAATCAGTAGTCAAACAAAAGCAGCTAAGATAGCCAAGACTGCCTGTAAAGTGAAATACGGGCTCTTCTCATACAGATGAATGCATTTAAAATAACTTTGGTTTCACCATTCTCACAGGGCAGACCATCAATCTTTTGCTAACATCTATCATCACCGGGCAGGACAAATACCAGGAAATCCTCTCCTGGAGGTGCTCCTCTGCTCCCTGTCATTACTTTAACACCTACCATTTACAGCCCTGTGAGTTGTTAATACCCCAGTGTACTCTTGGAGGTGACAGAGCAGAAGTATTTCCTCTTACTTGTAAACAGGTAACACAAAGATGTACAACAGCGTTCCTTTGGGAGATCCACAGCAGATGAGAAGGGTAGGGAATGTTTCTAAGGTGGGCATCCATCTTATTTTTTTGCATCTTGTTTAGGAGTTCTCTTTTGCAATGCAGGCATTTTCAGTGCATGACATCTGCTTCCAAGTTAATTATCCTACATGATTTCAAACAAAGAGGTGAGGATAAATATTTCTCATTCTAGCAATAAAGAGGTGGTGTTAGACCTAATCTGCTGACTGTGAAGAAAGGCTTGGGAGTTAGATAAGATATAGATCTATGATGTAGACTGTTAAAGCTAAAGGTGACCCCAGGGAAAGGCAATGAAGTTGTGTCAGTGGAGGGTTAGGTGGGATATTAGGAAAAGGTTCTTCATCCCAAGGGTGGCTGTCCACTGGACCAGGCTCCCCAGGGCAGTGGCTGTGGCACCAAGTCCGAAAGAGTTCAAGAAGCACTTGGACAAGGGACATGGTGTGATTTTTGGAGTGATCTGTACAGGTTTAGGATTTGGACTCAATGATTCTTGTGGGTCCCTTCCAAGTCAGGATGTTCTGTGATTTCTGTGACCTGAATCCTGTCTCAATAACCCAATCCTCCTGAAGGATGAGACCATGGTCCCTATGCTCTCCAGTAGAAAAGAAGTGACTCTGAGGCTGCTAAGAGAGATAGAGCTTGTGGTTTAAGCCTTCCCTATGTGTACAACATGGAAAACGTAGAGACTTTTATCAAATTTCTTCACAAAGCACTTACAGTTCAGTTGTTTGGATGAAGCTGATCCCAACTCAGATTTTTGAAGTCCTGGAGTAACTTCCCCAACTGTTGAAATAACTTTTCTTCTAAGTTGCAAGCCTGCCTTAAGCAGTCAGTCTGGATGTGGGAGTATGCCACAATACCTACCCAGCCTCTGCAGACTGGGTGTACTGGAGGAGGAACTGAATGACCATGTTTAGGGAAGGTCACTGCACTTGTCTGAGTACCTTGTGTTCAACACCTCTCTTCTCTGCAGGCATCCATCCAACCCCACTTAACTACAGCTCTGTCTAGGTGTGGATTGAACACCCCCAGGAATGAGAGTGCACCTGGGTGTTCCAGTTAAGGCTTTCTTTCTGCTAGGGCTGTACAAAAAAGTGAATAAAAGCAAGAATTAGAGTTGTGCTAAGTTGCAATGAGGAAAAAACCACACAAAATTAGAGAGGAAGGAAATAAATTCATCCTGTTGTATCTGATAGGCAACAGAAGTTGCTTGCTTCATGCTGCATCCTGCTTAGGACTGCCACATTCTTGGGCTTTCTCAAACATGCCCTAGCAATTTTGTCCATGAAGAAAAAATTGCTGACACTGCTATGAGCTAGGGTAGTGACTAGGCAGTCTCCAGGGGTTCCTCCCAACCTCAATGATGCTGAGATCCTGCAGTTTCCATCATCAGGGTAGGTCTTTGGATACTGAGCAGTCAGATCAGACCCCATCCAGAGCAGCAGTCGCTCCGGGTGCACAGACTGCCCCGTGTCAGCTGTGCACATTCCCATTGATCTGAGCAGTGCAACAACTTCCACATGTCCTGGATGCAGGAGGTTTCCTGTGTGGGTGTCCAGACAGTCATGTGGAATTTCTTAGATGGAGGTGCAGGAGCCTGATCAAGCTGAGCAAGTTGTGTTTAAAGGTTGCATGGCATAAATAAACCTTAAGGGGTGATTAGAGGATGACAAAGCTGTGGCTTCTGATAAGGAAACCACACTGTTTGGAAAGGTTTCAACCAAAAGGAAGAGCCTTTGGTGTCCTGATTTTTGCCTCTACTTTTGTCTGTATTAGTTGCTACTACCTGTATTTTAACTCCACTTGCTCTTTGACCATTTAAGAATAATTTGTGACAGTTATTTGTGGCAGTAGTAAACCAGATTACCTCAGGGTTTGTTGAGCTTCCTCTGCTCTCTAATATATGGAAAAGCATTACACATAATTTGGATTGTTTGGGCAGTGTGGACAGGGATTAGCCATGCTATATACGAGCCATAAACACTGTTCTGGTTAACACTACAGTGGAGCCAAACCTGAACCTTTCATCTCAGCCCTTGCAAACTCCAGTGGTTTTGGATGGAAAATGAACCTGTATTTGAGCTGTGCTTTGTTTTTGTTTGGAAAAACCAAGGGCAAATCAATAGCACTTTGGAAACCCAACATCCAGCATCCTCAGCCCACCTCTGGTGGACAGGGATAGAGCGCCTGTGAAGGCAGGGACCTTCTATTGGGAAGAAAGCCAATACACAAAGGAAGGAGACTGTTTCAAGGAACCTGCAGTAACTTTCCATAAAAATCTCAGGGACATAAAGGCACTCTGAATTTTGTGTCATAATCCCCTCTAAGCAACATGTGTGTTTGATCAGACACGACGTGGTGGTCCCATGTGGGACAAAGGTGGACTTTTGCTGGCTGCATGTCCAGCTGGTTTGGTGTTAGAAGTGACAGGGAAAAGCCTTCTTTGTTTTTGAGTCACAGTTTCAGTTTGATATCTCGAATACCAAACCAGCCAGTAATGAAAATAGATTTCTCACATCAAATTTTCTAAATGCCAGAAATAATAATAGTATGGTGTTAGCGCCTCAGTACTTGGTTTTCTTGAGGTTGTTTTAACCTAGATAAATCAATTAATTTGTGTCTTTGTATCCACAGTAGTGTCTTAAAATTTGCACTTAATTGAAGCAGAAGTGGTTTTTTAATCCATCTGTCTTACACTGACCACTTCTGTAGCATCTCACCACCTCCTGTATAATGTGTTCCCAAAGCTAAAATAAAGATCTACAGAGTGGTATAGTAATTCCACCAATGCAGATCTTTGAGGCTGTTGAAAAGCAAACATTTCCTATTATATTTCTGACTTTCAGAATGGTTGTAAAAGTAGGATCATCCTTACCATACAGTATTTAACATCTGGGCCCAATAGATAGAGCACTTTGGACCTTAGTGTGGCTCTCCAAGCCTTTGTGTATTGCCTAGGGGCTGGTCTATCATCCCACACTGTATCTGAGGGATTCAGTCTAAGAAACCATGTTTCTAATGACCATAGGGGACATTGGATGAGGTCCCCTGAGCTACTTGCAAGAAAGCACAGGTGACAAGCTGGGATATCCAGTGTCAACAATTTCTTTCTCTCTGTTCCTTTTTGATTTGATTTTCATAGCTGAAGCTGCTGAAGGGATCTAGGCAGGAATATACATCCAAGTTTGGTTGTGTAAACTCACCCATGTTTCCACATAGAAAAAAAATAAAAATTATTGATGGGTTTAAACCATCAAATAGCTCATACTGTTTCTGGTGTTTAGCTGCCTGTTCAAACCAAATGCTGAAGACTGGGACCCTCTATGAGAAGCAATTAGCTCTGGCTCTGGCAGCAGCCGTCCAGCCTTCGCATCTCCATGGGAGATCTGAGTCAGTCAGGACATGACCATCGTTCCATGGCTGGCCAGGAAAACACAGTAGGGAATTCACCAGCTAATGCATAGCTATGAGACGCCAACCAGAAAAATGTTCAGGCCTGTCCACAGGCTTTATGAAGAATGAGAGTGGAAAGATAGTTTAGTTTTATAATATTAAGTTCATGTTTACCTACAATAGGCTCTTGTCTTTGAGTACATCTGTTCTTTTCCAATTGGCCTACGGAGAGTATCACTGCCAGCTGCTGAAATTTCCCCTTTCAGAAAGCCTGATCCCACTGAGGGGACAGCAGACAACACTCCATGTACATAAGCACACATGTGAATCAAGATTCATGATGTGTTTTCCTTACAGATTCAGATCCTTGCACGCCTGATGCTCCACCTGCTGCCACTTCACCACCAACCTCTGAAGAACCTGGACCTTTCACAGCTCCAGGATCACCCTCCTCTTCCTCTGACACTGGTACTGCATCATTCTCACCACCGTTACCTGCCTGTGTTGCAGCCTTATGTCCCAAACCACCTCCTATTTCACCATCAACATCCACTTCTGCTGCCACTGCTCACCCTGGACTTCCTTCTCTTCCTGCTCCACCTGCCTCTACCCCATCCCTGCACCCCGGAATTTATTTGCCAGTGGTCCCACCCAGTGGTGCCACCCACCTCATCAACTGGCTGCCCTTCCTCGCTTCGGCAACGCTTGCCACCATCCAAGGGAAGGAGGAAGACCAGCCCCCTGTGAGAACAGGCTCCCTGGAAGGCATGAAGTGCTGCAGCAGCCCACCCCCACCGCCCTCCCACAATGAGAATCCCCAGGTAGCACCCATGGGGAACAGCACCCCGGGGGCTGCTTCCCCACCACCAGCTGCCCATGCCATGCCCCCGAGTTCCGAGCAGGTGTCGGCGAACGTGAGCGACATCCTGGCGGAGCTGCGGACGATGAACAGTCACCTCTCCACCATTGCCCGAGCCCTGACCCAGCTGGCATCATCCCTGGCACCGCAGCAGGAGGCACGTGGCACTCCCCCTCCTTAGTGCTGGGTCTGCACAGGCCCACCATGCCCATAGGGGCTGGGGGAAAGGGACCCTACCCAGACCTGCCCCTTACCGCCTGTGCGTGGTCACTGCGGTCGCTGACATCGACCACGTCTCCCCAGTGGGTTTTTCTGTTTGTTTGTTTATTTTCTCCTTGTAAATGGCTGCATATATTAAAAACTAGTTTTGTGGTCTTGTTAATAAAATTGTTTATATTTCTTTGCATTCCTTTCAGATGTGCTCGTTCCCCTCCTCTCACCCATTAACCACACAAGTACTGGTAGGAGTTGGGGAGCTCTCGCACAGGGAAGGCTGAGAATCCAAAGTGGTGAGAAGTTACCACGAGAAAATACTCAAGGAGGTGACAAAAACCCTCTGGGCAATGTGGGGGGACACAGACAGGAAAGGACACAATAAAACTGAGAAACTTCCCCGTTTCTCTCCATCCATGCAGCATGGCATGGCTCTGTTGAAATTGGAGCCCTTCCCAGTGCACTAATTCTCAGGGGTAATTGTAACTACCGACAGAGGTACACACCATGATAAATTGTCCAAAACACAATGCAGGGTAGTTGTCTGAGCAGCACTGGGGTTGAACAACTACAAACATCCTCATCCACCTCTTGTCCTCCCAGAGAGCAAAATCTGAAGGTGCTTAGCTGAAGTCAATCTATCTTCCTTGCCAGTGCTGCCTGGAGTTCTCCCAGTGCATAAACAGACCAAGCTAATTTACAACAATTAGCCAGGCACGTGTGGCTAGATCCTGACATTTCACCATCTTTCCCCTACTGCCAAGCTGCAGCAGCTTGCCTAAAGGTGGCATTGAAGGCGTGAAACCTCAGACAATCCTCTTTGTTGAGGGAGAAAGAGCTCTTGGGAATGTATCCAGGATTTGCCCTTCCCAGATATGTGACCTGTGGAGCAGCTGGTGAGGTACCACTGGACACTGCTTGGCCTGGTGGAGGCTCAGAGCTGGGGAATGAAGCTTGGGATGTGCTCTGAGCTACAGAGGAGCCCTGAAAAAGAGGATGCACAGCTTTTGCAAAGCCATTTTGTGCATCTGCCCATAGTGCAAAACAACCAGATCAAGATGGAGGGGCTGTGAGCAACCTGGTCTAGTGGAAGGTGTCCCTGTCCATTGCAGGGGGGCTTGGAACTAGATGGTCTTTACAGTCCCTTTCAACGCAAACCATGCTATGATTTTATCAGCCATCAGTCAAACTGTATTTTCCCATAGGTGGTCCAAGCACAGGGTTGGTGTCAGCTGAGCCAGGTTACTTCCTTTCATCCCAGTGGATTACAATCTCATGGAAAAGAGAAAAGAATAAAGGCCTTTGTGAAGTTGTGTATGATCTCGCCTTTATTTAGCCATGCAGCCCTCAGATATCAGGATCTGAGGCCATGTCCAGGAAAATCCCAAACAAACAGACAGATCACTAGATAAGATTAAAGAGGAAGTATTCTGTCTATTTGCAAATATTTCTGTTACAGATGAGCCTAAGCCACAAAGATTGAATGAATATACAAACTTCCCCAAAGCTCAGGTGTATTTGAATTTGAGGTTTTGGTTACTGTATATGTATTTATATATAAACCTATCCATATTATTGAGTTTGTGCCTGAAAGACAAAACAACTGCCCTGTTCAATCATGTTTTGTGTTTTTTTTCTATGGCTGATCAGGTTTTTTTGTCTTCTGTGGTTAGCAAAAAGTGGGGGGTAAAAAAGCCATTTCATAGAAGTCCTAAACTACCTTTTAATTTTATGTATTTCAGCAAAAGGAGATAAAAGCAGTGTCTTAAAAACATTCTGGCTTTGATTTTGCTATTGCAGTTTCCTTAGACTAAAAAAGCAAAAATAAAGAGAAGTTTATCACTTTTCCTCCTTTCATTATGAAATATAGGACAGGAAAGAAAAGGGGAAGCTCTGCAGTTAGAAAAAAAAGAAAAGGAATATTTTTCATTTTGCCATCATTCCCTCTTTCCACTTAACATGGTAGTAAATAAATAGCATATTCTTTCACTGTTGATAGTTCTCCTTGATTTATCCTGCTGTTTTCCAACGGTAACCTTTCATGGCCTAATGCTGATGAAAATCTCAGTGGAGTTTTCCAGACCTGTGCAAGACATGAAGCCATAACTTCACAAAGTCTTACCATGCAGCTGCTGATGCTTTATCAGCCAAGGTTGAAGCTGACTTCATTTAGGTGTCTAAGGGATTTGGGAAGAGTTTCCATGGCATGCAAATCCAGAAAGAAACCCTGTAAAAGTTGCCTATATGCAGCTGCAAAGTGTTTTTCGCTCTCAAAAATGCCATGAGCGTGATCCAGCTGGCAGGGAGGGAAGAGTGCTATTCCTGAGCTTCTTCCTAAAGGAATGAGATTTCTGTGGTCTCACAGCCAAAGACATTGGATGCTGAACACCCTTGCAGTATAGACTCTGAGCTGTCTGGTCCTGTGGCACCCTGACAGGACCAGAGCCTGTAGCCAGAACTAGCAGCTTTCAGAGTGACTTGGTACCCACTGTTGGCTCTCACAGGGGCTCTGGGGCCACCGAGGCAGACAAAGACTGTCTGTGGGCAGGGTCAGTCTCTACCACCCTGAGCCAGTCAGAGCCCCGTGAATGCTGCAGCCACAGGGTCCCCTCCTGCAAACTCTCCTGCAGGGTTTGTGCCTGCTCAGGTATGTCTGGGCAGCCCAGCACCATGGCATAAAGGTTTTACTGCCATGCAAGGAAGGATCCTGCCCACATACACGTTGTTCAGTAAAGTGCATTATTCTCTATTCGGTGCATTCAAGAGACTTGAGTTCCTTAGGAATTACTCCTTCAACTTAATTAAACCACTTAAGCACTGCTATAAGTAAGTGGTTTCTCTGGCTGCATCACCTTGCTGACAAAAGGTTGATTCTGTCTCAGGTTTTCTTTTCTCTTCTTGGCTTTCATCTGCCACCATCCCCATCCATCTTGGTGCTGCCAGCCCCACTGCTGCTCTCGGTGTGCTCAGCAACTTTACTGCCGTTGTTGAGCTGCTGCTCCACATGTGCCATGCTGCCAGTCTAAGCCTGGAGTACTTTTGACTGGAAGACAAAAAGGTCTCCTAAAGCACCTGGGACTGGCAACAGAGTGGCTGAAGGACAGATACCCTGGTGCAGTGTCTCTGCACCGTGTCCCTGCAATCTCCCTGCACCTGCCAAGTGCCGGATGTTGCTCCAAAGTGACAGAGCCACATAACCCATGGCAAACAGTTCAAGGGACTTTATTATCTAAATTATTCATTTTGATTCATCTCAGAGAGAGAGGGATGAAAGTTCTAGTGCCTTGGTGTGTGTTCAGAGTCCTGTGGAGAAGTAACATCATCTCACACCCAGGGGTTGTTAAATTATTAAAAATCCCCTGCTTGTCTCTCTTGGGACATCTTCAGTCTCTCCTTCTTCTTCCTCTTCCACATCCTGCTTATTTGTAAAGGCAGAAATTTATAGGACAAGATTTACTTTAGAATTGACAGATGATTCTTCAGTTTTCTACTAAAAATCCCTGAAACACTCTGGACAAGCAAAATGTAAAGGCTGGAGGCCAGGGTGTTAGAGTCTGCCTGGATGATCATCACAGCACCTTCTGGCCCACCCATCAAAATCCCAAACACATAGATCTCATTTTTCACACCTGCTTTCTAAACAAATGTTGAGAACGCATTTCAAGTCACCACACCTGAATCATTTAAACCTTGCTTTTCCAATTCCTCTATAGCCATAGAGAGGGCTTTCAGGGTGTAGTTCATCCTAGCCTAAAAAAGGTATTCAAAATAGGTAGGAAGGCATTTCACTTCTGGCAATGTCCATCCCTCTCCCCAGACTATAGACCATTCTTTTAAGACAGGTGCTTGACATGGCTGGAAGTAAATGAAATGAATCCTCTGTTGGTAATTGCAGTTCATTTCAAACTGGTGAAGCATCAATATATCACATTTATTTGAATCACAATAGATGTGTAAGGAATTGGAAGAGGGGAAGTGGGAGCTCAGGAGAATAGAACTGACAGTAAAACTGGAAGCCCATGCAACATATCCAGCTTCAGCCCCATGCCAGGAGTTATCCTATGCCAGGAGAGCACCCAGAGGGACTTCCAGGTCATTCCATTCTCCTAGAGAGTTAACTCCTCAGGATGTGGAACTGGAAGTTAAACAACTTCGTGGGATTTGAGTGATGTACTCAGTGACCACTACTCCAGCAGGAATTATTTAAGGAGGCAGAAGGCTGTACTATATTGTATTAGACTGCAACTCAAGAAGGTGGGAGAAATCACAGGTTTACCCAGGAGAAATAGGAAGCCGGGTGGTTTTTCGCTTTGTTTTCCCTAGCACACATTGTTCTTCCAGTATTTGTATACGCATTCACTGTGACAACACTCAAATCTCCCAGTAGAAATAATTTATAAGGCAGTATTGCTAGGGAGTGAATTCCTTCACATTAGCCCGGCTGCAAGCTGGCAGAGCAGAGTCTGGGAGTGAGCTCCCTCCTCCAGACAAGACAGTTTTTCAGCACAGCTCTGTTTCTGGTGAGGATAAAGCAGGTACCCTCTGGCAGATGCCCTTGTGGACACCCATCTCTGCCCACAAAGCCATAGGGTCCGTGTGCCTCCAGCTTCCCTCCAGGCCTTTCACTACAGCATTTTGCAGAGTTCTTTGAGTTTCTGTTCAATTTATTTCAGTCCACGAGCAACTAGGCAGGACACCTGTGTCAGGGTACTGGTTGCACACATAACCACAGGGCTAAATCCTGAACCCACAGCTGCCAGGCTGGTGAGAGATGTCTTTGGGCAGGACATGCTACACCACCAGTGTGGGCAGGGATTCCCTGTGGCCACGGCTGTCCCTGTCCCTGGTTGTGCTGCTGCATGGTTGGGAGAGGGTAACTGAGTCACCTGGTCAGCAACCAAACCACATACTCCATACTCATCCCATGGGCTGGGAAACCCTCTGCTCATATCACCCACAGGATCTTATAGGTATACAAGGTCTTCCCAGTTCCAGCTGGCTTTGAAGTCCAATGTGCCAGAGAAATACCGAGGCAGGCAGCACTGCTCACAGATTGTGCTGGAGCTGAATAAAGCTAGACCCAGGGACTTTCCCAGCCATGGTTGAGCTGGGACACTGCTTTCACAGGATGTCATTGGCAAGTTCAAAGGCACCACATTTTATGCTTGCTTGGGTGCTTCTGGCCACCTACCATGTGGAATTTTCTTTCCCCTTGACAGACACTGAAACCCTACTCTTGACTTAGCCATGAATAGTTAGGCCATAAGACACGAGGCAATTAGCATTGGTCTTAAAGGAAATAAGGTTGACATACACTGGGACAGTTTTTCAGATGACATAGAATAGCAGCATTGTAGAATGCTTTGAGTTGGAAGAGACCTTAAAGCTCATCCAGTTCCACACCCCTGCCGTGGGAGGGACACCTTCCACTAGGCCAGGTTGCTCAGGCCACTTCCAGCCTGTCATGAAAGGATGAGACTGTCCTTGCTCCTGGGTATGCCAGGATCACAGCACTCAACAATGGTGTCCATCTGCTTCTCCATAATCCAAATTCCTCTCTTGCCACTGTTGTTTTACACCCAAGCTGTACATTTTCAGAGTAAGGACTATGTTTTTGTTCTGCCATCGTGAGAAGTTTAGCCTGGAAAGGTACCACAGCAGTACAAAGTAATTATTAATAGCAAGTGATATCATGAAACTGAAATCTTCCTCTCAAAGAAGAGGAATTTGGTAATGTAGAAGTTGAAGACAGAGAAGTACACCACAAGCCCTTGCTGGGTTCTGCTGCAGACTGTCCCTCTAAAATAAGCCAGGCAGAAACAGTAACTTCTCACTACTGCTTTTACTTGTGGAAGTAGTTCCCAGACACTTGCTGTACATCATGCAATGTCAACATCTGATTTGACCTACATCATTCCCACCTACTATTCAGCTTGGATTTCCCTTTTTTTTTTTTGAACTTTTGTTGAAATCTCATTTTATTCAGAGACAGGTCTTACTGGAACCCCCTTCATGAAGAGCTTACTCCTCATAACTGTAATTCAAAACATATTTTGTACAGAAAACTGTGGATTTGCACCAGCTGAAGCCTTGGTGATTCATGCTGATGGCAACAAATTGTTTTTGTCACAAAACAAAAATGAGGCCTCTGAACAAAAGTCTGAAAAATGTCAAAGACTGTTTCTATTTCTTAATGTTTGTTTTATTAAAGATATTAAACCCATGCCAGTAGTCCAAGAAGTACTTGAAGCATTTTGTTTCCTCTGCATTGCTACTTTACCCATTTCCTCAATTTTTTTTAAGAGTGTTTATTTTGGGTCAATAGAAAATGACATTTCTTCTCCCTGTTAGCAGAATCAAAATGTCAGATAAGTTGTGTGGCTCTGCTAGGACAATACACTAGATTCTTAGCTTAACTGGGCTAACTAGAAACCCAAGCCCCACAGTGTCTCCCAGATTCCTCAAAGTACTGGAAGTGTTGGTGACACCAGTCCTGTGTCTCATGGTCCATGATATATGTCACCAGTGAAGTGGTATATGGCTCTATTCCCTAACCTTGACTGGAACAGCAGCTCACAGGCCTTTAGGTGAAATAGATTTCCATGGGACTTTGTGCTTTGATTGACCAACCAGGGCAATTTGATCTGTTCCAGATGGGACCTGACTCCATGTGTTTCATAAATGGTGGTAGACATTGGACTTTTCAAGCCATGCCAACGGACATGTGATAAAAGCTTCCAGGGGCTTATTCATTTCTTCGGTGTAAAATAAGGCAATTTGCACATTTTATGTTAATTCTATACTGACTATCACTCTTGGGAGGTAAGGATGTCATTATTTTTTAAACACAGGGCTTTACTCAATCAGACTCATTTGTTTCCTCTGATGGAAGAAAAGGGCCTGAGGTAGAGAGAAGTTAAGAGCTGACTAGGAGGTTTTAACTGAAGTAGTGGGATGAACGTGAGCCAAGGAAAATTTAGTCTGCACATCAGGAAAATTTTCCTAACAACGAGGTCTATTACTACGTGGAATGGTCCCCCCAGGGAAAAGGGGGAAGCTGACTAGACAAAGCAATGAAGAACACATTGTAGGGAGCAACCTTTAAACAGTTGGGGAATGGACCAAGTGACCTAAGTGCATTTTCCATCTCTTATTTCTCTGACTCAATCATTACAAGGGTATGTTGTAGAGTATATGACTCCTGTTCTCTGCCACATCAGTACTGCCTTGGGAACGCTTCCCACAAAGCCAGTCCTCAGGATGCAAAGGACAGCACTGCTCTGACTTCCAGGCATCCTCACTGGGGTCTGCCAGGTGTAGGGTGCTCTTGCTGGGACCTTTGGTTACCCATGGTGCTCACCCTGGGGCCACAGGCTGCATGAACTTTTTGACTGGACTTTTTCACTCTTCAGCTTTGCTTTTCTTTGCAATTTCTCCCCCCTGTTTTCCTTTTATTTGACGAAGTTTTTACTGCTCAGAAATCCCTAAGCTGCTTCAGAGGAAAGCTCAAGCTTCTCACAGAGGTGGAACTTCTCAGCATCTAATGATGTCCATGTGACAGCTGACACAATAGCAGACACCCAGGATCAAACCAGGAGACAAACCTGAAATTAAGATGCCAAAACAGCTAACAATGCAACTCTCAAGTGCTTATTTTTCCTATTGAATTGGACTGGAAAAGCCAAGGAATGCTAATAGAGAGTTTACTTCAGTCAAAGGAAATGTTAATCCAAATAATGAGGAAGAGTTATTCTTATTCTTGAATCCTGCATCAGGGACCTTCTGATACAGTTCTTCACAGGTGTTTTTATAAATCTTCTTTTAAAAAAGGTTGATTCACAAACAGTCAACAGTTTCTGCAGGAAGGGCCAATTTCATCACATTTCCCAAGGAAGGTTCACTCAAAATTTCAAAGTCATCATGTTCCAAAAGGCATGTTTTGCCATTTTTTAAAATGAAACATCATAAGGATTTTTGTTTTGTTTTGATTTAAAAGCAAGTTCTCTTTTAAAATTTTAACTAATTAAAGTAAACCAGAAGGCACTCTTGGTATTACTTGGAGAACTGATTTCTTCTCCTCTCAGAATGGTTTAATATGGCCAAACTACAGTAAACTTTGTGTCTGAGTATTTTTGTCTCCTTTAGAAGAAAAAGTTCAAAATATCAACATTTCCATAGAAGAGAAAAGTACATCCCTCTTTGGCTTATTTATTGTCTGAGTAGGAATTGGTTGAAAATATAGGCAAGATAATGAAGGGCCTTTTCTTCTATGCCTGTGCTGGAAAAACTTGTATTTATTCTTAGTTTAAACATGACCCTGAAAACACATGTTTTGAAAAAAATAATGGGCATGTTAGAGGACAAATTCAGTGTACCATGAATGAGGCTAGAGGAGCTGGATAACCTTCTGACACAGATTTCATTTGTGCAAGTTGGTTTTAGTTTTTCTTTTCGGCAGCCTCAGCAATGTTAATCTCTGCAGTTTCAATTCACTTCTATCTCCTCTCTGGGAGAGGTGTGTGCACGAATGCACAGACATCTAGCAACAAAGGAGCAACTCCATGGCAGAGAGGCAGCAGATCTGCTCTGTACTCACTGAAAGCTGACTGCAGACCTTAAAAAACACAGAAATGCAAAGGAGAAATGGCTGTAAAAGGCTTCCAGACAAGGTGATTATTTCTACATGTTAAACACACACACACACAAAAATGTCAATGGAGTAATTAGAAGGAATGACTTTAGAAAATGCACTGGGAAAAGACAGGACAAATATCACTTAGAGGGGAAAAAAAATTGTCCACGTCAATAACACCTCTGTCAACACCACTTTCGTTTTACCAGTTCCTGTCTAGCCGGGAACTAATTTCTTTACAGTTACTGAAGCAGAGTAACCACAAATCAAACAGTAGGAAAATGATAACCTGCTGAACTCCTCAGAGGCCTCTCGAGTGGGTTTGGTGACATCTGAACTATGCTTAGACAGTTGTGAAATGTCTAATGTGGGGCAGTCAATCAGGCTTTGCCCTTGAACTTGTCATTTTGTGAGACAAAGTGGGAATAAAAAAAAAAAAAATAAATAAAACCCCTGAAATATCCAGACAATCAGAACTGTTAAACATTATTTATGAGCAAAAGTTGGATATTTCTTGGAAGGTGATGTTAGAATCCTTTAATATATTATGAGAATATGAAGCATGAGGGGGAGTATAAAGTGCAGGGAGAGACTCTGTTCACGAGAGTTTTTCGAAGTTATGTTCCGTTGGCTGCACCTCACTGAAAGGAAACTTAACAGGCCAATAAATACAGCACTGCTGAGCAAAAAGAAGAAGAAATCACACTAAACTCTGATTATGCTGACATCAGCTGGCCTATAAATTATTGCTCAATAAAGACTATCAAAATGTGAACAAAAATATCCCAGATATCCATTCTGAGAATCAAAATCAGCTTGGAGCTATTCCAGCATTATAATTTATATATATATATATATATTGTTCGTGTGAAGGTCTATTTGATCAGCTTTATCCCTGGGCTTCTTTTACACTCACTCTTCCCTAGAAGACTATTTCTATTTTTATAAATTTCTTTCTGGAGTATCTGACTGAAAGGTGTAATAAAATATTTGGCCCATAGTTTAGACCGATATAAATTGTTGTGCTTACACCGGAGTCGAGGTATTCAATCTAATTTGTATTAGATAAAGATATCATCCTGAATTTGACTATTTCATTCTTTACTTTAGGCAGCCCTGCTGCAGACTCACCATGGTTGCACTAATTTCTAGGAAGTGTCAGAAATTTGTGCTGCCTGGAGATCTATCTCTTAAAAACAGAGAAAAGGATCCGGGAATTCCTCAGTATGTCTTGGAAATCACAGGGACCCTGCTCTCTGTTGTTAGTTTCTTCATTTATATTGCTTTAAAGTGGATATTTCAGTCAACATGGAGGATTTGTCTTTACAGCAGCAATTATTTAATTATTGGAGTGGTTTGGGTTGGAAGAGACCTTCAAAGGTCATCTAGTCCAACCCCTTGCAACAAGCAAGGACATCTACAACTAGATCAGGTTGCTCTGATTTCCATGCAATCTGACCTTGAATGTTAGTAGGGATAGGGCATCCACCATGTCTCTGGACACCTGCTCAGTGTTTCACCACCCTCATCATAAAAAATTTCGTCCTTATATCTAATTTGAATCTACTCTCTTTTAGTTTAAAACCATTGCCCCTTGTAAAGTTGCTACAGGCCTTGTTAAAATGTTAAACTTTTGCAAAGTCACCTTTAAGTACTGAAAAGCCATTAATGGAGTCTATGAGAATAAAAGGGCAGGAGAAAAGACACATTTCAATATGATCTCCTCCTTGTTAGAGATTTCAACAAGGTTCTGAAGGGTATATTTTGATTTTTCCATTGTGGGGCTTTTATATTTGTATATAAAACCATAATACAGAGTTAAGACCTCTTGAACAGAAAGGAATATCTGGATATCTGGGAACTTACCTGGTTGTCCAAGAGAGGTGGCAGATGCCCCATCCCTGGAAACATTCAAGATCAGATTGGATGGGGTTTTGAGCAACCTGAAGATTTTACAACTAGCTGAAGATTTTACAAGGGCATGTAGTGACAGGATAAAGGGCAATGCCTTTAAACAGAGAGAGGGTAAAGTTAGAATAGAAATTCTTTACGGGGATAGGGGTGAGACACTGGAACAGGCTGCCCCATCCCCAGCAGTGTTCAAGGCAAGTTTGGATGGGGCTTTGAGCAACCTGGTCTAGGGTAAGGTGTCCCTGCGCATGGCAGAGGGATTAAACTAAATGGTCTTTAAAGATCCCTTCCAACCTAAACTATTCTGTGATTCTTGATCTTCCTAGTGTGGCATCGAGACTCCTTCAGCTAAACCTGTCAGGGTTTTGTCAGTGAACTGCTAAGTCCAGGAAGTATCAGTTCCCAAAATTAATAGTAAAATAAGGTGAAAAATCATAATGAGAATAAAACAGATTATGAGAACTGAGGTTATTTTCTGTCTCCTATGTCTGAAAGATGATATCTGTACCCCTCAACCTCTCCTACCAACAGTTTGGATGATGACTGGGAGCAGCACTAGCTCAGATGGAGGAGGTGCCACCTTCTGAGTCACTGGTACTGTTTCCTGTTGGCATAGCCCTTCCTGGTAGGAGCTATTCTTCTGCTGAACCTTCCTCACTTCTTCTTACAAACAAAAAGCAGAAGTGATATGAGTCACCTCACAAGACCACCTGCTAAATTCTTCTTCTGTGGTCTTGACCCAAATGCCACCTGCTAATAATGAGTGTGAAGACACACGTCTTCAGGATATTGTTCAGAATCAGACACCCTTTCTTCAGGATTTATTTCCTATGGAAAAGCAATAAATACCAAAATATGAGTGACCACTTCTCAGGAGCCCCCAAATTCTGAAATGTCTCATCTTCACAGAATCCTAAGCATTGCTGTTACTCATCTCTAGTGAAATTAAATCAATTTTAAGTAAAAACCTCCACATATTAATTTTGTTTGCTTGTTTGTTTGAACATGAGTTACATATATTTCAAATTTATCTTACCAATGTGTATATTTTCTGCCTTATACAAGACCCTCCCTAAGTTAGAAGACTAAGTTTTTCAGAGTCTTCTGATGGGAAACTGGCTTTCATCTTCAATGTAACTCTAACCCCTTTCTTCATATCCTGAATTATTTGTTGAAGCATTGGCTGAAACCATGAAATTAAGGCAGCCTGAATACTGGGAAAAGACAGCTGGCATAGCATCAGTAGTTAGTAGTTTGTAACTTCTAACCAAAGATTCAGAAAGCAAATACTCACCTCTCCCACAGTGGCACAGCCCATGCAACACAGACCTGTTGAGCTGATGTGCCCCCAGATCTCTGAGACTTATGATTGAACCTGGAATTTTTGTAGAAGTATTAATCTGAGAGGAAACAAGAAGAAAAGTGGCTTTCATCTTTTATACTCATCAAGTCTGGGACAGCTTCCAAATCAATGAGTACATGCACTCAGTTTTGTCTTGGTTTTTGAGTTACTACCATGAAATAACCAACTGAGACCCATAGATTTTAACAAACCAGTGTAAAAAACAATGTGGTCTTTGAAATTGCTTTCAAATCTGTCTATAGGTTAAACACTCAGAGTCTCTTGTTTTTGAAAGTCCTTAAGCAAAGATGCCTTTGCCCCTGAGGAAAGACATTTTATTAATGTGTCTGCTTGTGTATGTTAGCGTGTGCATGAATATATGAATAAAAGTATAGACAACTATTATACAAGTACTTCTTATAGAGACATAGGTTTATGGAATTAAAAACAGTGGCCTCAGTGTTGTATCTCTGAACGTGAGGCATTTAGTTGATGTACATATTTCAAGAACATATTTATCACCCAAAAGCATTCCTTATTTTACACTCTTACTTCCTGTATATTATTTAAGGAATCATAATTCCATAGGCATTTTATTTTTACTTGTTGTTTAAGTGGTAGAAGAAAGAACAGAATCGGGATACGACTGGCCAAACCCTGATGGCTTTACTTAGTTCTTACTGAGATAAAACTGCTCAGGCCTTCCTCCTGCAGAAAGACCACAGGAATTATCTCTACAAATGGTTTCCTCGCTTGCAAGAGGTAAATACATATATTTCTTCTTTTATCTGTTTGTTGCCAGGGTGACAGGCTTATACAGTTTGAAACAACAGTGTGGCCTTGGGGTGTCACTTTAAGATAACCACACACTCAGTTTTGTGTTTAGATTCATTTTTTTATTTTTAGTTTATTCATAACAATGTGATAGTGAAAAATGCCTATTGTCAGTTCCAGGTGTGTTTGCCAACATCAAAAAGTATAATCACAATAAAAGAAAAGCCAGGAGCAATTCCACCTCCCACACGCCAAAATTAACAAACCATAGCAAAAATTCAAATCAATGATATTTTACTGCCCTCCCTTCTTTTCTCCACGCTTTCCTCTCTCCTTCCCGCAAACTATCAGGACTTCTTTCCAAATGCCTGGATAAATGGATAACCTGCAGCATGAACGTTCAGCTGATGCTACAAAAACATGTTTTTGACCATGTTTTCATGCCATTGGCTCTACATTGACAGTGCCCTGGGCAGATTCCCTTTGCCATATTAAGAGAAATTCTGAAGCATGATTTCAAGTACGGTCATCTGAGAGGTGGAAACCCAAGGCTTCACTCTTCCATGTTCTTCGGAGACATGGGAATCTGCAATTATCTCCATGACCCACAGTACCATTTGGGGTTTTATTAGTTTTTCTAATTCAGATATTGAATTAGAGATTTGAGATAAGGATTTTTAAAAAAAAATAATACCCTTTTTTTTTTTTATTTTCCAGTGAATATGTTCCATCACAGGTCTTAAAAGATAGTTAGAATTCATGCTCTGTGTTATCTGACTTGCTTAGCTTTAGTTCCCACTCATTGTTTATTGTAATATTTTGCTGGTTACACTGATGGTTTTTCTGTTCTCAAATCTCCCCTCCTCCGCATTGACTATTGTCAAAAGATCCATAATCTTGTCCTGGATAGATACTGCACTGTGAAGGGGCCTGATCCTTTCATCATCCTCCTGATCTGATCCTTGAGCAATCCTCATGGTTCTTTCTTCAAAGTTCTGCATCTTTTTCTATTTCACTGTGAAAGGCTGGAGACCACACCCAGACACAAAAGTCTAAGACAACCCACAAGATTTCTACCATGGCATGAACCACAGTAAGTACCCTTTCTATTTTTACTCACAGTTTTCTTATTTAAATCCAAACTCTGAGTCTATTCTAAGTGTTGCATCATGGTTAGCTCCTGTTCAGATGATTCCCTGTGATTTCCAGACATTATCTGGAAGCAGTGCCTGCTAAGCCAGATCAGTCCATGTTTTGTGCTTCTTATGCTCTTTGGGCAGGACTTCATCTGTCAAAATCCCAACCACAGTAGGATTTAGATATCCAAAATCCAATTTAAAACCCAGATAGCATCCAATCTGCTTGTTTTCCTACTTCCTCTTCAGCACTCATATAGATTTGTCAATAATCTCCCATTTTAGCCTGAAATTTTCTTAGATTCTTAACTACAGCTGCTCACATATTCATGCCCCCAGGACCTGTCTTTGGTTGGGTGTCAGTGAAAACATAGACCTCTAACCATTGTGTAAATCCCCCAGTGAAGCTTTAAAAGTTGTTTTTGTTTAAATAATTAGATAATCTTTCACCTTTTCCTTTGCAGAAAACTATGGCCCAGACTCCTAGACCCATCAACTAATGTTGTGCACAAATAAGCTACATGAGCAGTGAGTTGAGACAGTGAGTTGAATTGTCAATAGTGATTTTTGTCCCATAATTATTGCAGTTGTTTTGACATCTTTAAACAATTCTACAGATTTCTCACATACCTAAAGGTTTCTATATGTCTTCCTATTTTCTGCAGAGAGTTGCTGTAAGTCTGCTGGATGTGGGCAGAGAAATGTTCAAAAGCCACTGGAGGAAGCAGCAGGGTCCTGTGGCTACCTCTAAATGGCAGAGGAAACTGAAGAAAACCATGTTTTAACCTATGCTGGGCTGCACACAGTTCTTGTCCTGGGGAAATTGTGCCAGTTCAGCATTGCTGGCACAGCAGGGTCTTCACATTGACAGAAACAGATGAATTTGCAGTATCAGAAAAGGTGGAGAGGCAGTTGCAATTCCAACATCTTTAGGTCACCACCTGAAGAATGGCCCCATAGAAGGCAGTTTGGCCTGGGCAGTGCTAGGATGTGCTGATTCAGGGTGTTCTCTCAGTAGTCTATTATCACTGGACCTCCCAGAGGGCTCAGGTGCTAACCCAGCTGCTGCAAACCCAAAGGAAGAGCATTCCAGCCCTTGTTTGGACTCCCCTCATCTTTGCAAACTGTTGAGCCGACAAACGAAGTGTATGAGCAAAATTCAGTAAAGATGAACGAATCCCAAGAGGCCCAAAGAATGTCTTTATCTGAGAAAGCTGAGAGCTCTGCCATCTCCCCCTGGCGTTCAGCCACGTGTGGTGAGCCAAGACAGGTGGTCTGCTGGGTTGGAGGCACCCGAAGACAGTCTGGTCTGCCGGATGCGTTGGCATGAGCGGTTCAGTGAATGGCACTCTTCTCCTTGCACATGAACGAGTCCAGTGCAATACAATGGGGTACTGTGCTGCTGAAGAAGTTGTTCTTCGGGTGAGACATTGCACTCATAAAACTCAGTGGAGGTCTTGACCACTTTGTGGGCATTAAAGATCCCATGACTTTTAGCAATGGCTTTGGTGTCCTGGCCATGCTCCAACTTGGAATGCTTTTGTCTCATTGAACTCCCTCTACTGCTCCTATTCAGAAATGTTGTCTTCACAAAGTCTACGTTTAGATGAGCTCATGTTAAGCTGCTGTTTCAAAATTGATGCCAAAATGGAAAAAGAATTGCAAAAACAATTAGCTGTGATTACTGATAATTACCTACACATGGTTGGTGTATCAGCCTCAGAGAAATACCTCAGAATGAAGAATGTCATGTGAATAGAGGGTGTTACCAGGTCCCTGGCTGGGATTTTGAAGCGCTCAGATTTGTATGTATGGAATCACACCTATTTGCTATCAGAACAAGCAGTGCCATTGTGGTGCTTGAGATCTTAAATTTGTATTGTGCACTGGGTAATTTACCAATAATGCTTGCAAGGATGTGAGATCCCTATGGAAAAGTCTATCCAACAAATCTGAATGTGTTCCTTGAAGCAGCTGCCTTTGAGAAATGCAGTTTGAATCCTGTTCCTCACTGTAGGAGGAGATTCCCACTACTCTTCACCATTTGGAAGAGCAGGTCAGATACTGGCAAAACCAGGCCACTAAGTCTGTTTAAGGCATTTTAAATACAACCCATCAAGATAATATTTGCTTTAAGCTTTTCATTTTCATAGTCTTACACAGTGAGAGTGACTTATGAAGTCTCCCATTTAAAGCCTGATTTGTGATTTATAGTGATTTATAACAACACTAAAACCTCCCACAAAAGACAAATTAATACTCAGATGCTTTTTCAGCACCTTCTTTAAGAAAACGTTTTGAGCCAGTGCCAAGGAGTGGGAGGCAAGTATTTCTACTGAAACACAAATGGGTGGCAAACTCTGGAATAACATTTTGGCATGAAATGCACATTACATTTTTGGAGCCTTTTTTCTTCAAAGTGTCTGAACATTTCAATTTAACAAATTAAACTTTCCCTAATAAAATGAGGTGGTCAAGGAGAAAAGAAAGAATTTGAGTTAAGTCTCCTTAAATGTTTTTTGCACACTTGTGTTTAAAGCCCACTGCCTGGTCTGACTCTGAGTTCATGGTAGTTCCAAAATACAGAGTACTTGTTTTGGCTCTAGGCTTACTATTACATTGCCATTAAAATTCCAGCTAAATCCTCCAGGTTAGTAATTAGAACTATGGAGAGACCCAGGAGTCAAACAAGAAGGATGCTGAACTTCTGCAGAGGAAATTACAGCACAATTTGATGCAAGAAGTGTTGGATGAAATTGAATGGAACAAATCAGTGAAGCAGATGGGGAAGGAGAGTATGTCCAAAGATCAATTAGTGTGTTTCTGAGTGCTAGGAGCACTGTTAAGCAGCAGTGCATTAAGGCTAAACTGGGACTCCAACAGAGGCAAAAGAAAGTGTGAAAACCGTAAGAAGGACAAAGCAAGACTGATGGACTCATTCTGTAGAAGACCAGTGAGTCAAATACTTTGGGTGGAGTTAAAAACCTGTAGGATTATTTGATGACCAGTTAGAGGAGAAAGGTAATCTAATTTCATACTTCAAGGTACAAACTGGTAACCATAGGGATCTGTAAGTAAGATTTTCCTTCTCTGGAACATTGCAAAACTGGGTGACAGGGTCTTTACAAGGACTGCTCTTGCTCTCCTTCTCAGTCTCCTGGCTTTGTTTGAAACACTGAGTGTGTGCCAGTCTCAGACCTACAGACAGGCTGATGCTCAAATGGTCAACTACAGCAAATTTTATTTTCTGTCAAAAAGGATGAAAACCAGAACACAAGAAGATATTAACCCAGACAAAATAAGAGCCCAGTTCAGTCCTCCTTACCCCTGAGGGTTTCGTAGTGCCTTGGGTGGGAATTGTGCCCCAGCGTGGGCTGCAGGACTGGCTTTTTACAGATGATAGATGAGATTTTCTGTATGTGTAACATGCCTGCCAGGTGTTGTTGGCAGCAGGGAAGGCCAGACTATCTAACCCTTTTTCTTAAAATTACCAGGTAAAATTGTTCAAAAAACAAAACAAACAAACAAACAACTACAAAAAAAATCAAAGCACAAATAAAACAACAAAAAACCCAACCCAAACAAAACAAAACCAAAACCCCCAGATACCTTAAGAAACCAAATACTTCCCATATGTATCCTAACCAATATTTCCCATTCATAAACAGGGAATCTGACAATTAAATGTCATTAATTCAGGAAAAAAACCACTAGTAGTGAGTTGGTAGCCCTTTTGTAATAAAGAAAACACTGAATGCCCCACTGTCTTGGCCAGGAGACCGTACAATGCATCCAAACATCTCCAGCGAACAAATGTCTCCACAGGATGCCCCCTTTCTTCACGTCTCCCCATCTTGATCTCTTGTTGGTATCACACATTTTGCTGCTTCCACTCTACCTGTAAGTCAGGCATGAGGTCACAATCCCTTTGACCACGTACGTATGGCTCCATCTGAGTTAACTGCCTGGACTAGCCTTCAATGGAGATGGAACAGACCCTTCTAAGACATGGTGGATTTATTCTTAGAACAAATGTTTAAAACAGTTCACATTAATTGTGCTTTAGCAAGAGTCTGTTTCCTTCTCTGGATGAAGAAAACTCCAAGACAGAAATGTCTGCATTGTGGATATCAAAAGCTGATGAGCCCATTTCAAAGTGCTGCCATAACTTTTATTTGTCAGTGTTATTCCATCTCTCTGAGTTTTCCTCTGGCCAGACAGGAATGTGTTTGAGCTCTGAGACTTGTCTTCAGTCCATAGAGACTTCATTCAGCCTTGGTGGTTATAGGCAGGAGCTGGAGACACAAAAGGAGACCATTCTCCTCTACCTTGTGCTACCCTAAGTAGCCACCCATTTCACATCCAGTCCACAGAGCAGGACTTCATGGCTGAATTGAGGTCTACAAATATCCTGGTCTCTCCTCATCTTGCTAAGAAATGAAAACAAATGTAAGGTAGGACCAGAGACTAGGATCATGTCAGTACTTTTCAAAGACCCAGAGAATGGGCACAAGCCCCAGCATATGACTTTCCAGACTGATAAATTGTTAGTGCATAATCCAGAATTACTTTTTTCCAGGCTAGCAAGCATCATGCCAAGTAACATTTCAGTCTGGCTATTGGTGTGGGTCTTGTCTCCCAACAGACTGTTTGGATAAGGCCCTCTTGCTCTGGAGGTGAGTTGAACTGTGCCATGCTTGGCTGGACTTGAGCCCCAGCCTGCTTTATTTATTCAGGGAGCAGCTATAGAGACTTCACACAATAATTTTAAAACCTTTTTGATCGCAGAACTTGTGAAATAATACCTTGGCGATGCACATGAAATTGATGTCAGTTACAAGCAAAACCATTCCTCTGAACCCACAGTGTATCACACATGAAAATGAAGCTTGCTCATTTTAATTTTTCATTTCACCAAAGGATGAATAGAATAGAATAGAATAGAATAGAATAGAATAGAATAGAATAGAATAGAATAGAATAGAATAGATTCAGCTGAAAGATATCTACAATGATCATTTAGTGTAACTGCCTGACAGAGGCATGTTCTTTCCAGACCCCCAGACTGCAGGATTATCCAAACAAATGTAAACTAAAGTAAGATAATACGGATAAAGAAGCAAATCTTCTGGCAATATGATGAGGTATCTTTTTATCGCCTCTGAGCAACGTCAGTAAAAATAATGTCGTTGACATGCTGTGTAGTGCATTCAGCTTGATTCAGAATTGATAGAAGGGTCTGCAACTGGTTCTCAGTCAAGTTTGCGTCGTGATCATGAACCTAGTCCTGTTTTAACAGGAGAAGAGGTGGGGGTGGCAGACAATCCCTACAAAGCTCTTCCCTAGACGCTCACGAAAGAGAGGGAACCACAGATTAAGCGAACTTGCCAAAATAGTAAGCAAAAACTAAACCCCCCCAAACTTGAGAAACCTCCAGGACTGAGTGACATCTATCTTCCAATTCAGCCAGAAATGGCATGAAGGATAGAGGCTGTTTTCTTTGATGTTCAAAGTCCTTGGTAAAACTGATTACAGTGCTGAGCTGATAGTAGGAAGAAAGGGACAGATCCGGATGGCAACACAGATGGTATTGGACACCTCAGCTAACCCATGTATGCCAAGAAGTTTTAATATTACTACCTTATATTCTTCAATAGAATAGAATGGATGTGCACGGAAAGCAGCATTCAGTTTCACATTTAAGAAGGGACTTGGGAAAGATTAGCAAATTCTACACTTGTGAACATGATTTCAGGAGCTGGTAATATAACTGGAAGACAGCCACACACATGGCAGGGGAATAACCACAATACCATCATTGATGAAAGGATGGCTTGATAAGAGGAAGCTGCAGACATCATCATCATTAATTAAACACCGAAACTGGAGAGAGGAGGGTTTTGTGGTTAAAGCATTGGACTCAAACTCAAGAGATCTGGGTTGCATTGCTGGCAGCATAAATGTGGACAAGTCCCTTAACATCTTCTTTTACCGGGTCTCCATCTGTAAAGTGGAAGCAAACCATGTTCCTTTCCTTTGCCTATTTAGAGAGGGATTTTCCCCCTGGATCAGCCTGCAGCAAGCTGCAATGCCTCAGTACAGATGAAGGTCCCAGGTGCTAAAGCCATTCAACCCAATAATAAGAAATAATGGTACTGCTGATAGAAAGCTTTGCTTCCTTGAAAATTAGTTTTCAATTCATTTCTCCTAAGGAAGAAATTCTATATTTTTACAGGCCAAAAGCCCTTCTCCCCCTCCCCCCCCTCCCATTCTAGTGCTCACAATGTGGGAGGTGAAAATAGAGTTCATTATGAGAGCTTGATTTTGTGTGCTCCCAATGGGAGCATACAAGTTGTAGGGTGAGTGTCCTGCCTTATAACAACTTTTCCTGCTGCCACAGCTGTAGCTAAAATGGTAGAGCAGAAATAAAAACAGGCACAGTAAGGAACTATTGCTTTACCTACTTTTTTGTAAGGCTGCTAAATGGATGAGAGAATAACATGTGGAGTTACATGAGTTGCTAAATCAACATGAGACACTATGGATTTCACGCATGCATGGATTTCATGGAAAAGCTGTATTCCATGTATTTTCTGGAACATCTAAATCAAAGATTGTTTCCCCCCCAGTGCCCTCCCTTTACCGTAACTTCATCTCTCTCTCTCAAACACCTCGAGCACTGGGATATTAATTTTTGCTATCCCATGAAGCATGTTTCCCCTTCCTTTACAAACCTCCTCTCTTTTTCACATTGGTCTGGCCACTAAAGCAGACAGAGCTTTGGTTGTTTGTGTCCTTACTTCATTTTATTGACCCCAAATATCTGAAGATAGTTCCTCAGCTGTAGAACCACATCTGTGTAATGCCTCCCTCTACTGGAGTCATGTAGATGGCTAAGGCAGCTAAAAAACTGTTGTGGGTCACTGATAGGTTTGGGAGAAGATGCATTTCTCTGCACATTCAAAACTAAATGGCTTGCTTTGCCTTGATTTTACAATGATTAAAAGAATGTTGTTCTTGCAGCTTGGCTAAACAAAGGCTGAGGGAGATCTGATAACCATCTACAGAAAGCTGTGAGCATGCTGGAGTTTGCAGTTAAACAGAGTTTAAGTGATTAAATTAGGAAGGGATGAACTTTGCAGAGTCTGAGGCAAACAAAACTCTTGAACAGGTTTTGAGGGACTGGGGGATTTGGGAGAGCAGGTCACAGAACTGGCCTTGCTTTGCAAACTTCTTTGTTTTCCACTTGTAATTTAAACCTTGGCTGGTTCTTTCCCCACTTTGAACTCAATTAAAAGAACATGTGTTTTTGCTGCAGACAAATCCATGAAGTACAGTGAGGAGGGAAGAAAGAACCATTTGAAGACTATGTAGTCACTTCACTATGGTATTGACTGCTCTGGTCACCACAAGTGGTAAAAATTCTGGCATAAGGCACGGATTGCTGCAGTTGTGAGTCAGAACTGATGGCATGCTTGTGGTCCACCTGTATGCAATAGCATGAATCTCTGATTCCTACTCAAACTCCATGCCATACCATGAATTAGCACATCCTAAACTTTTCACTTCCTCTCCCCCTTATGCTTTCTTTTTAATCAGATCACTATGACAACTCCATTTCACTTTTTAAAAATTCCTCTTTATTTGGACCATCTGTCAATGTGTCAGTAAAGGTCTGAACACCCTGGGCAGTCAATGGGACTCAGTTCCTCCAACTATGCTCGTGCCAGGGAGGATTTTCCAGCCAGGTCAACAACGTCACAGGGCCATGCCCAAAGAGAAATGGGAATGATATCACTGTCACCAGATTCAGAGCAGGGTGTCTACTGAGTACAACGGAGACATTTTTGTACATGATGACTCTTCATAACAGAATTGTCCTTCAGAAATGCAGAGATGAGATTTGGTCCTGGCTTAATCATTGGATAATGTTCAACTATATCAACAACTGTGTCAACATAGAGATGGCAAGGAAATGACACTTTGCATGAAGTCAAGTTATCCAGGATGCATCTGGCTGCACTAGTAATCTAAAGTGAGATCATACTGCAAAAGAAATGTAGACAAGAAGAAGGAATATAACTTTGTGAGAGATCTTAATAAAACTTAATCAAGAAAATACTTCTGTATGTGATGGTGCCCACAAAACATGGAGACACCCATGTAAAAAGCCTTTGCAAAAATCCCTTAAAAATACTTTTCAGAAGATTGGGCAGCTGGGATTTCAACAAACAGGAAAACAAACTGGTGAGGGCTGCTGGTTGCTGTGTTGGATTGGTAAAACAGAGCGTTGGCTGCCGGCAGCCACAATTCCCCCACGGCTCACAACTTGCACAGAGCAAAGGGTTGCAGAAGTCAAAACCGTGGCAGGTCTGGGATCTTGCTCTTGTTTTTCTCATTCCTTGTTCTGAACCATGTGCCTGAACAGAACAGACTCAGCACTTCAGAAAGCCTGTCTGCAGCCTGGGCAGTTCAACCAGTGTCATTTTGTAAGGTCACTTGGAGACACTGGTTGAGCATTTATTACAACACATAAATAGTTTGAGCTACAGGAAACAAAAATTAAAAGAAGTCAAGTTTTAAAATTATTCTCAAAGTATCCTACAAAAATGCCTTCCTTTGACTGCTGTCTCTGGGAACTTCAGGGAACAGCCAGGGATCCTGTGGGAGTATCCTTTTCCCTGCCTTACATAATGTCCTTACTTCAGTCCCTTTGAAACACGTTCACACCCTCGCTGGATCTATCCTTCGGGCTGCATAAGGAAATACCTCTGAAGGGTTGATGCTTTTGAAATACCTTTAGGGCCCATCTTCCCTTTCTAAGGATCTAAGAAATTAAAATAATATTAACAAAAGCAGCATCGTTTGCAGGGGTCTGCTTAGCCAGAAGATATTGTTGTCTGTGTCCCACTGTCAGAAAAATATTGTTAGATGATTTGGGCATCATCCAGTGAGGTCTGCTGGGGTGGAGCTGGAGCAGAGACAGAGGTGGGGATGTGGATGAGAAGGGAAAAAGGAACAAACTGAGAGTTTATTTATGTGTTTATGATAAGTAAGTTTGTCAATTCAGATTTATAAAATGCTTACTTTGTCCAGATTCATGAGTAAATGGTATCCTAATAAAAGTCACAACTGAAGAAATCATCTTGAGTGTCTGCAGAAAGATCTTTGGATTTCTCTCTGAAGTAATCTCCTCCTCCTCTCACCAAAGCAGCTGCAGATGACAGCAACATCCAGGCTTTTGCTGATGCGGTTTCCAAGGTTGCCTCTCTGCTTTGACCTTATTCCCAGCCCTGCTGTATCAAGCTACCCTACTCTGCAGAGACGAATATCTCCTAAAATCTCAGAAAAGGCTGCCTTCCCTTACACCAATTGTGCAAAAAAGAGTCAGTTCCAGTCTCTTCACAAATTATGATTAAAACATGCATTCAGAGTCTCAGAAGTTACTGTCTATTGTCCCTTTTCCCTGTACACTGTCCATAATGCACATTCATGGTGAACACTTTCCTTTGGATCATGTGTTCTGTGGGAAAAAGACTGTTTTTAGCTATTTCTATCAAGTACTTGTGGCATAGTAGCAACAGAGGTCTTTTAGTATGGCCTTGGTTTTCAATGACAAATTCCTTCATTGGTGTGCTCTGCACATCTGAACTCTTATCTCCAGTTCAGCTGCTTGTGAGCCAGCTGTGAATAGAGATGGTTCAGATGAACTGAAATATTAAAATAGGCTTTGGGAAGCCCAGATACAGCAGCGGTGTGTGCTTCCATGGGTATATAATACTGATTATTGGCATCGTGGTTCCACGTAAAGGAATCCAGAGTAAAATGTCTAGGCATAGAGACCAGGCTGTTTTTAGCACCGAGAGTTGAGGATTGAACTTATGGTCAGTTCAAACTGTGTTTAAATTTTAACGTTCATGAATAATCCACTGCCCCCCATCATTCAAAAAATCCATTTAGTCTGAGAAGAAAGATAGAGTGGAAAATGTCTTTTTGCATTTGTAAACTTTCTTCAAAAGCATGTAAATGTGATAACAAGACAGATATTGATGTGCTTTTGGGGTGTGTGTATTTGTTTTTGCCTAACTCTCTGTCTTCTAGAGCTGAGCAAATAACCGAGTCAGTACAATGAGTTGCAGAGTTTTGCTTTGTGCAAGTAACAATCCTTTACTGGCAACATCTGATGCTTTATCTGATGTTTGCTGAAGTGGGTGAAACCAAGAGGAAAACTGCTGGGAGAGCTTTGTTACTGTTCCCTCATGACTCTGGCTGTATCCAGATAACATTGAAGCTCTCTCTGGGAATGGTCAAGGCCAGGCTGGACCGGGCTCTGAGCAACCAGGCCTAGTGGGTGACAACACTGCCCATGGCAGGGGGTTGGAACGAGATGATCTCTAAGGTTCCTTCCAACCCCAGCCATTCTCTGATTGTCCTGCACAGAAGGCATCAACTTCATGACTAATTTCCATAAATTGACACCTTTCCATAAAAATTGCTGTAAATTGAAGTTGGAAGGTACCTTTCCATTGACTCCAGGGCAGCAGAAACCCACTCTGCAATCCCTGTTCTGATTGAAGGCATCCTGTAGTCTGCATTAGCTCTACTTAGCAGTGCTTTGTAATATGATGAGAATGTATATTTACACACACCCCCTCTTAGCAGTAGCTGCCTGGCCAAGCTAGAAAACACTGATGAAATAATAAAAGCAGTCAATACCCTTCCTGCCCTGCTTAAGGTTAATGCTGCATGGTGAGTGAAAGTCTTTTAGTTTTTATTATTTTTTTTTTTATTAGGGAAATAAATGGCAACCAGGAGGAGGTGTCTCAATGTCAGTGATTTCACAAAAAAACCTCCCACCAAAACAACTAGCAAACAAACCAAACCCAAAACCTAGTTGCTGTTTTATGTAGTTGTTGTTTTATTTTACTTTTTTTTCTCCTTTAGAACAAATCCATGTTAAGACCAATAAATAAATTAGAATTAATTTTTTTTTTTCTTTTTGGACATCTCCTTACAGGAAAACAGAGAAATAAATCTTCACCTGTCAGTGCTCAGACAGGAACTTATTGGTACTCAAGAACTAAGGATATCACGCAGAGGGCAGTCAGGAAAGATGAAGGTTGGTCAGGAAAGATGCAGAGCAAGAGGTGAAGATAACAATTAAGAGAGGAAAAGAGAGGAAATAAGACAAAATAGAAGAAGGGGAGAGAAGAGAACTAAATGAAGCAGCCAGGTGCTGTGTGTGAGTGGATGTGTATTTCTGGGGTGCATTGGGCTTACAAAGTCCCTGGTTTGCAGAGCTTCATCTTTTCCCTGGTGATAAGGAATAAATAATACATGATAAATAAAAGTTTTTAAATTATTTAATATTTATTAAATGATAATAAATAATAAATGATAATTTGTATACTGGGGAAGTGGACATCCAGATATTTTCCAGTGTTACTACTCCTTGAGTGAGTAGGCAGCAGCTCAAGTCCATGGCAGGACAGATTCAGCAGTAAGTCCTGGAAGGCAGAGATCACCAAAGCCAGTGAGGTGTTAAACTGACTCAGGCTTAGTAAGGACAGGTTTTGTACCCTGGGGTGAATTCTGGGTCCAGCGCTGGTGAGAGCCACTGACTCTCTTTTGTGTTCATGCACCCACAGAGCAGTGGTGAGGGTGACATCCAAGGAGCTCTCCTCAGCCTCCCAGTTTGCCAAGGAACCCCATTACAGAACCAGATGATATGGTGGCAGCTCTGCAAAAGTGAAGAAACGATCACTGGACTTTTCAACATTACCTGGGTGGGTTTGCCTCATCATTTCCTTGGCTTTCAGCAGGAATTAGGTACTTAACTCTTCCTCAAGAAGTGCTTCATACCCTTAAAATGTGCCCATTGTGTTTCTTGGCTACAGCCAGGGCCATCTAAATTAAGGGACATAAATAAGCACAGTAGCTCTACATCACCCTCAGAAGGCAGTGAGGTCTTAGTGGCCTCCTTTCCACCAACTGCAGGGGATATCTAATTCATTTAGCTTCATCTGCCACCTCTGCTGCCCGTGCCAAGCCAGGCAGGAAGAGCCTGGACCTCGTTTTCGTTAAAATAACATAACTCCACCTTCCTAAGGCACAGTAATGATCTACAAGATGAAGTACTGAGGTCCTGGGGCAACGGAGACTTGCAAAAGCACACAAGGTGAAGTTGCTGTTTAGGATGAGTTGGCAGAGCCCACTTTCCCTGGTCTCCTAAGCTGCCTGGCACATCCCTATGTTAGGGTCCCCAGCGCTCTGCCACGTGTGGGTCCTCAGTGCCTTGTGACACTGGAGGGTTCTCTGCGGCACTTTGCATGACCCAGCTGCAGAGTTCCTGGCCTCTGTGGGGATGAGGATTATGGATTTAATACACCCTCATGCTTATCCCCGTGTAAATCAGAAGCAACTCCACTGATTTCTTTGGCATCCAGCCCATCCGGCTCCTAATGGAGCCATTCATAAGAATCCCACTAACTTTCCATGGGGGAGTGTGGATACGGCCCTTGCCTTGGGAGGTCGCAGTCAGCCCGGTGGGGTTATCCTGTGAACAGGAGGGAAGAATCAGCCCTCAGGCCTTTCCTTTCTAATTCTGAGCATGCTGCCAGGCTTAACTGTGTTAATAATTAACCCACAAGCCTGGAATTCCCTGCTCCTTCTGCCTGGCAGCCACCACTGAGAAAAAAAAGGCAGCAAAAATACAGGAGACCAGAGCTGGCTGCCCATGAGCACACGGTACAATCTGTGGGATCTAAACAAAGGGGGAGGCTAATTTCCTGTAGAAAACTGCAGGAAATCTTCTCCTCAGCACAAATTTTCTGTTGCAGGTGAGAAAAAGGGGAAGTTTGCAAAACAACTGGCCTGTTTGGATTTTATACTCTGCACACAAATTAACCTCTTCGAATAGGGTCACTCAGTTATTATTATTATTTTTAGATACATAGTTAAAGTTATGGTTAGCTTTATCCCCTCCTGTGTTATTGTTGTTATACCACATATTAATGTAGTGCTTCTGTAGCTGGGAGAAGTATGGTTGAATTACAGTAACATGCTGCAAGCAGGAGGAAAGTGCTGTGGTTTGGCTGGTCCACTACTAGATATACACCAGCACATCTGGACAGGAGATCATGTGACAAGTAGGAAAGCCAGAAACATATCCTGGATACTATAAAAAATGGGTTCTGTTAAATTAAAAAGGCTTTAAATATTGGCTCAGCTGGTTTCTGTATAGCATTTTTAGTAGTTTTGGAATGTGTTGCTAGATTTGTGATCATCAAGGACTTGATTAAATATTGCAAATCCATTGTGCTGCTAGTTTGTTCTCATGGGCTCCGTGTTTCTTGCCAGTTCTCTTGTATGCTTGTAACATAAGCCATGACTTCTGATTCTGGACAAGAACTTTGTGTCCTCAGAACAACTTCTGTGCAAAAAAAAAAAAAAAAAGAAGAAACCAAACACACACAGCACCACCAAAAACAAAAAGAGAAATCTCTGCTTTTGCATAACATTTTGGACACTTGCAAGGCTACAGTAGGTTCTCAACTGCTGTAGCACGCTAGACATGACTCTCTCTGGTTAAAAGCCAGTCTGTTGACTCATAGAAATTTTAATCCTCAGCCAGAGCAGTTGCTAAATTTCACTCATGTCTATTCATGACCTGCTATGAAGTGCTGTTCTGCAAACAAGCTTTGTGGCTATATGTGCCTTCCTACCTTTCCTGAATGACCTGAAGATCCTGGATAGTCTTTGGTTCAGGTCTGGACAAAGGTCAGGTTCTTCTTCCTTTCTTGCACATGGAAGCAACGGTCTTACTGGAAGAGCCTGTGTTTCTCCAAGGAGCAATGTACCAGCAAAATTAATACATTATTCCTGTAGCATCACAAAGAAAACCTTCACAGCATCATGTAAATAAAGGGCTGGAATGGATCATAGAATAATGAATCGGGAATGGTTTGGATTGGAAGGGATCTTTAAAGATTATCTGCTGCAACCCCCTTGTCATGAGGTGTTCAGCTTCCATTAGATCAGTTTGCTCGGGTTGCATCCAGTCCAACTTCGAATGTCTCCAGGGATGGGGTAGCCACCACCTCTCTGGTCAACCTGTATCGGTGTTTTACCACCCTCATTGTAAAAGAATTCTTCCTTAAACCTACTCGAAGGACCCTCTTTCAGTTTAAAACCACCACCCCTTGGTTTGGTCACAATAGGCCCTGATAAAAGGTTTGTCCCCACGTGTGAGGCACTAGACTTTTTAAATTGCCTTAAAACATTGCTACTGTAAGGAGCTGTTTAAAGAAGCCCCTGCCAAGGGATGGGAGATAAGGCTGAAGGGAGAAGCCCATACCCCGGGAGCTGTTGGAATTGTGAAGCCCCAGGGGCCATTTTCTGGGTGTGTCCTGGGTGTGTGATGACTCACACACAAGGAGTCAAATGGCTCTCCCTGGATGTGTGATGCTTATTTCCTATGAGCCAGGCTGCGTCAAAGGAGGTCCCCATGCGCACACATCCACTGTTACCTTGTGAAGGCCTTTTAGCAGGGGTGCCTTCCAAGCACCTGTTCCCCAAGCATAAATGACTGCAAAAAAATCCAGTGTGTAAGGGTATATAAACCCACGGAATTTTGTGTTTCTTTTTCCCCACTGCTCCCGCATGGCCCAAGGCACCGGGAGCAGCAACCACCAAGTTCATCAAAGACCTCTGAAGTTTTGACTATGAGCATTTATTTTTCTTTCTCCCTCTCTCTTTTCGCTTTGATTCTTTTCTCTCTCCCTCTCTTTCTCTCTTTTCCCTTGCATATTTTCTTGGGTGGATATATTACAACTAAAATGGTGAAATACCCGTTTGCCTTTGCAATGCCTTTATGCTTTTATGTTGCCATGTTACTACAGATAATAACAACCAAACCTGCTACATACCTGGTTTCCTTTCCTGTGTATTCACCTGCAAACACTGATCATGTAGAATTGCTTTTCTTTAATTGACTCTGAAGAATTTAACAATAAAACAAAAGTTACTCCTGCCAGGTAGGGTGGGTAGTAACAGCAACTTTATTACAAGCCTCCTTTAAACACTGAAAGGCCATAATAAGGTCTTCACGAAGCCTTCTCTGCTTCAGGCAGATCCACCCCAACTCACTCATCCTGTCCTCACAGGAGATCTTTGGTGACTGCTGTATCTAAATTCATGTTCTGGTATTAGCTTTTAACCTGTACAGAGGAACAAGAGGAAGCGCAGGAACAAGCTTCTTGGTTAAAGCATGAATTCTTGCTATCTCAAGCACAAGAAGAATACAGGGAGTGGACATGAGGATAGATTACAAGGATGGGAAATATGGGAAAAGCAGAAACACATCAGGAATAATGTCAGATGAGCTAAAACACAGAATGGGATTAAAGTTTCAATTAACATACAGTGCAGGAAGAAATCATTCCACAGATTCATCAGCAGTAAGAAGAGAACCAAGAAGAGTTATCCTATTACCCAACAGAGAGGAAGAACTATTGTCAGATGATGCTGACATGAGGATACATTTAACACCTTTCTCAATAAGTTTTTATTTAAAGGACTAAAATGATTGACATCACAAAAAAGGAGTAGTCCCATGATTTATTTATTCTCAGATTGTTTGAAATGGATGAATTTTGGTCTAGGATGCTGAGGGTACAGTTCTTAATCCCTTGAGTATGGTTGGGGAAAGCACTTTATGGACAACCTCCTAATCATGTTCACATACTCTGCTCTGTTTTTCTGTCTAGACTGGCTAAGACTTCATAATGAAACTAAACAGGAAGACACACTTTGGGAGTGTTAATTAATAGTTGCTAATGGACATGATAATGGGCTGGGACCAAACCAGAGCCAGTCTGAGGGAAAACCCAAACAAGCTGAGTGTGGGCACCAAGACTAAGTGGTTCTTAGGACTTATCTACTCCTGTTGTACCACAAGGCTTGCACAAACACACACAGCCTGGAAGAGCAGGGTAAAGCAGTCTTACAAGTGTTAGCAATTATCTTTGACAAACCTTTGGCAGAAAGGTGAAAAACTGGAATTGGAAATAAGTGTCCTTTATAAAAAGGGGCAAATAGAGAAGCCAAGGAATCATAGGCCCGTCAGTTTACATTTCAGTCCCAGAAAAATTCTGGAATCAACAAATGAACAAATTATTACACCTGGAAAATACTAAGGACATGAATAGCAGCCAGTACCAGCAGAATTTGCCAAGAATAAAGCAATCTAGTATTCTTTCGAGACATGAAAACAGGTCTTTCTATTTGAGGGAAGCTGAAATGTTTCACAACTGATGCTTTTTCACTTGCCACTCTCATAAGCAAACTAGAGACACAGTCCAGGTGAAATTGGTTTGGGTGAAAAACTGACCAAATTACTTTATTCATAGAGTAGGTATGAATCTGCCACAATCAGAAGATGCAACTTGTCAAAGGAGTTCCACAGAGGTCAGTCCATGAGGTGGAGAGTAGATATGTTAAATTTGCGGAGGGCACAAAGTTGGAAGAGACTGCAAAAATCTTCTTGAAAGAACATTCAGTGCTAACATGACATTATCCTTCTTGTCTTCTGGGAATGACCACCCCAGGAAACATCTGGGGAGCACTTTTATATTTTACCCAATTACTCTAATTTAGCACAAACTAGAGATTCCCTATTTTTCTCCAGCCTCGAGATGGTGCCCAGAGAAGACTACTCAATTTAAAGATAACTGCCAAGAGAAAGAGTTGTGATGTAGTTGCCCTGAAACCTTAACTCCATCCACATGAGCACTTACACCAGTGAAGTCCTGGGTCAATAAGCTTATATGGAGTATTTTTAATTCTGATTCAGTCCCACTCTCATTTAATCAACAGAACTCCTGAGGGCTGTGAATGACCAAGGTGCCAGCTGAACAAAACAAGGACTGGTGATGTTCTGTTTTATTTCTTGATTTCTCTGCCTTATTTCTTGTTTAAAAAGCAATGAGTGGGGCAGGGAAGGATGTGCTGAACACTGCATCTGTCATGAGGTGCCTACCCACAGGGTATCTGAGGCAATACAGTTACACACTCCTTTGGGGAATCATCCCACACAGTGTGGACATTATGGTTTCTTTTAGAGAAGCTTATGGGAATCATTGAGCTCCATGTATTAATCACAAAATGATTAATAAGGACCCAAAGGTTCACATGCACATACTTCCATGTTAATGAAGCCCTCATGCTTTATGCATGAAGCAGAACACAAAGCTCCGGAAATAGTTCTCCTCAACGTTCTTTCCAATGTTCCCATTTTTTGTGCTATAATAGACATTGATTTATTTGAAATCAGCATAAAATATGTACCAGCTCAATAAACCCCAAAGAGGTTCTCAGACTTTCTTGAGTATCCTCACCAGGCAATAAATCACAGAAGCAATAAAGTATGTTAAATAGCTTAACCAATCATGAAGTGCAGAGCCATCAAATGACTCATTTAAATACTTGTAGGACATTAACTAAATAAGAGATATTGGAACCTTTAAACACATAGTTCTTTCTCACACTTTTACAATAAGTATGGAGATAGGGCAGTGGCATTCTGGGCCATATATAAAAAAATTAAAACCAAAAAAACCTTTTTCGTATCTTTGTAAATGAGAACTACAATATGCTTTATTTATTTAGCATATATCTACTTCAAGTATTTCATGTTGAACTATAGTATTTGAAAGCTTAAAAACCTTTGCTGTATTTATCTTCACTGTATCTTATAGCCAAAAGGAAATAACTTTGTCATCTTCTTAAAATAGGGGAATTACAGGACAAAAAGACTTAGTATTAGATCAATAAAGGAGCCACCATTAATTTTTTAGGGTCTACAAAACAAAATTTAGGTTCTTGAGAGTCTTAATGTAAATCTAATGTTAGAAGGACATATATTTCCTTCAGAAATGTAGATTTGTACTGCCATAGGAAGCCAGGATAGGAATCAGCTTGCAGGTCAAGACATCTGGATCTGGTCAGCTGAATCAGTCTAAAGACATTGTCAACTCCACCAGCTCGAACTTCATGAACTAGAGGCAGAGTTTAGAGATAAGTTTACAGGTATTCAGCTTCATTTACATGTATAATCTGAACCTCTATCACATCTTGGTAGACATTGTACCTTCTAGAACACTTTAGAACATTGTGAAGATCTTTGGGCATGAACTGCACTCATGTGGCAGCCTAAGGCTTGACTCTCACCAGTTGAATGGTTCCTTTATTGTAGCTTCATGGGGGCCCTTGAAGCTGGAGTCAGGTCACTGTGGGAGACGGAAGTAAGGCTGAAATTCTGCTTCTCAATGTGGCTGTTTAGGATCTATTTTAGTTTCAGTGACAATTTCCCATAGTCTGTAGTGGGAATCCCAAGCTGAACCACCTCCTTTTGCCACAGAAAAGAGATCTACAGGATATTCAGACAATACTTCCCACTCTTGCTCTCCCTCAGGTTTGTTACTGTTCAAGTTAGACATAAAACATACTTCAGAAATAATATATAACACAAATATTTCTCATGTTTACATTATGTGTGTATTACAGGAAAGTTATATATATATATATATATATTACTGTGCAGATATGAGGCAGACCTGACAGGTAGGTGTTTCAAATACATGCACTAACCACTAGACAAGATCACCTCCCACCTACTTCCCTGCTCCTGGATTCCTGAATTTCCTCTGCCTGGAGAGCCAGTCAGCTCTATGCAGACATGAGTCAGAGGATGAACTTAAGACTGGCAGGGATGATCAGAGTTCAGGGCTGAGCACAGGCTTGAGGCATGAGCTAACATGACGGTGTGGATGCACTCAGGGAAGAGGGTGGCTCAGCAGATGCACAGTGCTCTGCAAGGAGGGAAAAACAAGGTCTGGGTTGAAGGCCAAGGAGAGGATTCAAATGTGGGGCTTTCCACATTAACCCTGAGTGCACCAACCCAACAGTAATTATATTAAAGGGAATCCTCCCTCATAATTTCTGTGATAGAGCAATGGTAAAGCCCATGATGAGCAGGTGAAAAGAAAGGGGTTTTCACTAGTGCCCACTCATTGTCTCACAGATTGTTCAGCAGGGATTTTTTTGAGTTAGAGGCTACAGTCTGTTCACTGGTACACCTGCTAATCCTGGATTTTTAAATCTCACCCTAAACTCACTCACACTTCTGTACAAACCTGCTACAATGAGTTCTCCTGCTTAGATACATTTTTTATCTAAAAATACTCATTTTTTTATCTAAACCTGCAGACTGATGATTTTCTGTGCTGTTCTCCACTTTCTACCCTCTAGAAAACGGAAATAAATTGTTTTCTGTTTACTTTTTCCATAATATTCCATTTTGACAAGCCTCTGTCAGATGCCTCTTTTTCAGCTTCTCCTTTTGCAGGCACCTTATTGTTTATCCATCATTGTGTATCATCATTGATCACTATTCTCCTCACCTTTCCTGATCATCCCTTGTGTCCAGATCTGCACAGTTTTCAAGAAATGAGCTCAGGAGACATGCATATAGTTAAAAAGTGATGTTTTCTGCTTTACAGTTTAGTCTTTGGTAACAAGTTTTTATCTTTGTTTGCGCTTTAGACTGCTGACACCTGTGTTTATATTTTCAAAGAGTGACTCTATGATCACTTTCCTGACCTGACAATAGTCTATTTAGAGCCTCTTATTGGTTGTGAACACCAAGAACAATGTTTTTCTCCACCAGAAACCTTATTTCATTTTCTCTTGAATTTTGCCCTTTATTTTCCCATTTCCTTCATTTTCCCTTGAAAATCATATTTTCAGATCTGAAACTTTATTCTCTTTCTTACAAAATAATCTATTTGCTTACTGCAGAAGCAGGGTGGGTGGTTGGAAGCACACCTGAGCAGAGGTGGTCACTCACTGCACACTTAGTAACCTGTCACCATAGATAGGAGTGTTCTGTTGGTGATAAGAAACCTGTGACAACAACTTGAACTAACCACTGTGTTGGGAAACTGTGAGTACAGAGCACGTTCAACTGACCATAGGATGTGTTGGCACATGGGATGGAAGGGGGCAGTCGTGTATGTGAGGATGGAATCATGTTGGGGTAGAATCAGAGAATCATAAAACATCTCAAGTTGGAAGGGTCACGTATGGATGAATCAGAGGATCATCATCAGAAAATCTTGAGCAGAAGTTCAAGTTTGGTTAAAAACTCCCAAGAAGGAGGATGGAGTGAAGTCATGTGGTGGCCCTTTAGTCTGTTCCTCACCTTGTACTCATCCCTGCTGCCTCACAAAACTCTGTCCTGTGTTTCCTTCCCCATAAAGCAAAGCCCCTTGCCCTTTCAGAGCCCCCCATAAACACCTGAATCCTCACTCCCTGCCAAGCCTCACCCTGCCTAAATGACCCCTCATCTAAATCACTCACCTTCCCATCCCCTTCAAGGTTGAGAGGTGGTCTTTTATAGGATCTGATAAAAAAGTAAGTACCGCTGTGATTTGCTAGAGTGGAAGGTGGTTGCTGTATCCACTGCTATCCACTTACCCATCAACACTTTTCCATAGACCCTCTGACCTCAGTCAGTCAGTCCCTTCCCAGCCTGATGGGCTGCCCTGGAACTTCTTGGTGGGTTTCAAGTCATGTGCTCTACCCCAAACTATCAGTGTTTCCTTAGGCCCAGTAACTGGTGTAATCAGACCTCTTGTCCTGGATCTCTCATTAAAAGAAAAATCCCCCTTCTGCTCACTGTGATGGTTTGGAAAGCCTGGTCGTGACTACTCTTATGAAAAATCCTTCTGGAAGAGATAGAGGTAGGAATAAAAAAGGAATGTGTCTGAAAGTAGGTCCACAGGACCCCCAGGATCAATCCCTTGGCTGCCAGAGAGGTGCATTACCTGATGAGACCATTGGTGGTGTCTCACAGTGCCACACAAAGAAACCTGGACCCTTGGCTCTGTTCATGACTACCTCCCAAATTATAGCAGGACTTGGGCCAAACTCCAACTCTTTGGGATGTAGGTGGGCTGGCAAAGTTAGGTGTAGGTACCTATTAGAAGTACTTGATGTTGGACTAAAAAATCACTGTAAACCCCTTCCAACTGAATTATTCTGTTCTATTAATTTTGATTCCATTAGATTGCAAATATTCCATGGAAGGGATGAACACTTGATTCAAATTCTCTGAACATCAGTAGTCACTTCGCTCTCAATTCCAGTCATGCTGGCAAACCTCAACAGGCAAGGTAATATTACTAATTCTTAGGTTGGGGAAAATTTTCTTGGCACTCACCACTCTCCTGTCCTTCCAGATGTCTCTGAAGTTGTTGGCTGAAGAATTATTTTCTTCCAGATGCTGTTTTCTCTCTGTGTTTGACTGTACATGCTCGTGTGTGTAGGAAACAGGGTGAGTTACTGTGGCTTAGTTTCTTAGCCAGATCACCAGCTCCATTTGCACAATCATCGTTCATGTTTCCACAGGATTATACAACTCACAGGTCATTCCAACTTCAGCTGCAATATTTGGCATGTTGGTGGCTAACTCCTCCTTCTTCCCAACCCTCCCAGAGACTGGCTTCACTCCACTCAAGTCAGTGGAATTGCAGTAAAATAAAAAAACATGGTGTAGAGGAAAAAAATCAAGCCATCTGATTATTTTACTTTAACAATTCACTCACTTGGTAGAGTTCAGGTTCTGGCAAGTGTCATCTTATAGATGGCTCATTTACTACCATGTGACAAGCCACTTCTTGATAGCAGCAGTGGGTCTTGACATGTATCTGTGGGCTTTTGTGACTTGGTGTATCTAGTTTAGCATAATAAAAAGCCCAGAGGAGAAGAAAAATATATAGTTAACCTAAGTATCATGTTACAGATAAAATACAGATATGCACTCATACACACAAACATAAACCCCAAGCCCAGTTCAAACCATCATGTTGCACATGAGCTTTACCACCTACTCAAAACTCTGGGCATGTAAAAGAGCACAGGAGAACTGATTCCAAGTTGGGAGAGTGCAGGCTCCTGCCTCCTCTCCAAGCAGCCCTCATCTGATGGCAGAGAAATTATTGTACAGAGGGGTTTTAGCTGAGCAAACAATCAGTACTTCAACATGGTTTTGTTGTATTCACGAGTGCCAGGGCAATTTTCTAACGGACTTCAAAACAGTAGGATGAGCCTCAGGTCAATGTAGCTGGATTTTCAGTCTCTCTCCTTTCCAGGGGAAGAGTTGCAGATAGAGCCAGTGACAAGGGGCCAAGGTCTGAAAGGTTTCCCAAGAGCATATAGCAAACATAGGAAACTGTGAAGGGGAACACTATAAATCAGGACCCAAAAGGATGCACTGTCCATGGCAGCAGCTCTGATCCTTCAACAAGACATTTTTCGAGCAAGGTTTTGGAATTTTGGTGGGCTCTGACCTGCAGTTTTCACTTCCAAAATAACTTGACTTTTCTAAAGTGGTAATTTCATTTTCATGATAATGCTAAACTCAAGCCACATGTGCTTTAATTTAAAGCAGGACTCAGGCAGTGGACCCTGCCAAGAAACAGTAGAGAAACATGCTTATTCTACTAGTTTGCTTGAGGCATTCAGCATTTTTGAATGCCTAGGCAGAAATATAGTTTTGAAATAAGCCAATCCCAAAGAGAGAGAGGGGAAGAGTGAGAGCAGAAGAGGGAGGATAGAAGAAGGTTGCAGCACATTTTTGCATTAAGTTTTTGTTGCATTGGCTGGTTAAATAAGAACTGATGACCTGGCAACAGAGCAAATATTGTTTATTGCTTTCCATGACTGTTGTTGTTTTTTGGTGGTTTTTTTTTTTTTTTTTTTTTTTTAACAGCAAAAGTGTTGTCCAGAGTCCTTCTCTTTTACAGACAGAAACTGGCATGTTAGACTTCATCATGGCAATGGCCATTGGATTGCTTTAAAACTTGGTGGTTGCGCAGCTCTGTCTACTAATTAAATCCCAGTGAGAGATATGTTTACAGGCCTTTTGATGGCACTTTTCTGATTATTTTAAACTCTCCTAGGAGGCTTAGGAATGTAACCTTGTCTTTTTATTTAGTAAGAGAAAAAAAAGAGATTAAAAAAACTCAAAACCAAAACCAACTAACCAAACAAAAAATAAAGTGACAAGAGACAAAAATGAGTGGACAGAGCAGAGAATTTTCCCCCCTAATCCAGAAAGCCAGATAACCGGGCTCTTGGATTTGGAGCCATTTGTGTAGCTTTTCCCCCATATTAAAGTGCCTTCTGACTCTTGTATTTTTCAGTAGAAAATAAAATTTTTCCTCAGATCTCAAACTGCATCACTAAGGCAGGAAAGTGTTCCCTTCCTTGTGGAGCAAATTATACATCCTTGGGAAGTTAAACTGAAAAGTTGCAGCGTCAGATCTAGATTTTTAGTGACTTTTGCTGGACTTCCAGAGGCTTGATGCTTTTCTCTGTCAAGCTGCTCTAATTTTAGATATTCACAAAAAAGACGTAGGTGCTTGACGAGAGGCAAGAGTGCTTTTTTTTAAAAAAAAAGTCATTGATTGCCTTCTAGTGAAATCATGTTTCATCTCTGGCTTCCAGACACTTAAACTAGAGATGCTCTTGACTTATGCCTCTTGGGGGTTTTCTTAATCTAAATGTGCACAGTTAATAAATACAGGAACTGGGTACAGCAATATCCATTGCTTTGTTGCTGCCCCAACTGTATTTTCCCCCACAGTGGCTTGGCACTGTGCTCTTCATACGGGGCATATGGTACAGGGATGACACTCTGGAGAGCTGTGTTTTAGGATATTGGCCAAATTTGCTCATTTGAGGCAATCTCATTCTGTTCACACATCTGACACTTCCTTTCTGTGACACACAAGTGGGGCTCTAATCCTCCAGTCAGGGTTTCCTCCTCTGCTTCCCTCAGCACTGTCCCCAAATGTCCCTGATGGGTCATTCCTGAGCTTTCTGATCAGTATAAGAGTACCAGCCCTTACAAGTGTCCCTAAACTGGGAACCCAACCACCTCCAGCTGAGAGATCTTCCCTGCATGGCAGCTCCGCAGCGCAGCATCCGTTTTCTGTCTCTGTAGTGTCAGATAGCATCTGAAGCTGGCAGTGGGATCAGCATGACAGATGCAGCTGGGTTCAGGCTAAAGCCCTGACAGACTCCAGGTGCCTGATGACATCATTAAAAAAGCAAAAAAAAAAAAAAAAAAAGCACCCTCACAGGTAAAAACCCAGTGATCCACATCCTCCTTAGGACAAGTGTTTTGAAATTCCTGGAAATAATAACTCATGTTCTCAGACAAAGTGTGGCTTTTGATCTTAAAGAAAACAAAAGGTGTTTTAACAAAGAATTTCTAATTTTGAGAGGCTGAAAGTTGCTGTGCAAACAATTTTTCCCTGGCCCTGGAAAGTGCAGCCCTAAGACTGGTTGCTTTATGGTGAAATATCCTCAGTAAGAAGTACTTAGAAAAGGAACCACAATGCCTCAAGACAGACATGATTCAATGATTTCCCAAAACAGGGATTTTAAATAAATATTGCATTACATCTTTCTGGTTTTGTTTTGTTTTTATAAGACATCAATAACATACATGTAGCTGCTTCCAGGAAGGATGTACAGGTAGTGAATTATCCATAAGAAATGACCAGGGGCTGAAAGCTCAAAGCTCCCCTCTTTCCTTGAATTACCTGGCTGGCAGGCTATAACAAACATACATGCCACCCACACACTGTTTAAAAAGAACATTATTAAGGTTGCAAATCAATTCTTAACTCAAAAATGCACCTTAAATCATTTTCCTTGTGTGTAGGAATTATATAAGTCTTTAATTAAATGAACAGCTAGTGTATTTTCCACCGCCTCATTCAGAATGGATGGTGCTCTCCTAATTCAATATTTTGTTCTCTGCTTATTATCTGAAGTGTGACCCCAGGCCTTATTTACAGTAAAAATCTCATTCTGAAGACAGAATTATTAATTTCCTTGTGGCTTCTCCTGTGGGGCTCACGACCGCAGCATCCGAGGGCTTCACAAGCATTCACTCATCTGTCTTCCCAAAACAGAGGAGGGGGAGCTGTTATCCTCCTTGGCCTGTCAGAGAAGGAAGCACAGGGAAGGGAAAGTGGGATCTAGGAGGGCACGTACGAGGCACGTGACCTGATCTTGGCTGCAGCTTCTGCAAGTCAGAATCCACGATCTTATCAGATACCTGGAAATCAGAAATGCACAGTTAATGACTTGTGAGAAATGTTTGGCTTCAGTGACCAAAGATGGGTTGAACAGACACCAAGACAAAAATGAATCCAACCCAACTAATTTAACATCGAGACCATCCCTTCTTGTCCTGCAACTTTCATCTTCTAATCTTTCCTGACCTTTTCCATACTTTGAAAGGACTGAGGCAGCAGTACTGAAAATGCCTCCTTCATTCGGAAGGCTGGGTCCCAGAGCAGACCCTCACTGCACTGAATAAGGCAGGGATCAGTGGGAAATGTAGGAACTCACTGAGCCATTAAAATCTGCATTAACACCACTTAGACCCAGGAAACCAAACTGAAGTTGCACAAGCAGTCTTACATTTGGTGATTCCTACTCTTTGCATCATCCTGCAGTTGTCATTTTTAGTTTGATTTCCTAGGTTTTTAAGAAGGCAGCCTGAAAAAGTGAAAAGCTGAAGGAGCTATGGTCCTGGCACCCCCATGGGCCGTCAGCAGGGCTGGAGCCGCCATATCACTTTCTTGGACTTCTGCCACTTATGATAACAGAGTAACTGGGCAGAGAGAGGCTTTGGGTAGGTTGCCTAATGTCTTAAAAACTGTGTGAATTGTGGTTTTTCAAAAGCCTGAAACTTTGTCAGTTCTGGGCAGATCCTCACAGGGAATGCAAAAGATTCATCCCAACCATAGCAGACAGACAGCTGTAAAATTTGAGGTTCCCATTACAAATCAAAGGAAATTGTGCCCGGAATTTAACACCAAAAATTAATTTAGTCTCCTTACAAATGGCTCATTATTTCACCCAAAATTTCTCCCCTCCAAATAGGAAGAAAAAAAAGAGATATAAACTAGCAACCAAAATGGAAAATGTCAGTACCAATACAGAATCTTGGGAAAGTCACAAAGAATTTAAACTTAGAGTGTTTTAAAAGTATTTGTTAGGCAATCCTTAAAGTTATTGTGACAGAGAATGTTTATAAGTTTCTCTCTCAGTTAGAGCCAGGACATAATCTTAGAGATGACATGTCACCAGAAGTTATCTTTTACCTATGCTTTGTTTGCTTGCAGCAATGTGAGTGAATAAGAAAATGGCATCCATTTATCAGGTGGTTTAGTATCTCTGCCTGACTCTGTAGTGCTTTGACTGCTCTGGTTAAAACGGGGAGAGGAATATAGGCAATGAAAAACCCCAAATCATTGCTACATCTATTCCTACTCCCACTCCTGAATAAGACCTCAAGTCAGCCAGTTCCTTTATGGTTTCTAGATAATTGGTTTAATTTTCAGAGGTGTGAAAAGATTACTATTCCCTCATGTTGGACTAGCACAACTGGAAAACTGCACATCTTTCCTGCCCAAATAGGAATGGAGTTTCTGAACCGGAAATGCTGCAGCTGAAAACGTTTGACCTTGCTCTTGAAATGTTCAAGGCATTATCTCATCACAGCTGCAAAAGCCAATGAGAAATGTGAGCACTGTTTGATGCACAGCTTCGCATCTGCACACTGAGCTGCCTCTTGGCCAGGTAGCTCTATGGTAGGTGAGGAGCTAATTTATTGTTGGTTGTTGCCACTGGAATTCCTTCTAGAGGGCAGATGTCACCTGATGTAGGACACTGAAGGAGGACCAGTCCGTGGATGTCCAGGTGCTGCACCTCCCTTATGCTGTCAGCTGCTCGCCAAAATCACCATAGAAAGGAGACCTACCCTACACAAAGCAGACAGAACAGGGAGCAGAGGAGTGCCAGGAGATATTCACAAGTGGAAAAGGTCAACATCTCCCTGTGGGGTCCTGTTACTCATTTCTGAATGTGGTGCTCAATCCTAGCACATGCTGGGATGTCCGTGCTGGCTGGATTTCTCTGGAGCTACTGGGTTCCAACCAGTGGGTCCCAACCTGAGGGCAATGCCAGCATGGAAGTCATATGCAAATGACTTTGGAGTGAGTAGCTGGAAAGCCCCATGTTGACCACTTGAATATTGTTTTCATTTACATTCTTCTCATATGCCAACTAATTATTATTTGGTGTGTAAAGCAAGTTATTGACTGGTAATCGGGTGGGGTTCAGAGAGCATTCTTAACGAAATTATTTGGTATTTTGTGACAGAAATGACAATTTGTTCCAAAATCCCTTTTTTATCTCAGTGAAAAATAAGAGGTTCCCAAATCCAGATTAAACACACCAAGTGTTCAGAGTATTTTCCCTGAGATGCAGTTTGCCGAAGTGTTTGAATTTGGAGCAGTAACATCTTTTCCCCCCACATTTTCAAATTGTCAGCAAAGGGGAAAAAAAAAAAAAAAAGGTTTTGTCCAATACTAGCTGGAAGATCATTTAGACAGATGCTCTGTCAACAGCAGCCATAGAATTTATCCCCTAGGGTGTTATATCCGTTTCTCAAGGTCTACTATATTATAGCTTGCCATATCCTTTGCAAAAACCATAGGTAGACCACTGAATTAATCAGGTTTACTTGATTTTTGCCCACTGGAACTGGAATAAACAAAACAAATGCTAATGTCTAAACCAGAACAACTGCGTGTCTCTCTGATGAATTAGGAAAGCCAAGAAGTATGGGGTTTTTTAAAGCAAGAACAATGGAGAGCTGACATTGCAAAAGGCCTGATAAATGATACTATATTGTTCTCTTTTCAGTGCTTTCCACCATTGCCCACTTGCTTCAAGCCCAAAAGACCAGATCCAGAAAAGGAAATCTCAATGACAGTGAATGCAACACCTCCCAGTTGAGCTCCATGATTTATTTGTTCACTCTATCATTAAACCCCCTCAGTCTGGGTGCCACGTTCTGTGAAGAGCCTTACCAGACATGTTTGATTATTTGTGAGGAGACTCATTCATGGTAGTAAAATGCAAACTTGTGCTAGCAGTGGAATATTTAACTCATCTAAGCACCAGCAATTTGTTTCCCAATCATCTGAATTGAATCTGCCAGGATGTGCTCTCACAACGTGATGGAATAAAAAAAGACACCACTATTTTAATACATGATTGTAAGCAACCAATAAAGTAGTCTATTTTCCCTGCCTCTAAAACCCTTGCAAGTTTAGCTCTGTAAAGGTTAAATAATTGGTTTAACCTGATCCCTCTATGACTCTCCTCTACCTTGTGGGAAAACTCCTGTAAGCTTATTGTAAACATAATTATGCTGTGTGGGCTTTCCATTAATCTAGCAAAAAACCACAAGATGACATGCATCAGATTGGTTTTTTTCCCTTTCTGGAACTTGCCTTTACTTGCAGTTGCTGTAAGATGCTTATTTGTATAGTCTGAGCTTTTTTGCAAATGTACTGAGAGCTAAATCTTCTCTGCTTTTTATATTCTGAGAATTAAACAGGCGGTATCCCAGAGTTAATAATAAGGAATTTAAGGCAGACCCACTTCTGCAGCCATTATACAACTGACAGAAATCTCTGAGTCTCCTGTTCCTGGGCTTTGGTGTCAAGTAAAGCAGTAATATATCAGGTGAGCACGTGAGATGCGAAGACCGGAAGTTGCCTTCAGCAATGATGCCAAGCCAAGGGACACATTGCACGGTGTCTTGGTGGCAGTGTAGCCTCCTGAATTAGATGCAGTTTGCAAGCTGGCCAGGTGTAGATCCTCTACCTTGACTATGGCAAGCAGATACCTTCCTCCACTGATGCCTAGAAATCCAAAATTACTGCTATGGGGAGAAGCAAACAAGATGAAACCCACTCTGTGGGGCTACCCCAGAGCCAGCCGAGCACCCAGTCAAGGTTATTCTGCAGAGAACCAATGGGACATCTGAGAACCATTGGCTTCTCTGCCTTCTATGGACTTTTGGAGAGTACTTTCTGCTTTCTAAAGTATGTGATAAGTATTCTGGTGGGTCTTTGGGGATTTGGGGTCAAGATGTCTGGAAAGCAGTGGCTTATTGTGCTGGGTTTGTGGTGGCGATATGAACTTTCAGAGCGTGAACATTAAAAAAAGGTCAAATCCGAGGATATCCCAGTTTGCACATATCTGCAGGCTAGCTGAGCTGTCTTCCTCTGCTTTCTCATTCTCCTGTGGACCACAAAGGATTATCCCATTAGCTGAATCTATCCCACAGTCCAGCAGTTGCATGTTGTAGGGCGACTGACTAGAGACCAGGGCTGGAAACCACCCTGCAATATAAGACCCATTTCTGCTTACTGTCTTCATCTATTAGGAAAAAACAAAATATTGTAACAACCTGTTTGGTTGTCTAAAAGGACATTTAGGGACACAAAAGGATAACATTTGAAAGAGGACTTTAAATAGCACTTTTATATATTACTTTAAACTGAGAGTAAGTTTAGATTGGATAATAGGAAGAAATTCTTTACTGTGAGGATGATGAGTCACTGGCACAGGTTGCCCAGAGAAGCTGTGGGTGGGTGCCCCATCCCTGGAAGTGTTCAAGACCAAGCTGGATGGGGTTTTTAGTGGAAGGTACCCCTGTTCACAGTAGAAGGCTGGAACTAGATTATCTTTAAGATCTCTTCCAACCCAAACCATTCTGTGATTCTATGATTTTATGATTCTATAACATACTGAAATAACAGATACGGATTCCTTTTCTCTCCAAAGAGAAGGTGCATCCACTGCTTGAATATGCATTACAAAGTGAATTTGTTAGCATGGCTTTTCACAAACAGCACAGCTATGCTCACATCATCAGGAGTTCAGCATGGCTGCAGGTGAAGTAACTCTGAACCCAAAACAACAGCCCAGCACTTCCAGCACACCCAGGGATCTGTTTAGGCACAAGCACCACAATAACAAAGCCTCTCCATTTTCAAACCTAAGCTGGCTCCAGCCCAGATGAGCAACTGCACCTCTGTCTGCACAGGCTGGTGCAGAAAACCCCACAGTTGGTGCTCCTGGGGTGGGAGCAGGGACAGGAGCCCCCTTGATAGCAGAACCCAATCTGATGTAGAATCCAGGTCAGCTGCCGGTGTAACAGTAGAACAACTGCTATTTCCAACCCTGCATCGATGGGGTCTGTCTGAAAAGCAGGAGATAAATTTTAAAAATGCCCATTTTTTTTAAATCTTGCAGTTGGGAGTCAGAGGTTGGGCTGCAGTTGGTATTGAAACAATGCCCATATCATCATACATTGATGAATAAGAAGAATGTATAGAGGCTTTCATCCTGCTGACACTGTTACAATCGAAACGGGTGGTGTGGGGGCAGGAAAGGATGCACTTCAGGAGCTTTTATTGCATACCAAGCTATTCAGGTCTCCCATCAAATCCTAAAGCCAGGTGACTCTATGGATCAGAGTTGTTAAGTGGGAATTTCTGTGCCTGGGAAACAGCACAAGAGCAAAAATTGCTGTTGTGGATTTTTTTTTTTTTTTTGAGAAATCTTGCCAAACCAAACTAAACTTATTTTTCCTGGCACAGCAACAGACCTTTTGGATAAGGGAGATGCATAGATGCTTTATCTTGCCTCCAATAAGCTTTTGATATTGTTTGAAACACTGTTCTTCAGAGTGAGTCAAAAGGATTACAAATGGAAGAGAAGAAATTTCTTAGAAACTAGTGGTTGCTAATACTATACTCTCTACCAGGAAATATGTCATGAGTGGAGTTCTGTAGTAGTTTTCTATGGTGAGATTCAATCCCCTCATGAATTAATTTCTCATAGAGGAGAGAGAAAACTCATTAAATACAAGGATCATGAATAATGCAGGCATCCAAAAGTGAATTCTGAAAGTATATTGAGGGACTAGAGTAGAATTAAACTAATTTTCCCAAAATAAAGAGAGGATTCATAAAATATAGGATGCTATTTGACAAAGACAGTAGGGAATATTATTAATAAAATATGTAATATACTCCTTCTGCTCTACGTGGTTTGGCTAAAGTTCAATTTCTCTGTTCCATTGCTGAAAGATGTAGTCCAGTGGCAGAATACACAAAAAAGTTCAACAGGAATGGTAAGAAGACTAGAAAACATGACCTGTAAGTCGAAGGAATTAGGATTGTGTAGATTTTTCTTTAGAGAAGATTACAGGGAGATACAATACTGCTCTTCAGATATGTGAAATCAGGATTAAAGAAATAGGGACTAAACTACCCTTATGTCTAGTGCAGGTAGAACAAGAAGTATTAAGTTTAAATTGCAACAAGAAAGATTTAGGATAGCCTGTGGGGGAAAATGTAAACATAAATGTAATTAAGTGCTGAGATGGATTACTTTGCAAGGCTCTGGAATCTCCAGCACAGGAGTGTTCAAGAACAGGTAAAACAAGTATTTGCTGGGAATAAGACTACTATCACTTACATAAGGATGGTTTCCCACAAGAGACTAGATGACCTTTCAAGGCTCCTCCATCCTTTTATAATTTTGAGTGGAAAATAGAATGTAATATGTTAACTAGAGCAGTGCAGAGCTCTAAGAACATACTTATTTCTGCTATTAATGTGTGACTTTGATGAAAATAGTCTTTTTTTTTCCCCCACAATAATCTCTCTTAACTTTTAATTGCTTATACTTTGAGTAATATTGTACTTCTAAGTATCTTGATTCAAAGATTTCTTCTGTGCAGGTGTTCATATAGCCAGTTATGTAATTCCTTTTCCTTGGAATGGTAAGACATCCAGTAGAGTATAAAATAACGTGATTAGGTCAGCAGAAGATGTTTGTTATGCCTTAAGATTTCCAGTATCCTGAATAACAATTTTATATGAAGATGAAGGACTTCCATATTTCTTTCCTCTTGAAGAGAGTTTTGCCATTGAAAAACTCCAGTTGAGAACGAGTTAGCTTTAGATCCTTGATAACACAGTTCATGTCTTATATTACCTTGCTTTATTCTTCAGTTTCTCTTCTTGAAAAATGCAACTTAACATTATTACATAGAGAATAATCTAAAATTTCATTGCACTGTAGCAACAAATAGAAAAACAAAATATAAAACAAATATAAAAAGCACAGAGAAGATGTAGCTCACATGCCAAGATAAAGCCATGGTCTGTCTATAGACACAGAACCCCAGGATTTTTGTGGCCCTTGGCAGAAGTACAGAATGCAAAAGTCTATGCATTTTTATAATATTAAACAGGATGTGACTTTAGTACTGGAGATATATATATATATATACACACACACAGAGGCACACACACACATATAAATATATGCCTCAGCTGAGCGTTGGTATTAACCATGTTCCTTGGATGAACTGAATATGGTCCTTTTCCGTGTGATCTGGAGTTCATGGCATAAATTAAATTCCTCTCTTTTTTTGAGGACTGATTGCATATTTGAGTGACTGATTACTGTGCAAACAGAAAGAGATGTCACAGAAAATGCTGGCCTGAACAGTCATGAAGAGTGACTCTGAGGACCAGAGCAGATGCCAAACACATTGCTCTGCAGAACTTTTCCGTGGTTTCTTTTCATTCTGGATGCAATACTGGTAGATTATACTTAGCATGTATTTTGAAACTAATTGTGTTTGACTGTTTATTATGTATCTACAAAGGCAAATGTCTAATTTCCACTTTTTAATATTCTGATTTCATATTTTCCTTAGCAAATTGCTAGTGAAAGCACTTTGACTAGAAAGATTATGACACATCATCCTAAAAAATAATTATGAGAGTGATTTTTTTCCCCCCTTCATTTGCAGAACTTTTTTCCATACACTAATTTGGATTGAAAAGCCTTGTCTTTGGGACATATATCACAAGGCAGGAAAAAGCAAAATCTTCCTTGGCTGTTCTCAGTTTGTCGCAGGAATCCCCTACACCCTTCAGGACAGAGCAGAAAACGTTGAAACAACATTTCAAAAGAAACAAATACTGCAGAATGTACTTCCCCAAAATGAACCTCCCCTAGACTGGTTTCCTTAGAGCCTTAGAGGTGTTCAGTCACAGTTTTTCCATAAGCACCACATTGATGCCCCAGGTTTTACCTTAGGGATTGGCTGTAGGTACTGCTGACTTTTGGATTGTGCTTTGAAGTCAGCACAGGCATTTTCCACTGACTTTATTGGGCACGGGGTCAGGCCCTATAAGAACAGATGGGGCTTTGTAAGAGTTTAATTAAACCAAGGCACATGGGTGCAGACTATCTCAGCTGGCTGTAACGCCTGCAGAGGTGAGGTGTGTAGTGCTGTCAACAGATTATGTTTTTTGAACAAAACACATAGGAAACATTGAAGGAGAATATCTGTATTAAACACATCCTATATAATAAGATGAATATACCTATGGAATACTCATGCAGCTGAAACCCCAACTAGAAGCTGAGACATGGTTTATTGTAGAGTCACAGAATGGTTTGGGTTGGAAAGGACCTTAAAGAACACCTACTCCAATTCCCCAGCCGTGGGCAGGGACACCTTCCACAGACCAGGTTGCTCAGACCCCCATCCACCCTGGCCTTGAACACTTTCAGGGATGGGGCAGTGATGACTATGGATGCTATTGTCTCTCTGAAGTAGACATAGATGAATCCTCTGAGGAACTTAAAGTTGCTCTGTAATGCTGTTGCTAGTCATGCAAAATTCTGTCATAGAAATAAATGTGTCCCTAGTGCTGTGCTGAATGCCTTTAAGATATGACAGGCCCGGTGATTTGTTAATATTTATTATTTTGATTAGTTTAATACTTTAACAGATATAAGAAAGATCGAGAGGGAAAATGACATCCAATCATAGTCAGAGATGAAAGATGCTGTAATTTAAAATAAAAAATATTGTCTCAGACCCATTGCCTTTAGCTTCTGTATTGCCTCTTAAGGCTTATCCTTTTGTGAAATCCTTTCCATAAATTAAATACCTTCTTCACCAACTGTAAGAAGGAAAAGATGGTTTTGGAATCTGTTCTCCACTGTAAGTCATGCAGAAAGTGTGTATACAAGCTGGATACAAGGTTCTGTGGGACCAGGACCTGGAGCAGATGCTTTGGGACTGCAATATCTTGGTGCTGTCCTGCCATCTCTGTAATACTGTGAACATTTTGAGCTGGAGAAAGGCAACCTGGGTTTTTTTTGTCGTTTTTTGTTTGTTTGTTTGTTTTTGTTTGTTTGTTTGGTTTGGTTTGGTTTGGGTTTTTGTTTTTGTTTTGTTTGGGTTTTTTTTAAATTTTTTTATTTTTATTTTTTTACATGCAAATGCTTTAAAAGTTAACTGTCATTTGTAATAGTGACCCAGCAGAGTTCTCTGGTTAATAAAAAAGTTCTGTCTTCCTCTAACATATTGATTGCTCTCAAGAGTAAAGCAGTTGAATACTCCCTTATCATCAGCAGTGAAGTCATCTAAATTTTGCTTAAGGATGCTCATACTATTTGCCTTCAACTCCTTTGAACCAAAATCCTTCCTGGCTATTTATTCTTTGTCTAAAACAATGCCTCCTTCAATTCTTATGCTGATGTCATCTAAGGCATTCAGGATGTGCTTACAGAAATCGATGGGTTAAGCCTCACAATGACCCTAAAAAACAGAGAATTATTATATTTCTGACTTGGTAGAATGGGGAATTGAGATAGAGTAAAAAATTCTCTTTATCCAAAAGACAGCTACATATGGTCCTAGCAGTGCAAAGCCTTAGCAAAGAGTCATTTGTCCTCTGGACTTTAAGTCCATGTTCTAGCAATAATACAGAAAGTAATACTTTCTCCTCTTCCTTCAAATTCCAACCTTGAAACTCCTGCTTAGTGTAAATGCATTATAATCCCTAGTTTCAATATTTCTTTCAAGTCCTCCCATAAACAAACACTTTCAAGAGTAAATAATTCCATTTTAAATCACCCCCTTTTGTGTGTGAGTCATTCTTCCCATGTATCATATTTGTAGTCAGATATTTTATGCTTTCCAGCTGAAATGTACCTCTTGTCTCAGTAATTATTTAGGAATCAGTATCTGCTTTCTATATATTAGTGAGGGGAAAGCTTCCAAATATTCTCAGAAGCTTTCTTGCATTTTCATCACAGCCAGTTCAATGGTAAATCTGATTTTTATTCATATAGAATAAGCATGTCAAGTTTCTAATCCCAGTACAGTCTTTACTGCAGTCCTACATTATTTATTCAGTTTATCCCATGTTTCCACTGTCTTCAAAAAGCACTGAATCAGGCAGGGCTATTGCTGAGATTTTGGAACAGATTTTCATTGGCATAAATAGCAGTGAGGTGCCTAACTCTGAGGCAGTTTCCATGTACAAGTCATATGGCTGTTCAAAGACTTGGGAATTTGGAATTCTCTTCCCAATGCCCAGTGCAAACAAACAACCAAATCCACACTTACTTGTGAAAAGTGTGTCTGGATGGCAGTGGGAAAGGAAGTGTGTACTGGAAACTTACACCTGAATTTGCTTCACAGCAGCTGCTCTGTGAGAAGCCTCTGAATACACAGGCAAGGCAAATAAATTCAGTGTGTTTGCCACTCTGCTTTTTGCTGTGATTATATTAGATTGGAGATTAGAGTAAAAATTAGCTTCTTGCCATCCTGTTGGCCAACTCTAGGTATAAATATGATGTTTTCAGTGTCTATCTGAAACAATACACCACGGTTCTTGCAATATTCTGTGGGATGATTGCCCCATGTCACATCTGTGTCCTGCTTTCTGCTTTGTTTTGTTTTCAAGTCCAAGGAAAAGAATTCATTTAAATCCTGGAGTCTTGGAAAAGCATAAGAGTTGACCAAATTCAATAGAGTAACAAGATCCTTTTCCTGTAACCTGAATGTTTATATAGGATTTTGACAGCTAGGAGGAAAATGATTTCTCTCTTCTTTTAAGCTTGCCTCAGATCTCTGGCTCATTGAGGCTTTGAGCAGGCAACTGATGTCAGAGACTATTCCAGGAGCACCCTGCAGTGACTGAAAGAACACTGGGCACCCTCATGTCTACTTCCCCATCAACATTAATGGAGTATCCTCAGCTCAGGTTGGCCTTGGTGACTCAGTCCCACAAAATCCCCTTCCCTATTGCCACATATGGGCAGGAAAAGCTGACTGTGGAAGTCAAGATCAAATAACTCTTCCACACCACTTGCCAGGTCCTTTTGGAACAAATGAGACAGAAAGAATCATAAAGAATTCCCAAGTCTGCCTGAATTAAGAACAGCAGGGTTCAGTATTTGGTACTCATTTGGAGGGAGGGGAAAATGAAACAAGATTGAAGAGACAGATATGCAAATTATTGCCTTTGGCATCAGGGACTCAACAGATAATGAAATGTAGTTCAGGAGAAATGTGGAAAGAGGGAATTTGCTTTAGCTTATATCTGAGGTTGATTTGTGTTGTTGTGGTGCACATCTGAGTTCACCTGACAACAGTCTACAATTTTCCATGCCTCAGTTGAAACTACACAGTCTCCTGTAACTGTGAAGGTCTAAGAAGGGCAATAATAGTCCAGCTGGGTGTTTCTAGAGCCTGTTGTTGGTATGTGTTTGGTGCCCAGAGGTAATACCTGGAGTTGGTACCACCCTCAGGTGAGACAAGCTCAGTATAGGTTAGATCAGGGAGTCACTTCTTGCTCCCTGGCAAGCAGAGGTTATGTCAAGGATTTAATTGATCAGACAGGATTTTGGTTGATTCTTTTTCAACAAGTGTCTTTTTCACCAGCAAATTCTGCCTCTTCCACTGCTTTGAAAGTGTGTGTCCCTTTTGATCAGAAACAGATGAGGTCAACTGATGTCTGCCCAGTGCTCACAGCTACTACTTGAGCCGTGCAAAGGCTGTGCTGAAATCCATGTTCACAACCAAGATTTGAACCTGCACTTTTCTATTTCTTGGACAAGTTTTCCAACTGTTTCATTGCATTGTTTTTTAATTTATTTTTTTTTTTCACCCAAGGGTTGAATCTGCCTATCTTGAGTTGCAAGGGCCCAGAGTGCCCTGCTGCTCAAGTACCTGTGTGGGTGTAAGTCCTCCTACAACCCAACAGCTGCCTATACGGAAAGGAATATATGCTAAAAAGAAAAAAAAAAAGAAGGATTTTATAAAAGTGTATGAATCTGGGCAAGTTCTAGTCACTTCTTTGAGGTCTGGAGAGGAACTGGACTTTGCAGAGGGAACACTCTCATGGCAGGGGGGATGTCCCCACAGAGGTGCAGGGTATGGATCTCATCAAAGGCAGCCTCTTTGGTTTGTGTTCATTCATGCCTTGCCAGTCTTGTCCACTTTGATGATAAAATTCCTTCTCGCTGCAATTTCAAGGAAATGGGGAGAAAACACACAAAATTCTTCAGAAAACATCACTAAGGCTCTTAGAACATTTTTCTGTTGAGGGAGAAGTGTTTTGTCTCTAAGGGGGATTTGCAGTGTTTCAACCAATGTTAAATAAGAAACTAAACCAACCTGTCATTAAAAGTAAAACGTTGACTCATGTTGACATTTGAGCCAAAACTCATAACAGGCCTTGGGAAGAACAGCTAAGATCTCTTGCATCTGCTTCCTATCTGGAGGTAGAGGTTATTAACATTTGCTTTACTTTTGACTACAATAAAAAAAAATAATTCACACCAGAAAGATGAACTTGAATTAAAAATAACAAGTCTTCTTATATTTATAGTGTCTCTCACAGAGAAGTAAACTCTCTTTAAAGCTGCTAGTGTTTCCACAGAATCATTCTTAAACACAATGCTCATTCTTAAAACCTTTATCAATACCATTTGTAAGAATTCAAAGTATTCATAGTGTTAAGTGTGGTGAACTTGGGAAATGCTAAGAATTATGCTCCAGTAGTATTCACTGTTTGCAACAGCAAAAATAACAACACCCAAATTCATGGAAAAATCTGATATGGTGCTAATTTTCCTGACACTGTAAGTGATGATGCAGAAGACATTGAGTTTTTGAGAGCTGCAGATGGCACAGCCTTGTTGAGGAGATAATTTAGGAATATTAGAGACTAAATGATACACAACAAGTGACAATCTGGTCACTCTTTCACAGAATTTCTCACATCTCTCCAGATAAGACTTCCAGACTTTTAGGAAAATATCACTCTAAGCATCTGGCAGAGAAAAAAAAGAAAACCAAACCAAACCAACACCCACCCACCAACCTAAAAAACCCCAATTCCACCAGATTTTGAAGGTTAGAAAAGTCGACAGGTCTACTAAATCCTGCAATATGTGACCACACAACTGTAACAAATTATCAGTCTCTGAGCCTTCGTTTCCCAAACTCTGCTGGAGGTGACCGAGACTCATTTCCAAAGCTTTCAGCTGGGATGTTTTATTTAATGGGTTTTGTTGTGTGGGAACTGATTAAGACCAATGATATGATAAGGTCTGCCACTTCATTCAGAGGTGGTTTGACTTAATAAATTTGAGTCAGGCACTGCCAAGTGCTGTCGGAGGTGAAATGGATGTATCCAAAAGCCCCAGCACACCTTATGTTATGGAGAGGGATGGCAGGATCTGGCTGGCTCAGAGTTTGCCTGACCTAACGTGAGAATCACACAGGGAGGTTTTGTGGTTGGCATTATGCAGAGAGTCAGCCTAGGTGATCTGAATGGTGCCTCCTGGCCCCAGAAGACATTAAACCGAGGGGTGTTTTGATCTCTGTGGTGTTTAAAATGGTATTTCTTGTGCCTGTTTTCACACTGTAAGTGCAAGGCATTCACTTGCACTCACTTTAGGGAGCTCTTAGCTGCTCTAATCAAGATCCTGCAAATGTTGTCTTTGGGAATGGGGCTAAACACATTCATAAACTTTTGCAGGAGAAGGCATTAATCAGAGCAACTCTTTCTAAAAGGACTGTATTTAATTAAATTAATTATGTTTCTTTGTATTTAATTAATTCCATGCTTCAGGGTTTCCACTGGATGCCTAGAGAGGCCAGGAAGGTTTTTTTTCCCACCTTTGATGAACAATTTGGCTGCTGATTTTTTGTGTTTATTTTTTTTGCCTAATTTTCTCAGATTCATCACAGATTGGTGGCAGTCTGACATGGGACGAGGGGTCAGGTGCACTCACTGTTGCTTCCCTCGTGATTTGTTTTTCCTCCTGTGCTCACATTTAAGCCATTCATCAGTTACACGGCCAGGAAAATCTCCATTTCAGATTTGCAACAACTCGGTGAATTGGCTGAATTCCTTGGGCATTTTCACCTGGACAGTGTCCTGCAACTGAAGGTGCCAAAAGCACTGGCAGTGACTTGAGTGTCTCCTGTGCAATGCTTTAGTTTTAAGGTTGTTTTGCTTTCTTGACCTATACATCTATTTTTTTTTTCTTCTGAGTGTTGGGGAATGTAGCCAATGATGTTTGGATTTGTGCATAGAAAAGGCCCTTAGGGGACCTCCTAGGCTTAGCATCTGTTACATCTTTGCTCACTGGGGAGTAGAATAGGTTATCCAGGTGAAGTTCTCAAGTCTGACATCTCTGAGATGGCTGATGAAGTCAGAGCTTGAAAAAACTTTATGCTTGTAATTCTTGGGGCAAGTGCATGTCAGAAAATGAAAATGACAATTAGCCACAAATTATTAAGGAGGTTCTAATGCAGGGCTCAATAAAGATAGTTGATATATTTCTGCAATGATAGGTTCCCACTACAGTTTCCAACATCCTCTGTCCTGTTAAAGGCTTTAACACTTCATGTTGCAGAGTGTACCTGCATGTCACACTGCAAAGGGAAAACTCAGGACAGAGCCCAGCTCTGGGAGCCCGGGGTAGAGGTTGGGATCTCCTTGTGGCTGGCATGAAGATAAGCTGGAGATCAATGCTTTCTCTCTCTCCAGATGACAGGGATGCAGCTGAGTGCTCTGCTTGAAGCTAAAGCCTGTGATGATAGCTGGGATAACAAGGTACCCAGGCATGGACAGGGATTTGTGGTGATAATAATCAATTAGGACCGTGGCAAACTACTTTGTTCAGAAGGAATAAAAAAAAGTTTTGCATTGGATCTAATATACAGATCACTAAATATGACTTTTATTTTTTTTTCTTTTTAATTAAACATGTTATTGAGATTGCAGAAATGCCTTAAAATCTTTCTGAGCCTGTACAGAACAAAGCTTGATTCACACTGGAGCAACTAAGATTAAAGCCAAGGCCCTTGGACTGAGGAGCAGGTGCCTTCTAAACCCTCTGGGCCCGGGTCTGTGCTGTTTGTCCAGGTAGAGGTGTAAAGAGAGAGTAGAAAGGTTCCTCAGCAATCCATCTTTCTGGGTTCCATCCTGTTAGTTGGAAACTTAACTTGTCAGGTAGGTCTTGCCTTAAGTCCAGGAGCATTGTTACTAAATCTTCCTTTTCAAAATCCTCCTGCCTTCAGGTAGAGAGGATGGCAGAAACGTTCTGACACAAGAGCTCTTTGCTTCAGTTCACAAATTGGGTTGGGATTGCAAATGCTGTGATGAGGCTCAGTGTGGACTATTACATTCCAGGGCTTGAGATCAAAGGCTCTACCTCTTTTCTGCCAGAAATATTGATCTGTGGAGGAAAGTAAATGATTGCTGTTAATGCATCATGTCAGGTGTGACTTGCCGGGCTTTGGTGTTCTGAGGGTTTCTTATCCAAAACAAGCTCAACGCAAAACATATAAAAAACCTTTCCTGACTCAAGTGAATTTTTTGCAATGTGGGTAAGGACAAAGATTTCTTAATGCCTGGGCCGTGTTGTAGAATTAAATTCCCCAGGGATTAATGAACATACAAAACTCATTGCCCTCTGTTGAAATGCAAGACATCTGCCTCCGAGCTACCTCCTTTAACACAGCACTTGAAAATATTCCTTGGGAAAGCAAAATCTGCTATTGCACACACTTGTCTCCTGGGGAAAGAGTGAGGCAGAGCAGACAGCAGATGACAAATGCCAGTCATGGCTCTCGATGGGCTACTGGAAGGCAGTCCCAAGTTACAGGGGGGAGCACAAAACACAAACAAACACACAAACGTGCCATCACAGTGTCTGTCAGCTCAGCATCAAACAAGCTTCATACCAAAACCAGGAGGGGATTTTGCCTCAGTAACATAATGCCTCTTACTCACTGCCTTTGTTGCTTTAAAACTCTAGGAGTTTTTCTGGTTGGGTTTGTCACATTTAATTTTTTCCAGTAAGTTTTAAAGGAAAAAAAAATATACGAGAAATTCCTTCCTTTTAACAATGCTGTCTCCTTTTTTTAGGTTTGGAGCTGAGGAAGGGTGTGTTCCAAGAGGAGAATGCCAGTTTCTTAGGAAAGCTTTTATTTAACAACAACAACAACAAAAACCCAACGAAAACAAAAGTCAACAAACTCACTGGTAAACAGTCCAACACAACAAATCAGAGACTAAACAGGAATGTCAGTGAAACAAAACAAAACAAAACAATAATCATCATTCTTAAGTTAAAGCTACAGATAGAGCAAGTCAGATGCCAAACTGATTTTATTATGCCTCTACTTCAGCATAAATAGGCAACTGTCAAAATACAGCATCCTGTCATTCAACAGAGTGAAATTCTAAATTGAATCAAGTTGAACAGAGAGAGGACTGTAGCTTAGACAGGCATTCCCTCCCCTTCTGACATTGTGGGCCTGCTTGGCAGAGCACTCAGGTTTCAAATGAAAGAAATGTGTTGGAATAGAGCAAGTGATGAAAAAAACGTCCTTAACAGGAACTTCATTAATTAAAACCCAAGAGACTGACAAGCCTTGAGCTAATATCTTGCAGTGTTGGGGTGAAGGGCATATACTACTCTGCGCTCCAAGCCAGGCTTGTGCCTATTATCAGGACTGGTGGAGGTTTCTACTGTAATTTAAACAGTACTCACTGTTGGAAAAGAAAAGAAACAGAACATCAATAAAACTGAGAGCTGCTAACCTTAGGGCAGTGTGCAGCTCTCATCATTTATACAAATCTAGGCTATCAGTTTTAGGGTGTTATGCTAGTGCACATCACCAGAGTCCCTCAAAGCACCTAAAGCAGATTAGCCCCTAAAGTAGATTAGCCCCAGATTGGCTTCACAGCACTTTTCACAGCCTTGTTGCCTTTCTCTGGCATTTGAAGATTCACCTTGGGCAAGATAGTGTCTCAGTTTGTTTGCCCATGAGTATTGAGTTTTTCTCAGCTTTACACAGCTAGATTTGAGTTAGGACTGGCCAAGAAGGTAGTTAGAGAGTTGCCACCTGGGGGCCTTTGGCACATCTCGCTTCCAGTATAGAAGAGATGTTAAGGAAAAAAGGGTACAACATTTCTGGAAAATCATATGTACCTTATTTTCTGTAAGACCTAGAAAGCAAATTTTAACTTCAGGTTTTTAGAGTTGTTCTGCCTGCCTTAATGCTGCATAGTATTTTTTCATTGTAGGATCCTGTGTTCATTTGTCTCTGAGTGTTTTTCTGAACATTTCCCATGCCACACATTGCCCTTCAAGCTGGATTTCTCTGGAAGTGTCATCATGTTTTAGCCCTTTGTAAGTACAGAATCCATAAAAAAAAGCAAACAAGGCATGGAGAGAAGGAGTTGAGGGGAGTTAAGATCAGACAATGACCTAGAAATCTGAAGAGAAGTAAAACCAAGAACAATTAAAATAGGAGCTCCAGGGTGAAATGCCTCAGGCTGTGTCCAGATGGAACCTGAAAGCAAAGAGACAGAGATACTGGTAGAAAGTCACGTTCCTGGGCATGATGTAGCTGCATGAACCAGGCTTCATGGCTCCTGCAACCAGGGCATTTACACTTCTAATCTGATTTCAGCATGTGGTGATAATGAATTTTTGTTATAATAAAGAAGGAACAGCCATCTTTTCAATCAGGGAGTATTTATTCATTTCCCTAAGTCCTTGTCCTGGTCACTCATAGAGACAATGATCCAAAATCAGGGAAATACCACATTTGATTGGGAAATATGAAACAGATGTTTCTCACTGGGGACAATGCAATGGACGGGGAAGGATTTAGGGTTCCCACCTTGCTCATGTGCTCTCCTTTGCAGCAAAGCAGATGAAAGAATAGTAGACCTTTCAAATAATCTCTGATTGCCCTGAGCTTCTGTGGCATTAACATGAGGTAGAGAAAAAAGAAAAAAAAATCAAAATTTGCAATATTTCAAAGGAAATTTTAAAGAAACTGGTTTGTTTTCTTTCCTTTTTGACTTTTTTTTCTTGTTTTAATTAAGGTATTTCAGGTACAGGAGGGAGCATACTTTTAAATAAAACCCTCAGCACCTGGAAATTTTATCTTTTCATCATGGGTTAACAGACCGACCTTCCTTCCTTTCCTTCTGCTGGTCAATCCCAGCCAAAAAGCCAGAGTCCAACACCCATGCTCAATAGAACATAAGGAATAAAACAATACACATGCTAGGTTACCAAACAACTGGGTGTAATCAAGCTATTGAATTCAGAGGAGTAAAAGAAAAGGAGTTTGACCCACTTGCCAAAGCAATAGGAAAATGTACCCAAGGTTATTGTAAAAGGAAGATGAAGAAAAGGCAAGGAGGAAATTTTATTTTGCTAAATAGAAATTGCTTCTTAATATCAAGCTCTCTTCAGGACATAGGAAACAGCAGATGCTCACTCAGGCCAACAGCACTTTTGCAGACATGTTTATCTCATAGGCTTTCACCTCCAGCTGTCTGGCAGTTCAAGAGGTCTTAATGCAAGTGGACTGGCCATCAAATTACTCCAAATGACTTCTCCACCCACCAGTTTAGCCCATATGGAGGTTTGCATCCAAGTCTAAGTACAGCTTATAGCCTATGCCTGTCTCCATTTAAAACTTCCCTTTGCAGTAGAGCCCAAAAAGAGATTTCTGTTTGTTTTTTTTCTTATGAGAAACCAGATAAGACTCCGGTTTTGTCTGACAAGTGAAGTGAAAGTCCTCTGCATGGGATTAGATAAAAAAATTCCAGAGTATTTCATATATAATTTCCTGGTGACTCCATATGTCTCAAATTACTGGAAATTGTTCTCGATGAGAAACTCCATTCTCAGTTAAAATTCTTCATTCTGTGAAGTTTATCACAAAGATAATTGAGCAATAATGCAATTAAAGTCTGTGAAAATGTTCAAGGAGGAAAGGCCCGGCAAACAATTGGTCTTTAATCAATGAGAGAAAGGGATAATGAGAATGGAAGCCTTAAAAATTACAAATAGAAATATAGCAATGGAAGTGAATATTCATCATCACAAACTACAAGGAAAGCAGTGAAATATTCACCTGTGGAAAATTTCAAGGGGCTATAAAAAAGTTAAAGATATATTTCAGCCAATACAGTATTATGGCTTTATTCAGCAAAAATAATTGGAATATATAACCTGGTTGGTGTGGATAATCTGATAGATGCCTCTCCATTATAAATGTCTTTTCATTGCCTTTCTGGCCTTAAATTTACTGATTAAATTAATCTACCATGGTGTCCCCGTTGCCACTGTGAGCATCTGTGAAGCCACAGATCTACTCTTTGCACAGTGGGCACATGGGTTGGGGTGCTTTGGCACAGCTGAGGTGGTGAGGCCCTGGCACAAGTTTCCTGGAGAAGCTGTGGCTGCCCCATCGCTGGAAGTGTCCAAGGCCAGGTTGGATGGGGCTTGGAGCAAGCTGGGATAGTGGAAGGTGTCCCTGCCCATGACAGAGATGTTGGAACTTTAGGTGGTCTTTAGGGTCCCTTCCAACCCAAACATTCTATAATTATGGTACTAAAACTGGAAATACGCTGCATGGATCTAGTTTAAAAGTCAGTGCAGGCTACGTGTGACTTTTGTACACGATGCCCTAAATGAGCTGAAAGGGCTTCTGAGTGCTCTAGAAGGCTGTTAATGCTGTCAGCCTGTGCAGATCTTCCCTCTGAACTGAAACCTGCAGAGCAAACTGCAATTTATCAGCATAAAAACACTGCCAAGGGAGAAATGAAGATCTTCCCAGCCTCTCACATGGAGCCTTTGAATTCAGGCTGTCTTCACAGAAGTAATTTTAGCGTTCTGAGGAGGCTGCCTTACAGTCGTTCCCAGGCTTCTTTGTGGAGTAGCTGGCAGAAAAGAAGGGAGGGAAACAGCACAGAAAGGTGAAAGATAAAAGGAAAAGTTTGAAGTGAAATGTTCCACTTATTTAACTGACTAAAGTTCACCATCTGTGTAGAGCTGTGCTGAGAGCCAAGGAATTTGCATGTTACAGTGAACCATTTATGAAATACACAAATGCATATATAAATAAATTATGCTAAGTTTTCTTGTAATTGGGGGGGTTCAGCAGTAAAAGACCACTGGTGTTCATAACTTTACATTAATCACTTGCTATATCAAATCAATAGATTTATAAAAATTCTTGGGATTTCATAGCTCATTTCTCAGGATTACATTACATACTTTTTAGCATTTACTTGAAGTTTTCATTTCACTTCCAAAATGGAGCTTTTCTACTTTTTTTTTCCCCTCTAAATAATCTCACCATAAATTTTAGCATCCTGATTTTATTTTCTTTGGGTTTTTTGTTTGTTTGTTTTTGGGGGTTTCTGTTTGTTTTTTTGCTTTGTATGTGTTTGTTTCTTTGTTTGTTTGGTTGGTTGGTTGGTTGTTTTTTAAGTTGGACCCTACAATATATATTAGGTTCAGACCAGGAAGAATATTGCAGGTGAAAATTTTCCCCTTCATTGCACAAAGTGGCCTTCTTAATCCTTTCTGACACATGAAGAGCAAAATCCTCTGGAGTGCCAGGTTGCACTGACACCTCTGTGGGTTTTCATAAAGAAACTCACTTTCCATCTTAACTCTGTGTGGAAGGCTTTGGGTTTGCAGCTCTGGAGATGAGAAGCTGAAGGCGCAGCTGCTGTAATCTGGTAGATAATGGCACAAGATGAAGTTCTGGACCCACCCGGTCACTTAATGGCTGTGTTTGTGGGAAGAGGGAGAAATAAGAGAAGCTACCTTCTCTTGCAGTGTTTATCAGTCTATCAGCATGCACAGCTGGAGATTATTCTGCACCCTGAACACCCACTCTATCCTCAGCTCAACTTTCTACACTTCTTTAAGGAGATCATGATGGTTGTTCAATGCTGTTGAACCCACCAGGTATTCTGTCTCCTCCCTGAAAATCAAGCTCAGGTTTTGGTAAATAAAGTGTATGGAGGGGTCTGCCCTGGTCTGGCACTTTGAGTATGGATTGGGTTTGGATCAGGATGTGCTGAACAAAACGGAGAAATGGTCTGAAAGAGCAGGGTACAATCTAATAGTAGCACATACAGAAATTCAGATTGGAGTATCAGCTGCACAAATACAAGATGAGGACTGGAGGATTTATTGAAAAAGGTCAGGGTGTTGCAGTGGAACAGAAGTTGAATGAACATACGTCAATGCTGTTATGCAGCCAGATAAAAAATAAAGTGCAGGGTAGTCCACAAGACCACGAAGTACCCCTCCTGCTCTTTTCAGTATTTGCATGTCCCCAACTTAGATACAGCATCCAGTTCTGACACCTCTCTTAGGGAAGAGATACACTGACCAGGGCAACTGTGAAACTCACATGAGGATGGAAGAACAGATAGAAAACTGGCCTAGGAACAAAAACTGAAAGAACAACTTTTAAGAAAACAATAAACCTGCAACAGCTGCTGAAGGTATCTTCCATATAGTCCTGTTTTTGTACAGTGTTCATGATATATATTCACTTTCTTACTTTAGCCAAAACACATGAATAGATTTCTCTGTGCTCTCATTAGTGATGACACACCGGGATCCATAGAATCCTGGGTCTCCTTCCTCAGTCTGCTCCAAATTTGGCTTTGACTTCCTCATTTCAATTTTCTAAACAGCTCCAAACCTGTCAGCCGGCAGGTCAGGGCTCTCCACAGCCTTACAGCTCCTGGATAGGAGTTGGTTGGTCCCTGGCTGCTGTGTACAAAATAATCTGAGTTTAGGCATCAACGTGGAGAAGATTTCTTCCCTCTGTACAGCAGCATCTTCCCAGATAACTTACAAGAGCTCTTACTTGCCTTTAACTGAGATAGCAGAAAAGTAGTCAGCTATGAGCTATAAATGCAGCTCCATGGCCTTTTCAGCTCCAGGAAATGGCAGCTGCTCATCTTTAGGGCCAGAAAATGAACTGTAATAAAACATACACTTTTCTAAAAGGAGATGTGATTCAGTGGAGCTGAAATAGCATTTGTCTGAATAGGCAAAGCACAGGTACTGAGATCCAGGCTCTGCCACAGGTGTAGCACTGGAAGCAGATCAGCCACTGCTGCTCCCTGACTGTGGATGTGTCTGTGAGTCACTGAACTCCCTCTGCACCAGGCAGGGTACAACAGCTGAAGGTTGTAGGACCACAAGCACTCCCATTGCAACACTTGTTGTTCTATCACTAATGATAAAAAACTCCAAGCAAACAAAAGATCAAAAAGGATGTGTTTTCATAGCAGAATATTTGTGTGTACAAACACATGCAAACAGGTACATTGAACTGGGTAAACTGTGGACATTCCCATTTAAAAACCTGACCATGACTGACCAGTCAGTTCAGAATACTTTGCAAAAATTGTTTAATTACTAATCATTAATGTGGAATAAATCCAAGGGAATTGTGGAAGACAAAGTATGAGACAGGACTTATTGGTTACATATATTCGTGAATTATTAGCCTGCAGCCTGTACATAGCACATATATATATTATCAACCTAGTTTTTCTAGAAAAGAAATCTTAGGATAGACTTGAGCTATGGTGAATATTACAGCTGCTCAAAGTGATTGTATCTCCATGAAAACAATTTAAGCCTCTGTTTATTATTTTTTTTTCAGCTACAGTTACTACTGAACAAGAGAGCTGTGACTCCAGGTGTTGTTACATGTGTGTATCCACTTAACAGTGAGATTATTGACATTCTAGTCCTCAGTCTTCAGGCAATATCTCCAATGGAAAACTTCCCTTTGAGGTGACTGAGTATTAGATCAGACCTTGTTGTGGTCATGATCAATCCGTGAAATGAAGCCAAACACAAAGGAGTTGTTTTTAAAAATATGTTGAACGAATCTTCTGAAGGCATTGCAAAAAATGAATAAAGGTGGTATTTGGAGAAACAAATACATTTCTTTTATTTCAAATGCATCAAACATTTTCATAAACTCATTTTATGGGCAGATATGTGCTTCTGCACACATGTACATGTGTGTACAGAGACCGGTACGTGCACACACATATCTACATGAATATAAATAGTTTTATGGCAGGTGTCTCCAAATGGCAGTGTTCCCACAGAGTCTACAGCTCTTTTTCTTGGCACGCAAGCAGACTTTTCTGCCATGTAAAGACATGCTGTTACGCTCTTATGAGTTTTAATTTTCTGGCTAATTGTTGACAGAAGATCACTAAATCTCAGGGCACCCAGTCAACCCTGAGATGGCAAGGGAAAGTGAGGAGCCCAGACACACTTAGCAGCTCTTAATAACTTGTTGCATCTGAACTTCTGTCAACTCTGGCCTTTATTCTTTCCCTGCATCTGTGCTTGGAGCTGTTTTCCGTGTTGAGACATCTTGGGAGCCAACAACCAGCATGAAAGGAAGGATTGCTCTGCCCATCCTTGTAATCCCCTCTCTACGGGAGAGGTGCAGACATCTAAATAAAGAAAATTGCACTTTGTATGTCACCAGGCTCCTCATCCATCATGCTGCTCAGCCAAAATATGTGTATATATGCCTCCAGTGAGCTATCTATGGGGAAATGGAAGAGAGAGCAGGAGGCATTGCAATGTCTGCCTGGTTTCTAAGAAAGCAATGGACTCCCAGCCTAGGGGAAAAAAGCATTCAGATTAGAACACCACCAGCCCTTTCTGATTCATTGCCTTGGAGAAGCAAGAGCAGCTTTGGCATACACCCCTGTTCTTGTGTGCCAGCTCTGAGAGAAGCCTCACTGAGAAGCCTGGGGCCGTACACCGTAAGCAAAAAAAATAATCCACTGCAGTAATTGCTTCTTGTTAGTGCAGCTCAAACTCACAGACTGCAAAAGGTTAAGCTTTTGGTATAAAACCTAAATAGAGTCTGTCATGTTGTTCCCTCATAAATACAGTATTCTGCTGTTTAGTTTGTTGTTTAAATTCTTCTCTTGCCAGTGCCTGGGCCTTCTGCAGATGTCTGAACATGAGAGAAGTTTTCTGGAGTCAAATTAATTTTGAGACTAACAATTTATTTTGCTTTGTTGTTTTTTTCTTCTTGTTGTTTTGTTATTATGTGTTTTGTGTTTGGTTTGTTTGTTTGTTTGTTTGTTTTTGTTTTTGTTTTGGTTTGGTTTGGTTTTTTTATCCTTATTCTCTTCACTGGAATCAGGCTTCCACATTTGACATGCAGAAACACACACACTGATGGAGCAACATCGTGGCAACTCACCAAGGAGAAGGTCAGGTACTCAGGCTGGTGAGTTTGCGTAAGTGCACTTGTCTTCAGTGTTGAACACCTTCACTGTGGAAGCAAACCTGAAACTTCTGGGCTCTGGGCTCTCTCTAGGGAGGTCACAGAGAAGCCACAACCCCAGCCTTGTCTGGGCTTTGAAAAAAAAAAAGCAGATTTCTCAAGCATTGCTAACACCATCTCGAAAACCTCTACACACAATTAACTCGGGGAACTCATCAGTGCTACACAGAATTGAAACCAAGGTGATACTGATATTCAAAATATGGATGCTGAAGCATGCCACAGAAACATCCAGAAACACTATAGCTTGCAAGAAATACATACATGGGGAAAGCAGCACTGAATTTACATTCTTAACAGGCAAATTTCTGCTGTCTACAATTCATTAACAAATTGCCTTAAAAGGCAGTGAAACAGTTAACCCAGGCTACAGCTCCTCACAAAAACTGCGTATAAAAATACGAAAATGTTGTTTTCCTCCTCTCTATCAGCTTGTGTCCCAATGAACTGCTATAAATTATTCTGCAATACAGATTCTGAGTAGTACAGTTAAGCTCATCCCAGATAAGAAAGGTTTGTTGTTTGCAAAGATGTCATGGTTTTACCCACAGCAATAATGTATCCTGAGACACAGGAATCTCAGCCTGCTCGTGTGAATCCTCGTGACTTGCTACAGTGGGAAAGTATCAGAGTTTAAGATGGGTCAGAAGACATCAAGTGAGTGATCAGCAATTCAGTCTCCTGAACTAACCTCTGGAAACCATTGTACTAAACTCAGGGGTGAAACAGAAGTTCATCTTGATCCATTTTGGCCTGACCTAAACTGTGCTGCTCAAGCTGTACAGACAGTGGGAAATCACTTCATAGCAATTTCTGTAATTAAAAAGTATTTTCATCAAACAGACTTTAAACAGATTTCATTTTCCAATGACAGCTTTTTTGAAGCAATTAATTTAATACTTATCAGTATGACAATCAGGATACAAAACCAACTTGGGAGTGAATGAGATCTTTAAAAGCAATGATTTTGCTAATGGGTAAGACAAGAATTTCCCTAACCATTTTCATTAAAAGTATGTTGTAAAAAGTCAAATAAAGCTCACGATATTGGTGATTGTGCACTCTCAAAAATGTATCAGACAATTTACCCTTCCATAAAGCAAGCAGTTTAAAGACATTTGTTCACCTGCTCTACTCTTTTCCTTGAAGCTACAAAACATTCAGTTACACTGGTTTGAGATTGTGATCGTGTCTTGTGTGATGGAAAAAGGAAATGTGTTAGATAGATTTATCGCCTGCAGATCCCCAATCACAACTGCTTCCTGTTCACTTCAGAATGAATCTGAAATGATTCCTTTAAAAATCACTTTATGAGCCTCAAAAGCAATCCACAACTCATTTATAGGGTGTTTTACAAAAGCCTATCTCAATGTCTGACCTCTGTCCTGACATCCATTGTCAGATTCCTGTTCCACCACCTGGGTGTCCATTAGTCTGGATTTCATCATGCATGGCCCATACTCTCCTGAACATCTCTGTTGCTGGTCTTTGCTTTGGTGGTTGGTTCTGCCCCTACTTTCTCACTTCTACCCTTCCCTTTTGTGTCTTTCCTCCCTTCCCAGGTCCTGCCTCCCACATATGGAACTCACCCCCAGCTGCTTCTCAGGCACCTCTGTTGAGTGCAGAGACTCTTATGGTGAGCCCAAGACTTGGCTGAATTCCTTCTTGCCCAGTACATCTCTCTGTAACTTTGCTGTTGTTCTAGCTAAATATTCTTTGGCTATTTCCTGTGTCCTAATATTATGAGACCCTTCAGTGCAGTTTTCCCCTGCCTCACTTTTATCTCACCATCGTCCGTTTGGTCTCCCTTTCTTCTTGAACTTTCTCCAAGTCAGATCTCACCAGTGCTTTCAAAGCTGCACCATCACTTCCCTCCTTTTTTTTTGGTGCCGTTTCTCTTGCTCTCTTTCTGTCTCACAGCTCTCTCCTTCCCTATTTCTGGTACAGACAAGGACACTTGTGTTCCTCTTTTAACACTGGCAGCCCTGCCCCACATGACATCTTTGCAGATCCTGTCCTTCATTCCTCTGACTTTTTCATTTTCTTTTCATTTTACTACATTTCATACCCCTCCTTAAAACGTTGTTCTCTTGTTATACCTCCAAAGATACAGGTCAGGGTTTGGGGTGCCAGCATACCCTGAGTGCTGATTGTCACCCTCAGCACACAGCCATCTGCCTCACACCTACTGCTGCAACGCAGGATCTCGTAGCCAGCACTTGGAGAGCAACCAGGACCCTCTGAGTCACCAGGAAAGCCTTATGTGAGCCATTAGCCCTTGGCAAACACAATGTGAGACAGCTCTAGGTGGGGACTTTCTTAACACAGGGACTGTATTTATACAGCTCCTAGATGGGGACCTGGCCTGAGAGTTCAGGTTTCACAGGGGCTGAGGTACAATGACTAATAATAATACTAATCCCACAAATATCAGAAAGGGAATGTTTTTGATTACAATGCAGATGCTGCTGTTTGAACAAAGGGTTTCAAAATCTGCTTGTATTGTAATTTAAAAGAAATGGTTATCTGTGGAAGGCCCTTTGACCCGTCTGTACTTGCTCCCAAAGTGATTTGAAATTCATTCCCTGCAGAAAGGCAGCACAATGAGCCAATTAGACCCCCAAGACCCACAAAGGGTGAGTTATGCCCAGAGAGCGCCTACATGGTATGAAAGTACATTGCTGAAAAAATGTACCCTAACTTTGTAACAGTCTCTTTGAACACAATATAAATGCTACTGTGGACCACAGGGGTTAATCCATTACAACAAGGCAATTAGATTTAGTGACTGTTTGGAAGATAAAAGCAGCGAGTCATAATCAATCCTGAGAACCCAGACATGATGAATTTCCATAATTTCCTCTTACTTCATAGATCTGAGCATGACAAAGCGAGTTAAGGTGGAGTGGTTACAGTCCCATGTCAGAAATGCAAGAGGAATTTTATTTTTATTAAACAAGTTACATGTGAAAAAGGAGTCTTTCTCTTGCTCTCCTTCTGGCAATCCCATTCCAGATGGTGATATGTTTAGCCCTCAAATATTTTGTCAGTGCTTCTTGCTAAGTTCTGAATGTCAGTTTCTGGAGGGAGATGGGAACAAAGGGATTTTTTTTTTTTGAGTTCTGCTACAGCTAGGAGGCTTCAAATAGAAGGTTTCATTCACCATCTTCTGGTTAAATCCTGCCCAGGATAGTTATGCTCTGCTTGCAGCTTGTTTCACCCACAGCAGCATGTGGGAAAGCATGTTTTCAGTCTTGTCTGGAGGTGTTATACACAGCCAGATGCTTCCCAAGTCACATTTGAGTAGTGGTCCAAACAGTTTCTACAGCAGAGAGTGGCAGGTCCCCAAGTCTTTAAGTACTGGGCTGTCCTCAGAACCAAAACCCCAGGCCAAGACCTGCTCAAAGCCAAGGCCACCACAGTAGTTTGAGTTGTGCAACCATCAGTCCACTCTGCAGTACAATTCACCTCACCCAGCTGCAGGAGGACCCTGGCTCCCTGACAATGTCCTCCAGCAACCTGTGTGTTGGCATAAATTGGATACTCGAGGTTGGATGCCTACTTGGTGTAACTCCACTGACCCCACTACATTGTGATATGCCTACACAGCAAAAGATCTTGTCCTCTTTGGATATGAGTACCAAGGCAGTGCCCTTGAAATGCTGATCTCTGAGCAGAGTCATTACTCAGAATTTCCCTGGTGCCTCAGAAACAGCAATGCAAGTGCAAGGCACTGCCACCCTGAGCAGCACAGCTCCTCCTGGCAGGTGTTAGCTGGAGCCTGAGGGCAGCTTGGGGGGGCTGAGGTTCAATCACAGGTAGTGGGACTTATATTGATTTTGGCTCTCCAAAAATTAGTGAGCTAGCCTAGGCAAGTCATTCTGGACTCAGAAGGAAAAGATCAGGGAGGAATTGGAATCATAGAGTCATTACAGTTGGAAAAGGCCTTTAAGATCTGGAGTAGTGAGAGATTACTAAGGGATAAAATATTCCTGAATAGGGGTCATTATTGAACTCTGAAGATTCTAACCATCCAAAGAGACTAAATAAGTTGCTTAGACAAGAAAATTAGCTTTTAAAAAGCTAAAGTGAGATAAATGCAGCTCTTTAAATCTCTAGCAACCTAAATACAACAACTTAGTTGAGATATCTGGAATTGTTTGATACACCCAACAGGTCTTTATCAACCTGTTCCCCTTTTCCCCTTTTTCCAAAAGAAAGCCCCGGATTAATCTGGTTGGACAGAAACCAGACATTGTCCAGGGCCCTTGTATAGATGTTAATTCAGAAATACCACATAGGAATTCTCAGGAAGAAAACCTTTCCCTGGTGGGACCACAATACCTTTTCTTAAAAGGGTATCAGAGCTGCGCTCTTCGGAGTCCCCAGCTCAGCAGAGCAGGAGCGAAGTGCCACCCAGAAAGGTGATACAATTCTAACTGTAAATAAGCTCCATTCCTCTTCTGTCCCCACCCACCCAGCAATGTGTGTCTGCTGGTGGCATTTTTTTCAGGAGAACTGGGCTTGAGCCACCTCGCTGGCCGTGCTGTTACTCAGTGCCTGAAGTGACACATAATCCCCTGTTTGACAACTGGCCTGCATATCTGTGGTGATGTGACCAGCTAACAGCAGTTCAAGCATTCCTCTTCTGCGTGTAGTTTATTAAAGCTTTCAGCATTTTTTCTTACTAATATAAGAATATGTGAGGAGATGGAACATGGTAGCAATTAAGTGCAGCCATGAATTTCATGAACAGTATGCTGGAAACCACATTAATGACTTCATCAAGGCTAAGTGCACACATCATCCCAGCAATATTTGCTTCTTAAAATAAATGTAGTGTTCAGGAAAGATACCCAGTTGACAGCTCTGAGGAGCAAAACCCCCTCCTAGCCTACCACGAAAGCAGTGAGGTATTCCTCACTGCATTGCCATGTACATATGGGCCTTGAGCCTGTTGCAAAAGGGTCACCTCTAGACTGGTAGAATAATTTAATATTACATCCTTTGCTGCTTATCTGCATTTGGAAGAGGTTCCTGTTTATGCCAGCAGTAATAGGATCCTTAGTGGTACAGTAACCAGAGCCTGGATTCTCCTCTGAACTGCAGCTGAAGAAATCAAATTACAGTTCTCCAAGAGTCAGCATCATTTCGATGTATCTTTTTTTCTGGTAGGAACTAGAGGCTCTGAGCCGCCTGTGATTTTAGTCTTTGTTGTCCATTTGCTATTTTTTCCTAATACATTCACACCTTTTTTCCAGGCTGCCCCTTGAATTTGGAAGAAGTTTACTATAAATATCTCTAAACCTTCCCCATTTTCATTACTTTGGTACCCTTCTTAAACACCTCCTTTGCTGTACTGTCTACAGATGACCAACTTGAAAAAAAAAATCTTATTCCTGCCCTTGTACTGAGCAGCAACGCCTCAGTGGCCTTTAGTCTGGGGCTATCTGTTGGCTTATTTTCATCCAGTTGGTGGTCACTGGTCAGCTCTATCCTACTGGATGATTTATTCCAGCTCCAGACACCAGGCACCTCCCACTGCACCTCTTAGTGCCCACCACCAAGAGATGGACAGTTTCAGGCTATTCTGATGGAAGGTTGGCTTGTGAATGCAGAAAAGTGGAGGCTTTTTTTTGAGACTGTTGGCTTTTTAATGGAGGAAATCACTTTTAATGTAGTTTATGCAGAGAGAACAGTGAGGTCCAGGTCTCCTGCAACAAAAACAGCAAATATTTCAGACCACCCCAACCACAAAATTTGTATCCAGCTCAGGATTCGAACACCCATAAACTTTGTTCTTGGTTATGAAATTCAGCTCAGTTTCTCACTACAGTGATTTCTAAGGCGAGTGTCATAACTGGACCCAGGCCATTCTCTGCTAGGAACTGAATCACTGCACTTAGAAAGCTGGAAAATTGTCAAATGAAGAGAAAAATACTGAAAAAAATAGTAATAGACAATCCTTTCAGCAAAAGGCTGTTAACTGGGTACTCCATGCATAATATTTTCAGCTGCTTCACCCTGTTTTTTCCGACTTTTATTCCAATGTTAATTAAATTTATCACATGCTGGTTTTGCACAGGTACTATTTTATGAGAAGATATTTGAGGTAAAAGGCAGAGCCAAGTTTTACTATGTACTCTTCTTCATAGTGAGGGAAATAACAGAACAAAGCAAATGGAAACAAAGGTTTTTCAAACACCTGAGAGCAAAGACCTTTTTTACAAACTGAATAAGGAACCTGTGAAATGTATTACTTTTAAATAAGATTATCAAACATACCTGAGGACTGTAAAAAACGGTTGATTTTAAAGCAACTAGTGTATGAGCAGAGCAGATTCATTCTCAAACAAAGGCCATCACTTAATTTCTCTATAAACTTTTATGGGTTTTAACGAAGTTAAGCAACTAAGGAAATAATTCATCAGATAAAGCCAAATAATTGTGTTCTTTGCAAGAGAATTGCAAAATCACAGAACTGCTGAGTCCAGAAGGGACCTCTGGAAATTGCCTAATCCAAGCCCCTACTCAGAGCAGGGTCACCTGCAGTGGGTTGTGCAAGGGTGTGCCCAGTTGAGTTTTGGATGTATCGACAAATTAAGACTTCACAACCTCACTGGGCAACCTGTTCCTTTGTGTGACCACTCACCCAGTGAAAAAGGCTTCTCTTATGTTGAAGTGGAATACTTACTGTATTTCAGTTTGTGCTTATTGCCTTTCCCTCATTTACTGTGCTCAACTCACTGAGATGAGTCTGGCTCCATCTTCTTTCCCCCTGTCCCCTTTAACTAAGTATTTATACACAGCGGTAAGATCCCTCCAAACCTTTTCTTTCCCAGGCTGAAAAATCCACCAGGGCCTAGATCTTCAAAGCTCCTTTCCACCCAGGTGGTATGAGGTTGTTCATACTCAGGGGCAGGACGTGGTATTTCCCTTTGCTGAACATCATGAGGATTTCTTCACCCTGCTGGTATCTGAATACTTCTCCACGGACACCCCCTTGTTGTAGGGGAGAAGCTTGTGTGCCCTTATGAGGTTGTGAGCTATACTGGCAGTGGTTTATGGTTCCAGTAGGGTCTCCCATGCTGGTCAGGTCTCAACTGAAGGGTCAGACAAAGTGTGTCCTCGGGCAGGATGGGCTTGTCAGCCGCCCGGCAACCATCCTAGGAGAAGGACAACTCTAACTCCAAACCCGGGCAGATGGAGCTCGCTCAGCCCTGTAAGGCCATCCATCTGAGAGAAGGATACTCCAACCAAACCTCCATCCTGAGGACCTCGCTGTCACCGTCCAAGCTTGCTAGGCCCTGGCAGATGAACCTCAGGAGTAAAGGGTGGGGCCAGTTCTGCGCATGCTGTGCCTCATCTGAAAAATCCACTGTGCAGGCTTGAGGGATCAGCCACTATCAGCCATCAGCACGCTTGCAGCAAACGTGGGTAAAACCCTCCCAAATCTTCGTTCGCGAAGTCTAGCCATGATGATGTGGTATCTGAATAGCAACACATCCATCCTGTCCACCAGCCACTCCTTCAGCTTTTGCATCATCTGCAGACTTGCTGAGGGCCCTCTCTGTTCCATCAGCCAGGTCACTAAACAAGACACTAAACACTGTTGGCTCCAGTATAAACCCCTGGTGCAAATCACTAGTGACTGGCCTCCAACTGCAATTCATGGCACTGATCATAACCTTGTGAAGCCTGACATATTACATACACTTTTTATAGTCCCAATCATTTTACAGCTACTCTTGTGTGCAAAACCATACAGGATTAGGAAATTTGAGATAAGTCTGGACCCCAACAAGAACTATGCATCTGACCTCAGGATGCTGGGCATCTCACAAACATGGTTGAGCATTATGTATGACAGGAAACTTACAGGGAGAAAGATTAGAAATGGAAACTATGAATATTTAAGTGTCTCCTTGGGTTTTTTAATGTAAATTTCACTGATGCCAATCTCTTCAGTCCATGATTTTTTTATAAACATTTCCATACCTCTCCAAGTATCTGAGGTATGTTAATAGCCAGCTTTTATGCAACACAAGCAAAATGACACCATTTCAAGTAATCAGAGTTCCTGCAAAAATGCCACATTTCCAAGGCTTTGAACGTACTTTTGTTGAGAAGCAAAGTCTCTTCCTGAGTTCTTTTTGGAGTTAAAAAATGGCAAGGCAAAGGTGGGTGATGAAACATGCTATGAAATACAGTTATATATGAGGAACCAGGCATGTAATATGTATTTTCATAATGTTCCCAACAGCAGCCAAACTTCCACTTCAGAAGAGCTAGCCTTTCACATTTCTTTTTTTTTTCTATGGGAGGGAAGATTTCCAGCACTTTTGTGTTTAGTTTCCATATCATGCTTTTGCTGGAAATGTCCTCTTTCCATACAGTACCTCTGAGTCACGGCTCAACGGGAATGCTGACTATAATCTCCTCTTCACATTAAGATGTTGCTGAGCGACTGGAGGATATTTCAAGCAATGGAATTCATGTTCAGCCACATGTTTGGGCTGGCGACCAGTTAAACCTTGCTGGAGCAATATTTTTCTATGCCGCTCGTTTTTATACCAAACAAGGTCTGTAGTAACTGGATGCCCCAATTGAGCAAAACTGTTTACAAGAAATAAATCACTCCTGGCATTAAGAAAACACAAGGCCCAGGACTCGCAAGCACAGCATCATGCAGATCTTTATTTCTTATAAATCTAACCTCCAAACATGTGCATTCTCATACATTGCAACTTGGGCTTTGAGTTGTGGTCAGTGCATTTCCATAAGCCTTTATTATCGTGCTTACCTAATCTTGCAACCATATTTAACTGCAAGTGCATTAGACGCCATTTCACTGATCAAAAGGGGAAAAAGAGAAACGCAGCTGAAGACCTGACACAAGGCAGAAATTTTAGTGGCTTAACACCAAACCTTAATTCTCATGCAAAACTCCCAGTGATGCGTGAGGACCGACATTTGGCGCGGAGAACGGTGTGTGGCCTGCACAAGCCCCTGGCTTGCCTGAGTTTCAGGTCCTCTTTCTACCAACCCACAGCGGATATGAGTTATTCCAACTCCTCGCTTGGCTTTCCGGTGTGGAGCTTCCTGAGCTGCACCACGACATGACAGGTGAGCAGGACTCGTCTGACACTCGTGGCACTCAGACCTTGGTGCTGCAGAGGAGCCCCCTCCAAGGGGAGGTGAAGTGCAATCTCTGCTGACCTGGATCTTGGTTTTCACACAAATTTCAGGCCAGAAGGTGGTTCTCTTTCATTCATGGAGCAGCACCCTTCCTTTTACAAATCCCAGAGCGCAGCTACTGAGAGCAGAGAGCACTGAGCAAAACTCTTGGAAGGAAAGAAGGAAATGGAGCCCAGCACGGTGCTTGCTTCTCTCTCCATTGCTGAGAGGTGAAAGCAGAGTGCTGGACCAGAACTTGGTGTCAACCTCAAACCCACAAGATGACAACTCTGGCACTGTCCATTTTTGCATCAAACTGTCAGTGTGACTGGATACAACCACAAGGCCATTTCAATCCTTCTACCTTCCAGTGCAAGAGCAGATGAGACTGCAGAGGCTACAGAGGCTGATACTCCCAGGAACAGATTTTTTTCCAAGCTGGAAGTTTCTCATCTCAGATTAAACTGATATTCAAACCTCTGCATGATGTATTTAACTGTTAGTTCCTCTTTTATAACGTAAGGAAAACAGCATTGCACTTTAGTGCCTGTAATCTCATCTCTCCAGGCAGTTATCTTTTAGCATCAGAGCCTGCTTCTTCCTCTCTTTCTGTACAACATATAGCATAACAAGACCTTGATTTTTGACTTAGATCTCTCATTTCCTCACCATGGAAAGGAAAAAAAAAAAGTTATTTTGAGACCTTAAACAAGTTCTCATTGAAGAGAACCTCACAATTATTTTTTTCTCATATAGATAGTAAAATGGTGTCAAAAGCAGATAGTTACTGCTCAAAGTGTTTTGCTTAAACTATATATGTTACATGGTTTATTGTTTTATGTGCACTGCCTTTCTTTTGAAACTTGTTGTCAAATTTCCTAGTGATTCTCAGCCTGTTTTTCTCACTCTGTTGAAAACAGCAAAAGTATTTTTTCTTGTTTCCTATAAAATCATAGAATCATTAAGGTTGGAAAAGACCTCTAAAATCATAGAGTCCAACCATTAACCCAGCAGTGCCTAGTCCGCCATGAGATTATGTTACTAAGTACCACATCTATAGTAATAATTATAAAACCTCTAATTTCTGCTGACAAATTAGCAAAAGTGTTTTTCATTCAATCTCAAGAGTGTGTGAGCAGATGTTTTGGTTACTTTAGGAAGGGTGATTGACTAGATTTTAACTATGATACTTCTGGTTGTAAAAGCATGGCTTACATCCACGAGAGACAATTATCTGTATTGTTTTCAGTTAGTTAATTTTAAACTCTTTGCTAAACTTCCCATCCTGGAAATGACTTCTTAAAGATTTACATTACCAGAGAGGACAAAGGATCCTGCTCAGAACAGCTACAGTTACTAAAATAAATTAAATGGAGTCAGGCCCCTTTCTCTGATCCTAAGAACAGATGGCACAGCATAGATCATGTCCATGTGTCCTCCCTCATTCCCAAAAACCCAAATGTGTCATTGCCTATGGTGCTTATCAGGAACACTGTGCAGTAACCAGCCAGCACAGACCAGCTGAGTGACCCAGTGAGCACCTGACACAGGCTGAGTTTCAGTGCAGAACTTTAGCAGAGGTTGGTTTTCCAGTCTTTTGGATGTTTGTGCTTGTTTACATTATTGAATAAAATATAATCCTAAGGAGAGCCTCCTCTTTCTTATTTCAGCCGTGGACAATCTCCTGTCCCTCTCTGCATAGTCACAGAAAATTTCATTTTTGAGCTAATTAGCGGGGGCAATACTCCTGTCCCAGGCTCACTGCCACAAATGCAGGAGCTGGGCTCCCTGTGTGGTCGCAGGCTGAAGCTCGATGGGCAGATTTCCAGGCTCAGTGGCAAGTGCAGCAGGTAGATCCCCTGAGACTCATGACGGGAAACTCCATGGCTGTGAAGTGCTTTAAGATGTCTTTGAAGTCTCAGCTGTGAATAATCATAACATTGCCACAAAATTGACATAAATTCTATGGTGATTATACTCAGTTCACGTTAGCTGTGGAGCCAGAGGTATAAAGTGTATAACTGTGGCACCGAGTGGCGAGTGTGCTCATGAAACTGGATAGCCCACACTGTAATTTGTAAAACTGGAGCGTGTGTTTGGCCGCTGGATAAAATTGGAACAGCTTAACTTCGTGTCATCAGTCCTAATAATACTAATAACACTTTTTTCCTAGATGGTAATTTTGGCCAATATTCCTCAAAGTGTTTTACAAAGTGACAAGTAAAATTAACTCCAGTTTATAGAATAATAATTTGAGGCAGAGAGGTGAAATTTCTGGCACTAAGACTCACAAGGTTTTGCACACCCAGCACACCAGGTGCTTTCATGGTGGCGATAAATCCATGCTTCGGACCAGCAGATTCTATATTCATGTCTTTATCTAACCCAGTGCCCTTTCAATATTCTATGTATGATATCTGTATGTTTGTGTCTTGTAAATATGCTATAGAGGATACAGGTTGTTTACTGAAAAGGAAATAATTTATTGCTATTGGAATATTATTCTATGTCTAAAGCTGTGTGAGATAAAAAAAAAATCAGGTGAAGAGAAAGAAGGATAGATGGTTTAAATATTACTTGTGAGGTCAATTTGCCTTTCTAAATTGTCCAACTGTCCCAACAAGTCTTGCTCTTTAGAGATAGTGAAATACAGAAATAAAACACACTGGCATAAACCATTTAGACAGTTCAATTAATAAAAGCAATAATCACTCAACTAGCTCTACTCTTCTAAGCTCAAGTGTTGCCTTCAGCCTCTCCTATAGAAGTAAGTAACAACAGAGCCAGACACAATGGTTTTAAAGGTTCAAACTCTTCCTCCTCCCCTGCCCAACAAAGAAGAGAGATGTCCAAAACATTTCCAAAGCAAATTATAATGGAGCCAACCACAAGAATGTCCTGCCATTTCACAGTGGTTTGTCCCAAGCCAGGCCTGCTGTTTTCCCAGTGGAGGGGAGCAGAAGAGTCACAGCGTGATTTTCAACCTCAGCCCTGTCAGCCCTTTCCATCCTCAGGAATCCCTGGATAATGGGTGACCAGCTGCCCTCTGCCTCTGTGGCCATCTAGGTGATTAGCAGTGTACTTGCTAAAGGGTGAGTGTCATGCACTTTGGATCACCATCCATCACGGAGGCACAGATCTCTTGCCATGCTTGGTGCCGGGGGTGTGGGTGGACATGGCATCTGCATGGCACTGATCCCCCTTTGAAATGCACCACTGGAAATGTAGGAGGACAATACCAGTATTTGTTCTTGCTTTCTGACAGATTGTCTTTGTTCTAAAGTTTTTCAATACCTTCCTCTTGGCTTTGTTAAGAGTGGTTTCCAGTTCAAATGCCGCATTTTTAAAGGGGGTTTATTAAAAAGAGGGAAAGAGGCTTTTCAAACAGGAAGATAGTGAGAGGACAAGGGACATGGTTTTAAACTAAAAGAGGAGAGATTTAGATTAGATGTTAGGAAGAAATTCTTTACGGTGAAGATGGTGAGGCCCTGGCAGAGGTTTCCCGGAGAAGCGGTGGCCACCCCATTCCTGGAGGTGTTCAGAACCAGTTTGGATAGGGCTTGGAGCAATCTAGGATACTGGAAGGTGTCCCAGTCCATGGCAGGAGGATTGGAATGAGATGATTTTTATGGTGCCTTCCAACCCAAAGCATTCAGTAATTCTATGATTTTTAACCATATCCTCCATTGCACAGCTGTTGGCAACAGGAGACACAAAAGTTCTTGGGTGCTTAACTTGTCCTCACTATCTTTCTAAGCTTCTATATAATACAAATCCCTGAATTACCTCCCACCTAACCTTGTAGATGCCTCCAAGGCACCATCAGCTGTTTCCTTTAAGTTTGCCACAAATCCTTCCTCCTGGCACTGCTAAATAGGAAACAGCCTAACCTGTGCTGCAACCCCAAATGCCACCAATGCTCTTCAGGGTTCACCTTTATCCACCCAGGAATATGCTTACTAGAGTGGAAGACAGGTGACTGAGGAAACTCCAACACTGCTTTAACACCACCTGGTGTGGCAATTATCCTCTGTGACAGCATTGAGAAGAAGCTGGGAGGAGCCCAGCCCATCACCTGCAGAATAGCTGCATGAACTCTCAGCTCTATGCTGTTATTCAAGGGACATTGTCCTGTTTGTAGCTTTCATATCCTGACCTATAGTAAGGGAGGTTCCCCCACTATGACATGTTTTTATAGATCTTCATAACTTTTAATCATTTGGGCTGGAATTTTACAAATGTGGTTCACCTGTTTCCAAAACAGAGTTCAAGGAAAAAAAAAAAATTGTCTCACGGTACAAAACACAACAAAACCCAAATAGGTGTTTCATTAAAAAACTCTACTATTCCTCTTCTCCCGAGCAGGGATTTGGAATTCAGCAAGGGGCTTACCCTACTGTCAGAGACATGCCTTTTCCTGCGAAAACCTTCTCTGGTGAAATTACCCGGTGAAATTATCCTACAAAATGAGCCTTTGGGAACTCTGAGGTCGCACACACTCCACAGAGACTTTTTTTCAAGTTTAACAGCTTTGGAGTTTCCTCCAGCCCTGAGCCAAATATGAGTTTCCAGATAATTTGCTGCTCTTGGCTGTGGAAGGGGTGCTGTTAATGCTGGGGGAGCTGGGAGATGGGGGATGCCTCTCGTGTGCTCCCATTGCTCCTCCTGCTGGAGTCGAGCAGCATGAGGGAGGTTGCTGGGGAGATGGGTTATGAGCAGGACAAGGGAAAAGACAGACCCTCAAATATAGAGCTTAACCCAGACATTGCTGGGGTTGTCTGGTAAGGCTTTTCCCACAATTACTGAAGTTGGCAATTCATATAGTTTTTAAAAGGAAAAATGAACTTTCTGTGCAAGCTTTATGTGCTGTCAGCTGAAGCGAGAAAGGTAATTCTAATTACATGGGGAGATGTAAGTACAAGTGTTAACAGCACCAAGAGCAAGAATCTCTGAAAAAAAGCAGAAGAGTCTGCTTACACCACTCTTGGTGCCCCTGCAATGCTCTACTCCATTTCCCCACACCCTCACAGGAGTTGTGGTACTGCCATATGGCATCTCCTGGGTCTCTACACTTCTCACTTACCCTCAAGACTGCTGACCCTGAGCACTGGATGAGATCAAGATGGTTTGGAAGGGATAGGACCTGATCATTTAAATCAAGACACTATAGACTCACAGAATGGTTTAAGTTGCAAAACATCTCTAAGATAATCAAGTCTAACTGTTAATCTGTCACTGCCAAGCCCACCACTAAACCATGCCCCCAAATACCACATCTGCATGTCTTTTAATACCTCTATAGACTTCTGCACATGGAAAAAACCTGAGATTGCAAAAGCTACATAAACTGTGGATTTCACTAATTTCTTACTTGCCTTTGTGACCTAAAGGTCTTGGAACAGAGAGAGATGTGCACATACATGTGTATGTCATACACATTTTTCCCAGCTAATTTGTGTCTGGAATAACATGGAAACCAGACCAGCTAGTGTGAAAATGTACAATATACTAGGTAAAAATGCAGTCAGAAACTGGCATTTGGCTATGGCTTGCAAAGCTGAGAGACACCACAAATAGGATAACAAGGAGAGTTTCATGAATCCAGTTGCTCAATAATGTAATGCAACTTTTTCAAAGCCTCAGCGGTGGATTCCTGTCTCCAGGCTCTCTTGTGGTCAAGGAAGTGTGAGGAGCCACAAATGACAGCATGTTTTTGGCAGCAGCGTGCCGGCTTTGCAAGCCTTGCAGGACTCTGGTACTCCAGGACATTAGGTTTTCATTCAATGCAGAAGTAAAGAGGGCAGGCTCATGATTTTCTTGCCATCGCTTCACTTCATGCACACCCTCTTGTTCATATGTGTGTGAGTCTGAGAATGAAAGAGGAAACTGACACATTTAGCTATTTCACATCACTTTTCAGTAATGTTATTAGATGGAAAATTAAAAAAAAAAAAAAAAGAAAACCCATCAAGCAATGAAAAAGCAGTTTTAAAAATGAAGCTAGTAGAGAGAACTGAAAAAACCCTGTTTGAAATGACATAAAATTTGATGCAGATTTGCTTGAAATTTCTCAACAAATCTGGAAGTGAGCACATTTATTATATGTAGTTGGGACATAGGCTGGCAGATGATTGGATATTCACTTTGAATTTCGCTGCAGTGGTTTTCTAGGTAAGTACTCTCACCACAAGCAGATGCAAAGTCTGAAGTCCTTTCAAAATCTGAAGACAAAAGCTTTTATGTTGGACACTGTGTGAGATAAACTAGCCTGTTGAGGCCCTTAGTGAAAGAAGGTGTTCAGAAATTACTCCTGGTAAATGGGAGAGGATTAAAGCACCATTCCCTTACCCCAAGAGCAACTCTTCACCGTGCTGTGGGTGGCTGCTCTTTGAGACAGCAGGGGGGAGGACAAGTTCTTCCAAAGCTGGAGGATATCAGAACTCCCTCTAGAGATGCTTTCTACTAAGAAAACTAGGATAAACCAAAAAATACTCAAAGATCAAAGTGAAAATCAGGTTCCTTTGGCCATATCTTCCTAGACAGTAGCACAGAATTGAAGGTAAAACTTCCTTTGGGAGACAGAGGTTTTCAAAACTGCTATGAACTGTTCAGAATTTTAATAAGCTTGGACACACAAGGTGTAGACAAGGAGCAAGGGAAGATAAACAAGAAATGATGAGCTTAAGATTCAACAGGAAAAATTTAGGTTTGATAAGAGTACAAATTTTTAAGCTAAGACAATATATAGTTTGGGAATTTGAGTTTGTCATCACAGGGTGTTTTTTAGAAAAGGCAGACAGAATGACAAAAATGATGTTCATGTCTTCAATGTCTTCATGAAGTCTTTTCCAGAGTTCCAGGCTTATATTCCTCTAATTCTGATATATCACACGCACACATGTGAAACTATATTAGAAAGACATCAGTAAGATTACAAAGCAGGCTTCAAAATGTTCATAAAATCTAGACCTTATACTTTTCTGTGCATTTTCCTGTCTTTAGGCCCTGTACACACACATGATTAGCAGCACAATTATTGGCCATCTGCCTTTTTCAGTAGGAGCGGTGGCACTGAATCTGGTTTGTATAGACATGGGGACTAAATGCTAGGTCTCTTTCTACTCCAGACCTAAGTGTTGATCCAAGGGTAAAGTGACCTCTGCACTGCATTGTCAGTGACTGTTCTGGATCTGCTGCCAAAACAGATTAAATTCTGCATCGGTCTCAGCCTTGTTCTGCTACTTGTTGTGGTAGAATAGATTTAAGACCAGTTTTGGAGCAGATACAAGTGAAATCGTGTTTCACCTGCTTGCTGATAATGATGAGACCAGAGGTATTTGAATGAGACAAAGAGATTGAAGAGATGCTGTAGTCTTTTTGCTAAGTTGAGTTGATGTTTGATTTGGGCCTCCTTGGACAGAGACCACCAGTCCTACAAAGAGCATGCTCTTCTTGTGATAGGTCAAGAAGACCCTGTATGTCCATGACTTGTGTGTAAACACACAGCTTTGTCTGGTTGTCTGTAATAAAATGCTGTCTAAAACAGAGCTTCTAATTTTTTTTCTGCCAGCAAGGGAGGAATGAGTGAGACTACGGAAACCAGAAAGACTTCCCAGTTTGCTGGGCAAAATCTTTGAAAGGTTTAATCATACATTGTTTCAGTCAAAACAGTAAAGGTGCCATAGCAATCCTGGTATGTCTCTATAAATCTTCAAAGTTTGAATGGGTGTGAAGATTGTATTTATGGTTCCACAACCAGCTAGAATCTGCAATGCCTCAGACGAACCACTTTGTCAAAGTGTTGACTACTCAGGTGGTTGGTTACAATCTGAGTCAACACTTCCCCAGATACAGAGATGAGGAAGACACCATAATAATTGTAAAAAAATTATGATCTCAAATTTAGTGGTTTACCTCCCCATTTTGCACTTAGCTCTGCTTCAGTTGATGCAAGTTTAATAGGCAAATCTTCCGTTTCTTTTTCTTCTGTTCATTGTTAGGTGTGCATTAATAGAGACAGTCGCCTTGAGGAAAAAAACTGTATGTGATGAGATAACTAAAGAGTATCATGATTTACAGTGCCAGAAGGCAATGTTTGCAACTTGATTGACACCCTTAATTCTGGCATTTATCATCTTTTAAGTGCTTGATTCTACAACTATAAAATGTTCTTTCAGTTTGACTGGATTATTTATTTATGAATTTTCAAATGTAATATTCTAGGTGTTTAAAGAACCCCACTCCCCCTTCCCCCTCCATGACTTGTCAGGTGCCACCATCCCATTCATGTGGGAAGAACTGGACTCTATTCACGCAGACTGTGGACCAACCATTATTAAAGATAAAAGAGAAAGCAGCAGTGAGAGTAAACTGTCCTATTCTACCAGAGTTAGGTAGAGGTGAGAAAACTTCACTGGTAATTTTCACAGACATTTACTGACTTCAAAGGAATAATGAGCAACAGACATGCTGGGAGTCATCCAGACTGCATTGAGCACAAACCCAGGGCTCATTCTTTCTTCCCCTTCCTCTCTTCCCTCTCCCAGTCTCTTTCCTACTTCTGAGTATACCTAATCCCATCCTTCTACCCTAGACAGTCTCAAATAGAGCTGCTCAACACACAGTAGAAAAATATCCGGAGTCAAATTATGCATGTGGGCATTTAATGATTCCCTGGATGGAAGGACTGAAGAACAACAAGGCAGACAGAGAAACAGATAAAAGCTCCTAAATAGGTGGATTAGCAGAAGCAGAGGTGTGCTTTTCTTTGACCTGCAAAATGTCTCATCTCAGATTTCATATTCTCACTGTGTCCAAAAACTGCATTAAAAATATTTAGGGACACATTATACTAAATTTACAAAGTCTAGAGTCAGCACTTGTTCACACACATCAAAGCCTCACAAAAACACAGGCACATTTGACTCCATTGTACTGAGGATAATGATTTTTTTTTCTGTAGAGGCTTTCTTTTTGGTCACTCGTGTGGTGGAGAGGATAATTTTCAAGAAGCCCAGCAAGTAAATTCAGTAAGGCCAAGGAAGTGGGTATTGTCATCTGCTAACTACCATGATGAGCTTTGAAGTTGGGAGAAGCCACAGTGCTCACCACATGGCCATGGTCAATTTTTGAGTGGTAATATCTTCCTCCAGATGACATTATGTCAACCACTGTAATAATGTGCTCCCTCTCAAGCTTTGAAGGTTTTTTTTCTGATCATTTCCTAAGATTTTATCGGAAGAGTCATGGACCTTAGGGGAACAACTGCCAAAAACTCATTGTGAAATTTTGCAGGATCAGATTACTGTGGTGGAGAGAGGGTGAGAGTCCAAGACAACTTTAGGCAGATCTGCCTAACTCAGTTTATTTGATACAGGTTGTCTGATTGCACAAAGCCATATTTCAATAAGAAAATATTGTTGCTTAATAGCAAGACAATTATATGGCTCTATTCCAGCTCAACAGAATAGACCTTTTAGCAAAATTACTTATTTTTCCTTAAGATAGCAATTTTCTATTAATTTGAAAGAAAGGTGTAAAAATTCTTTGTAAGAACGATGCTTTATGAATGACTAAATGTTCATCAACTATTCATTATTTGGGTTTCATGTACTGACAAGGCTTCATGACTTGTGCTCTAATGTTTTTTATTCTCTACCTCTTTAACCTCTTCATTCTTTGAGCAACTCTTTTTCTGTGGAATGAAAGTCTCTTTCAGGTCTGTAACAATTGTGAAATGAAAATTAGCTCATTTAGATACTCAACTAAAATATGATACAAAGCTACCCCAAACCCTTGTGTAGCAACCATGACTATTACTCTTACACTGCTACTTCCCCATGGTCACACAGCAAGACCATGTGATGACCAGAAACTGAGTTTATGTCTCCTATATCCAAGTCGAGTGCCTTGACCACAACACTGCCCTTCTCTTAAATCAGTCACACTTGGTTTTGGTTACCCAAAATCTCATCAATGAGGTTTTGCATAAGCAGTAAAACACCAGCACTGGGCTAAAAGTGGCAGCCAGAGGGAGTGTTCCAATCCTAATGGTTTCTGTGGGCTTGAATTGGTATTAATGAGGGCAGGACCTGCCCTTCTGTTACTTGGCCCACTAGAGGATATAGATGTGCAATGCCTGAGAGACGGGGATAAGGGGAAAAAGATGGTCAAGGTATGGATTTGTGCAACTCAGCTGCTTGGTCTTTTTGTTCACTTTTTTTTTCAGGGAATACAATATCACGGTCAGTCATACCTCGAACACTTTGATCTTACATCAACTTTATTTTTCATATAAGAAGTGTTGAATACTGTTAACAGTAATTCATGTGTAGTCTTGTGTTTCAGTCGAGGCTTGTATGAGACTCATCTTAAGAGGTTCTCCTTGAACTCAGATGACTGTGATCTGTGAGTGGGGAGGGAGTTTGGAGCCTTCAAGATCGCTCTGGCAATCTACAAGTAATTTAAAATTTTTAATTCAACAAATCTTAGTAATTTGCACCTATTAACAACCAGAAAGATATTTTTGTGAGTTGATACTTATTTTTAATAACTGTAGAAGCTCAGAATTCCAGAAGATCAAAATTTATGTGCAAGTTTTCAAGACAGAAAAGTGAGATGATACAGGTAGCTAAGACTGATGTGATTTAAATTCATGACAAAAAGGAATGAAGAAAAGTGATTCAATAAGTGAAGAATTCAGAAATAATATATAATTGGGGCACTCAGTAAGTTCAAATTAACTTGATTTTCTTTGGAAACAACACATTTGATCTATAATAATATTTTTTGAGATATATGAGGTATATAGCCTTTAGCAAGGTCAGTTGACTGTTGTCATTCTCCTGCAACCATGACCATTGCACAGTCTCAATAGCACATAAGTAAGATGAATTAAGAAATTATTAGCTAAGAGGTCTCAAAAAAAGGAACGTCAACAGGAAATTAGTTTTTAATATGATGCATTCACTGGGCTCCTACAGGATTGGTATTGTGTCATGCATTCAGGACTGATCATTGTTCTGAAAACAAGTCTAAAAATTCCTGTTCATGAAATTTTCAGATTCAACAAAGTTTTCCTGGTGGCTAAATAATAAATGAAGACAAAACATCAATACCGAGTACGTTCAATCATTCAGTAACCTCATCTCAGCCAAAAAAAAGGATAGTTTAGCAGGTACAGATGTAAATACAGCCCTAGAAATAGGTATTTCAGACCATTCAGAAGATCTTAAGACCAGCAGCAGATGCTTTTCTGGAAAATATGTGTAGTTACATTAAATTTATGCTTTGGCCACACAAGATGGGGGTCAGACCACATTATTTCCAAATTTTCAGTTTTAGACCACAAGGACCGAGCTCACTTGACTTCTGATATACACTTAAAATCAGATTTCTGCATAGAAGTGGTCACTCTGGACTGTATAGTCACAGAATCATAGAATCTTAAAGTGGTTTGGGTTGGAAGAGACCTTACAAAGATCATGCAGACCAAACCCCTTGCCATGGGCTGGGTTGTCTTCCACTTAACTAGATTTCTCAAAGCTTCATCCATCCTGGCCTTTAACTCCTCCAAAGACAACCACAGCTTCTCAAGGCAAGTCATTCCAGTGTCTCACTGCCTTCATAATACAATAACTCTTCCTTATGTCCAATCTAAGTCTCCCTTCTTTCAGTTTAAAACCATTGACTCTTATCCTGTCACTCCAGTCACTGGTGAAAAGTGTTTTTCCACTTTTCTTATTAGCCCTCTTTATATATTGAAAAGCCACAGTGAGGTGGAGTCTTCTGTTCTCCCAGCTGGACCACTCCAGCTCTCTCAATAGTCAATAAGGAGAGATGCATTTTAAAGCCATGGTGTACCTTTTCCAGGTATGGATAACAAAACCAAGCTAGATTAAGCCATCCCCAAGGGATCCTACTTCTTTGCTGTGCTTATAGTAGGTGCTTGGGTGAGCATCCTCAGCGTAGATATCCTCACTGTAGCTTAATAAAGCTGTACAACAGAAATCCCACCTCAAGTGAGAACAAAGGAAACAAATTCCCTTGAAGTCATGAGACATTATTGTATCTCTTACTAAATTATACCTTCAGAATAGCATGTATTAGGAATAACTCAAATCTCCGCTAAAGAACTGACAACTTATTTTGGGAGACAGTCTGAGAAATCATGAAAGGGCCCAGTTTTCAGAAACAGTTTCCCAGTTTCACAGTGCACTTTTTGAATCACAGACTGTGTACCCCTCATACTTAATTTGTATCATGATATTGCAGATTGACTAAACCATTGGGGTTTTTGTACTAATGCCATTAGTTTTCTCTTAGAATTCATTCTTCAAGGTAAAATTCAACAATAACACCAATTTATTCTGTTTGGAGGAGACTTCAGAGTGCCTTTATCTCGAACTCAACCACATCTGTCCTTCAAGCAAGTCTACTGACATTTTCAATGATGAGGAAGGGAGAGTGTTCAGCCCTGCGTGTCTGGCTTGCCTCCCTGATGTGACATCATTGCTCATGCCCTATTCCAGCATAATCGAGCAGGTCAGTGGTTATTCCAAGCCTCACCCATTCCAGATTCCACCCTTAACCCTTCAAAATAAGTCTTTTATAGTTAAATTATTCACTTATTAGGTAAAATAAACATGAAAATAATGTCAAATTAAAATAAAGCAAAGTAGCATGAAGTTAAATTCAGACTGACACTGAGCAAACAGTCTGGCTGGAATCATTATACCCTTTTGGAAACAGACATGGATATCAGAGCATGGATCCAATTAGTTTCAATTGGGAGGACCCTTCCTGTTCCTGGCTCCCGGAGCTTAAATCTCACCATTTAGATGTTAAGAGTAAGGGACAACTGTCCTGCAGTTGCCATCTACAGGAACTCAAGAAACCTGCAAACTGTGTTCTGAGCTCAAGACAACAAAGTATTGAAACAAAACATGAAATTTATAATTTGCAAAAGATCCTTAAGACCCTGCTCATGTAAATTTCAACAGGCCTTGACTTCTATAAAAACTTGTAGAGACTGCAACCCAAGCCAGGTTCACCAAGTCTGAGCACTGGTCTTCATGTCTGGAGCCAACAGACAGGCCAGTGTACACAGAAGAAAAACAAAACGAAAGGTATGTGCAAGGAATGCTCTGCAGCTGCCCAGAAGTGCTACACCACTCTTCCAGGAGTCCACAAATGATTTATTTAGATGCACTACCAGGCCACCTACAACCACTGCTTGGCGTTCCTGCTACTGCCCCTTCCTTAAGCCCAGAAGGTACAAAATGATTCACAAAGTGATACGAAAGAGCAAGTCAGCAGTGTGGAGAAAGCTTGTGGCTGTAGGCAACTTTCTGCCTTTCAGACACAGCTCCTTTGTTGAAGTTGTGGTATCATATAAGGAAAACACAAAACCACAAAATTAACTTGGTGATGCCAAGTGAAAGTTAGAGAGGAACTTTTTGCAAGGACAGGTAGTGACAGGACAAGGGGGAATGACTTTAAACAGAGAGTGGGAAGGTTTAGATTTGGATATAAGTAAGAAATTCTTTACTCTGAGAATGGTGAGACACTGGCACAGTTTGCCCAGAGAAGCAGTGGCTGTCCCATCCCTGGATGTGTTCAAGACTAGGCTGGACTGGGCTTTCAGCAGCGTTATCTAGTGGAAGGTGTCCCTGCCCATGGCAGGGAGATTGGAACTTGATGATCTTTAAGTTCTCTTCTAATCCAAACCATTCTGTGGTTCTATGATTCTAGACCAGTTCAGGATATGTTGGAGACAGGATCCTTCCCTGAGCAGAGCTGCTGTTGGTGCCACTCAAATACAAACCCCAGAAGAGGAGGGAATTACGTTTCCCAGGTAAGTTAAATGTCCTTGAGCTCAGTGAGGGGAAGACATCACTCAGGTACACTTGGAAGAACAATTCTCAGCAGCACTCACATATTTTAAGCCACCATTGAAAGCACGTACAGGTTATATACAGTGCAAGGTTCATCCTACTCATTTGCAAACATACCACCAGCCTGAGAACTGGCAGTTCTCCTCACCTTTGTCACAAGAGGTGACATTTGAATATCCTGACCTAACAGAACTTGGGAACATCTCAGCAGCTACCTGTCATGGGCACCACAGGTTCGTGCAAGTCTGATTGTGGATGCAGTGGGAATCAAAAAGACAGTCAGGATGTGATTTCAAAAACTTTAGGTCTTCATTTATATTTTAGGAGGAAAATATGGACATTGACCATCTCTCTTTTTCTTTCAATTTCTTTGTAAAATTTTGAAGCAAATTGAGCCATAGTATTTGTGTTGGTTAATCCAAATTGTTTTTCTGATTTCTATATATTTGGTGTCAAGCAGTTTTCATCTTTCTTTTTGCTACACTTTGAGTTGCCAATACACAAAAGTGTATTAAATATACACTCTAATCCCCTTTCAGCCCAATAAAAGTCATACATATATTTTTAATTATTAAACTGTTGACTTTGAAAATTGGACAACAGTGGTTTAAAATAAAAATCAAAGCTGATATCACCATCTATGCCAAGTAAGAGTGATCCAAACAAAACTTGGCATGATCAAGTGGTATGAATTCTCCTAAACATTCATTACAATCTTTAAAACAATCCTCCATCCAAAAGGCTGATACAGCATCAATCATCACTGCAAGGAAGCATTAGCAAAATAGGTAAGAGAAAATAAAAGGCAGAAGCAAAAAGTCTCATTAAAAATCATGCAAATTGGGCAAGAAGAGTCTTGACTTTGCTTTCATTATACTTGCTTCTCAAATACGACAGCTCATGTTGTCTACTTAGGTTTGTGTAGGCTCAGTGTTCTCTGGATGGGAATATCAGCTTTTAGCAGAACACTTTCCAACCTGGCAGTGTGTCACAGGACTGTGGGCACACAAGTAAGTGCCATGACTAGAGCATTCTTGAGGAACAAAACTCGCAAGATGACATTGCTGTAGAATTTCTCCCTTAGTGCCCTAAGAAGCCTGAAGATCTGTGCCAGCATCTAGTAGCTCCAGGTCTAAACCACAAGCACAAATGAAAAAAGCTGGAAGATAAACTTGGCTGGGGAAAGGGAAAGGCATCCTGAGTGCCATCCCCACCCTCCCAAGATGCTGTTCTGCAAGACCAACCACATTCCCCATTGGTGGCAGCTTGGCTCTGAGATTCATATGACTACTGCTGCTGACAGAAAAGTGATCCTTTGACACACCCACACACCCCAAGCAGACTCAGGAGCACAGATCTTCCCCCAGAACACAAATGACCACTTGCAGCTTCCTTGCTTTCTCTCCAAGACACACTTCTTGTGTCCCGTCAGTCTGTCAGAAGGTACAGCCTGGCACTGCCATCCCCTTGTCTTCTCTCTTCAAGGACCAATGCAACCATATCAAGATGCAACCGCTGTTACCACACACCCCAGAATGGAAGGGTAACCCAGATTCTTGTTAATAAATCCCTTAGAGTGTGTTGGAGTTAAACAACACTGAATAATTGGTGCTTATAGTCATATATAAGTAGGGTTTATTTGAGAACAATTTTGTTTCAAAGGTAAAAGGTATGTTATCATTTTGGTTGTTATCATCTATAGTAATACAGCAATATTAAACCATAAAAATAACTCTTAAGGAAATGTATGTGGAAAAGGAAGAGAAATAAAGCATGAAAGTGGAAAGATATATATAGTCACCACTTGCTGGATCTAGTGAAGGAACTTTGTAGTTGCAGCTTTGATGTCTGTTGGCTGAAGTGATGGTCTTGACCCATTGGGGGTGGGGGAAGCCCCCAAAACTCAAAGACCTCATGAGTTATTATACACTTCAAGCTCAGGTGGAAACTCCTTGTAACTCCCCTGGGGTGGGAAGTTTTACAATGGTAGTGTCATGGGACATGTCAGAAACCTCTGACACCTCCTAAGACAATACTGCTGCCTATTATGTCAGCATCCATCATGGTCCAGCATTTGAGATGAATAGACCAGGCTAGATGCAACGTGTCTTTGAGGTTTCCAGAGGGAGTTTTACAGCAGAGTCATCATGTAAGGGAGGACATTGGCATGATAAGAAGGATTATCCCACCACAGAGGATTTGCCTCTTATTAACATCTTCTCTTATCTGGGATTCCAGTTTGTAGCTTCAGGTATGCACACCCTTCTGCACCTGGGATACTTGGACAAGGGCACCCACTTACCTGGTAGGAAGGTTCTTTCCCAGTAGGCATACTCAGGGAGGGGTCAACTTTGCTGTGTGAGCAGCTGTTTCTTTTCAGTCTGCTACACTGGACAACAGTCTTTTGGTGATTGTACAATGTTTAAGCCATTAACTATGTCAGTCTCTGACAACAACAAACTCAGCCTGTAGGAGGAGTTCTGCTTTGGAAAGGTTACCAATGAACCAGAGTCTAATGAGCACCTGTGCACTAAAAGAAGAGGTTTTGTTTACTTTAATAGGAAAAAGAGATGGCCAGAGTAAAGTACTGGCCCCAGGATCATTGCTGGTTATGACCTGAGCCAAAGTGTTACATTCAAGACTGCCAGTTTGATCTTCTCATACCTTAAAAACTAGGAAGTGACACTATTATTGTCCCATGAATGAAACCTGCTGATCCTGACCTCTTGAAATGTCATGGGAGTAACTACTTGCTCTACAACATGATCCATATCTTCCTACCAAGTCCACAGATTGCAAACACAACTGGGAATAAAAACATATGTCCCTCACCAGTTTGGATCAAGGTGAGACAGTGCAGTCATTCACCACTATTTGTCCTCCATGGAACTACAAATCTTCCTGTGATACACTTATCTTTACCCTTAAAAGTACAGAAGAAAGACTGAAAAGAACACTCAGTTTTTATTAGCATTAGAATAAGACTCCCAGGGAAGTGGTAAAATCACAATCCCTGGAAGTGTTTAAAAGACATGTGGATGTGGTACCTGGGGATATGGTTTAGTGGTGAGCACAGTGATGCTGGGTTAACATTTAGACTCAATGGTCTCAGAAGTCGTTTTCCAACCTTATTGATTCTGTGACTCTAACCCTTTGTACTCAGCAGGTGTGAGTCATAAAGTAATAAATCCATGGAGAAAATTTGAGATACTAAGAGAAAGACCTCACTAACTGTAAGCCTAATGCCACCATTTTATTATATTTCAGAGGAGAAACCTGGGAATATTGTGTGGAGAAGAAGATTCACCATTTCAGCAGAAGATTAAAATCTTGTCAAAGGGATGTTGTTAAATGGTATTTAGCAAGATTTAACAAGTAAAAAGGTATTTAGCAAGACTGTAACTGGTGATTTAAAGGATTGTCTGCGTGGTCCCTTGATGATGGATGGTCAAAGGATACTCATCCTAGGAGATGATGATGAATGCTGTAGTATGGCTCCTATCAACCCAGATACACATGTTCATGTAAGTAAATTAATATGCCTTTCCATGACCCCTTTCTTTCATTTTTGTCTCACCATACTGGAGCAACTTCAGACTCAGATTCACTATTTTAACACAAATCTCACCAGTTCCTATTTTATGCAATAAAGCATTTCATCTATTTTAGTACTAAGTGTGTCTTATAAGTAACCACTTGAGACCTATTTTCAGGGTCATGATGCTGGAGGCTAGTTGAGCAAATACTATGGCAGTAGATGTTAATGCTCTTGGTGACCTCTCAGAAACCAGAGAAGACTAATAAGTGGTTCTGGAAACACCACCTCGAAGACACCCCTAAAGAAAAAATTGTTCATCTTGATCTCAGTACTGCATTTGTACTATTTGTTGCTCAGAGAAGCTGTGGCTTCCCCAACCCTGGAACTGTTCAAGGCCAGATTGGACAGAGCTTTGTGCAACCTGGTCTAGTGGACGGTGCCCCTGCCCATGACAGTGTGGTGGAACTGGATGAGCTTCAAGAATTCCTTCCAGCCCAAACCATTCTGTTGTTTGAAAGGCAGAAATGGGAGTCCCTCCTGATGCCTGTTTTACACCAAGACACTGTGGCCATTCTTTCTCCTAGAATTTTATAAACAATGCAGTCTCAGCACACTGGCTACTGTTTTGTATATTAAATTGTTGGGGAGGTGGTATCAATAAACAGCTGCACGGTCCAATTAGTACTGTTTACTGTCAAATTAACAAGGAAAGTGATACTTTCTGCTCTTTGTTTATAACTCTGCACAGTTGGCCCTGGCACCAGAAAGACTAAATGAAAACGGACAGCTCCCAATGGTAGATGCTCTCCTAGATCAAACAGAGGGGAAATTTTGTTTGCCTTATAAACTAAACAGTATCTTTTCAGGTTCATGTGCTCAGAATAACAACTATTCAGTTGCACCAGCTGTTTTTTATTTCACTGCTAATTGTATGTCTCATTCCTCAGCCGACTTGCAGGTCATTGTTTGATTGCTGATGTTCACTCAGGGAAAGGGAGCAGGAGTCCAGTGAACATGTGTGTGCATGAGGCAGAAGAGTGAGGAGATGTTTAAATTCCTGGATGAAAGCTGTGTACAATTGCAGGTTTGCTTTGTATTGAGCCTTAGAAGATGGATCCTGGCCTTTCAGCATGCTCTCTCAGCTTTGCCTTTGGAGAGATGGTGCAAAAGGGATGTCAAGTACTTGCTTGCAACAGTTATATGATACTGCACTCACATTGAGGGTGTTTTATCATCCCAAAATGCCTCAAAAATCTACAAATAGACTTTGAGTCTATAGAAATCTTCAGAGCAGTCAAAATATAAATGATGAAGGAAACAGAATCACTACTTCTATTAAAATATTGACTTTAAGAGGGAAAACAATTTATTCCAACTGAGTCTCATTTTTAGGTGTGCTCTAGACTCCTTGAAAAAGGAAAATGTCATCTCTTCACACTGTGTTTCTTGCCATTCACTCACATTTCTGACTTTTCTTCCTTCACCTCTCTATTCATTACAATTTCTATTATAATCATTTGTTTTCTAACCCCCTTCCTACACTCAATAGAAATATAGAATGACTGTCATCACATAGCAAAATAAAAATGAAATTGATCACACAAACTATGCACAACCTTTGGTTACAAGAGATTTCCCCCAAATTTTACATGATTTGCATTATTGCCTCTTCAAGACGGGGTTTTTTCAAGTTACTTGATGTTGGTGTATCCTCCTTTTAGTCCAATAATAATTTTTCCATGTATTTGCAAGAGTATAACGAGGAGTGATATGTGAAGTTTGCTAGAGCTGCATTTCTTATAAGAGGAGGGAAAACTTGCAGAAAGTAAATATACAGACTGTTTGCATCCTTTTGTTAAATGCCCAGAACCTATGTGAATGAGGGTGGCATAAATGCTTGGATGCATTAAAACCAAAAGGCAGCTCTTCTCTGTCTCCAGTTAAAAGGCTTTTGTGGTGAAATCATGTTGATAAGAACTTAGAAATGCTATAAATAGGTAGATATGATCTCTAAAGAATGTCTTTGAGGTCATTCTAACTCATTCATCTCAAGAAAAAAAAAATCACTACAGGCAACTTTTGCGGATCACATAATGTTTGTTAGACAGAGCAGTAAGAGGAGTCATTTCTCCAGAATGACAGATCAGTACTGCAGTGAGGTATGAAGGGTGGGATGAATCACATCCAAAGTGCTTTCAAGACACACTCACTTGGATGCTGGGCATCCACCCCCTGTTTTAGTCATTGGAGGTTTAATCCCAACAGTCAGGGAGGTTCATCTTGCTGTGGACACCTACATCTGCTAAGATTTGCCCAAGGTTCCACTAACTGCACCTGTAAGATTTTGCCTGTAATGTGACAAGATAACTAGTTTGAGGTGGATATGTACATACATAGACACCTGTAGTTATGAATTGAGGTGACATGTGAGTTACTTGCCTAAGTTCCCTGTATAAAAGATGAGAGGAATGTTCCTTATTCCACCCTACGAGGTAACTGTAAAGTAACAGGTGGGAAGTCATACCCCATTAAATTCTAAGGAACCCTAGATGAGTGATTTAAGCTATCCACAAAGCTTTAGAGGAGTGAAATTCAATGGGACAAAAGAACAGGACGGGAATAAGGGAAGGTTTGGGAAGGTTTGGGAAGGGAAGGGAGAGGAGAAAGAAAGAAAGAAAGAGAAAGAAAGAAAGAAAGAAAGAAAGAAAGAAAGAAAGAAAGAAAGAAAGAAAGAAAGAAAGAAAGAAAGAAAGAAGACTGATTTATCATTTGTGTTATGAAATAGCATCATGTCTTAAATTATATGATCATCTTTACTGGTAGTTCTTGAGAACAAATAATAACATGCTATAAACTACAATATCAAATCCGTATCCTATAAATTGAAATTTTCCATGTGCTTTCTCTGGATGCTTAATGATATTCTTCTGATCCAAAAGCCTCTGTAATATTATTCCTTCAGTATAACACTACACAAATGACTAAACTTCAGAGATAAATGAAGCTATTTCTGAACCTTTCTGGACATTTTTGAGCTGAGGAAAATTACACCAGAATAACACAACAACAAAAGGTGCCCAAATAATACAACGTAGCTTTCTAAACCTTAAACATGGTGTCTACTTTATTTAACTCTAACAGCATTTCTGTTATGTGATGCCAACTAATGCAGGGCAACTGTAAGTCAAGGAGGATAAAGGAAATCACTTTTTCAAATCTGAGCCAGACTTTCAAAAGACAACTAGGAATGCAGCAAAAGTGATCAAAGGCAAAAGAGCCTGCCAGGCTTTATTTACTCTCTATTCTCTGTCTGTTGGGGATTGACATTTTTTATATTTTTATTTCTTTTTTAAAAACAATAGTTTAGACAAATGTGTCTAGACTGATGGTAGAGCAAATGTGACATTAATTATGGATTCTTACACAGTGGCTCAGCATATGTGGGCAGTTGCCAGTTCCCAGGGAAACAGAAATTGCCAGGCTGCCAAACTGGAAATAGCTGCACATTTTACTGTGGTCTTCTCTCAGAGTGTGACTGGTATCAGAGGCTTCAGAAGAAGCTGCTGGCACAGGGACATGGGCAACGGTAGGGCACCTTTTACACTTCCTGCAAGAGGTGTTAATGGAGAATAGACTACAAGGGCAGCTGTTTTCACAGCTCTGCAGGAGATACTTCAGGTCCAATCTCATGCCAGGTGAAAGCCAGTTTGGCTTGAAGAGACTTTTGTGAAATGTGGTGAGGTTGTCTCTGCACCCCAACCTGGCCCAGTCAGTGGAACCCCTGGGCCTGCCCCCATAGGGTTGTTTTGCTTGGTCTTCTCCACACAACAGTGGGCACCCAGGAATGAAGTGATGATATTGGGGATACAACTGTGGCAAACATTTTCCTTGCTGGGAACATCTTTCGTTCTGGGAAGACTTTTGTGTTATTCTGATTCCTTTACGTTGGTGGTTCCAAATAAATGTGCTGTCAGCTAATAAACTAATGTCTTTCACATCCAAGTTGTTTCCAGGTGATGTCTCTGATACTCAAGCAAAAATTCCCATTATTCATTCTAAAGTGAATTCCTTGTATTATGCTCTGCTGAATATCATACTATTTCTGCTTTTCTCACCCTCAGACATCAAATCTCCCTGCATGACAACACAATGCTTCTCTTTGTGTCATCAGCAAATTATAAAATCATAGAATCACGGAAGCATTTGAGTCGGAAAGGACCTTAAAGACCTTTCAGTTCTGACCCCATGCCATGGGCAGGGACACCTTCCAGTTGACCACATAATTCAAAGCCCCACCCAGCCTGGCCTTGGACACTTTCAGGGATGGGTGTTCACAGCTTCTCAGGGCAACCTAAGCCAGTGCCTGACCACACTCAGAATTTCTCCCTAATGTGTAATCTAAATGTACCCTTCCTCAGCTTAAGTCTATTCCCTCTTATCCTATCAGTCCATGCACTTGTGAGAAGTCCCTCTCCAGTTCTCTTGTAGGCCCTCTTCAGGTACTGGAAGGGGCTATAAGGAGCCTTTCCTTCTCCAGGCTGAACAGCCACAATTTTCTCAGCCTGTGCTCACAGGAGATGTGCTCCAGTCCTGTGATCAGCTTTGTGGCCCCCTCTGGACACGTTCCAGCAGGCCCATGTCTTTCTTGTGCTGGGGAGCCCAGACCTGGATGCAGCACCCCAGGTGGAGTCTCACAAGAGCAGAGTAGAAAGAGATCAACAGCTTTTTGTGTTAAAGTGACAAATAGCCATAATAAGTGTGCTCATTCTTCAGAAATGGTTAATGACAGGCATAATTGTTGAAAAAAACTGATCTTGTAACATCCTTCCAGCCAAACACATAACTTCTTTCATCACATTCATTGTTTCTTTCTACTGAGCTAATTCCTTACACATCTTCCACCCAATTCATATTTGATCAGTGATCAGCTACCACATACATTCTGATGTGGAGTTTTTGGAGGACACAGCAAGGCATAAACACACCATAATAACAGGGCAATGACACTTGGTGTAGAACACGCTGCTGGCCATACCCTTCTCAGTTTATGCATGAAAGTTTGATTTATATTAGTGTCCCAGGCCAGGTTGTCATCTTCTATACAAGTTTATAGGTAATATCTTTAACAAGAAAAATACCTTTTAATATTTGAGCCCATGACTGAACATAAACCAAGAAATTTAAATTAAAAAAAAAAAAAGTTTAGGCAAATGGCTTTGTCATTTAACAAAGACTCAGCATTATAATTTTTATAATTTGGCAGTGACACAACCCATTATTGGTTTGCCCATATTAAAAACTTCCTGGCTTTATGGTTAATCAAATATAGCTCTGACTGGCAGAAGTGCTGAAGGCTGTAACCTTCTGGTTATCCACAGAACTAGAATAACAAGGACAGTGGGGTAACCTCTCCTCACCCTGCCACTTCATGCTGTCTCTGTTCTCCCAGAGGGTCTAACTCTTCCCACTCAGTTTAGGACTGTTTTGCTGAGTCTGACACCAAAACTGTGGAGCTGAATTTCTTGTTGGGATGCCAGGGACAAAACCATAGTCAATGTGTAGCCACAAAGAATCCCTTAAAACTTGACTCAGAAAAATGACTCAGACTGGCTGAGGAAGCCAATTCATACAGATAACTATTCTCTGCAGCACTCAGGCGAGGGTGAAAGAGGTGGGTGAAAACTCCTGCCCTGTCATTAGACAAGCAATTTCCCTGAATTCTCCCTGAACTGAATTCTCCACTGCCTTAAGTGATCCTCTGGTGAAAGTGCAGCAGTCAGCTCCTCTGGTGCCAGAACCACAGGCGCTGGGCACCGTCAGAGCATCGCGCGTTCCCTCTGCAGACAATGCGCCTCCCAAAATTTATAATCCCCCACTTTTTTTGAGAGGTGTGACTATGGAGTCACTGAAAGTAGGTTGGGTGGGGATGGACCATCCACTGCTCCTCTGCATGGAGAAGAGAAGGCCCCAGGAGACCTCACTGGGGCTTTTTAGTTCTTAAAAGAAACCTATTAAAAAGAGAGAGAGTGACTTTTTAAATGAACAGATAGGACAAGGGGGAACTGAAAATGGAGAGATTTAGATTATATGTTAGGAAAAAGTCCTTTATTGAGAGGGTGGTGAGACACTGGCACATGTTGCCCAGAGTAGCTATGCCTGGCTCATCCCTGGAAAGGTTCAATACCATGATGGATGGGGCTTGGAACAACCTGGTCGAGTTGAAGGTGACCCTGCCCATGCCAGAGGTGTTGGAATCAGGTGGTCTTTAAAGTGCCTTACAACCCGAAACATTCTATGATTCCATGACTCATCAAGAATCTGAGCCAAATCATTATGGCATATATGTAGATTGTTTTATCAGTCCATTTAATAGCCAAGAGGCAATCAGCACATTTTCAAGTAGTGTGACTGTGTCTGCCTGAGCTGAAGGAATGATTTGGGCAGGTTTGATCTGTTTTCACCTGTGCAAGTGTGCAAGGCAGGTAGAAAGAGCCGGAAAACTAAGTATCCAAGAGATGTGCCGGCAGGAATGCCACCTTCCCTGTGGTCTGTATCTTCACTTTAGCCTCCACCTAACAGCTGGTGTCCAAGGAACTTTCTGCCTCCTCAGCTCTACTACGTCCCTGTGTATGAGCTGATGCTGCTGATGTTTGCCCAAAGACACCAGACTGTGAGCACAAGGGCAGGGTAGTGGCCCCCAATAGAGAGGCAGAGTGGGCAGGTGGTGATGTTTGTACCTGGACCCATCTCTGGTACCTTGGCCCATGTCATATCTACAAGTGCTGTTTGTTGAACTCCTGGTTCTTCATGCGACTCCTTTTTTTGTGGTTTGGCTTTCAAGACAGAACAAGTTTATTCAAATGAACTCCCTGATATCAGGAGGGTGAAAAAAAAAACTTGTAACTCAGACCTTGCAGATGAAATGTACCCTTTCTACAAGAAGAAACCAGTTCTTGGAAGAATTTCTCCCACCAAAGATGTACCCTGAAGAGAAACTTCTACAGCTACAACACTGGAAATGAACTGGAAAGCCATTTAAATTGTATATTAAGGAATTTCTAAAGAGCAATTCAAAATGAGGACTTACTTGACCCAAAGCAATCTAAGGAGCATAACTGCACCTGCCAAACTAAGTGACCATTTGCAGAAGCAGCAGCAGGAGCACAGATAGGAGAAGATGAGATGGCATATGAGCCAGGGCATTTGTTCCCAGCATGAACACCAGTTCATGGGTCTTGTTTCCCTCAAAACACACAGAGAAAATTGGGATGTACAATCTTCCTTTGGAGGATTGATAGTGTAAAGGCACTAAGCTCATTCAAAAAAAAGCAGGTAAATGTGTCTGGTGTGGTAGAAAATATCAAAAAGGATAGGAAGAAGGTTTGAACTACTGGGTAGAGCAAGATCTACCAAGCAATAGTAAAATACTCTGAATGACATTTTGGACTAAGCCACAAAGTCTCCCTAGATTTTTCTCTATATTTGGGATAAAACTGTCCACATATAAGTTTTTGGTTTTTTTTCATTTTGGAAGATTGTCCATTACCTTTTGTGGATCCCAGCTCCTTTTCCTTCTCCCTCAGCCTTCCAGCTCTTGCTCCAGGTCTTCTTTGTTGACCATTTGATGAGCTAATTCCTCTCATAAAAATGACAAAAATGTATCCAACAAAAAAATTGTGGAAGCATGCCATTTCCTGCCATTTTACAGGGGAGACTCAGATCACACAGGAGTGGGACACGCAGCAGAGCCACCTGAGGGGAGGTGCAGAACTGCAGGACCCTGGTGCTCACTTATCCTGTGGATTCCCACTCCAACACCTTCCAGAAATGTGCCACTAGTTGATTATAATGGATATGTATTTCAGTATTTCACTTTATTTTTAGCATAAACACACCAACTGCATCTGTACTCATACATAAACGTGGGAGCAATGGCTGTCCACTTCCACACTGCTAAATGCTCCCCCAAAAGTGGGAAGCTGCACTTGAACTGCTACTGGGAACAGTCTGAGCTGTCTTCCAGCTCCCCTCTCACAACTGACTCCTGCTGGGATCAGACCAGAAGTATGCTGGGGAAAATTCAGGCAATTAAACAGCAGAGACAACTAAAGGGCTGCACCTGAAATGCTTTTTGACATTGGTTAATGTCAGCATAGGGGAAGACACTGTGTCACTGGTTAAAAAGCACAACAGTCAACCAACCAAACAACAGCAGCAGCAGCAACATAAAGACTTAGATCAACCAAAGCAATCAAAACCACTATTGCTTTCCCCACACACTGTGGTCTCCATTCACATTTTTATTTCAGAGCCCTCCTGACAAGACACCTGGAGTCAACAAGGTATTTATTTACTTATTTGTTCTCTTGCCCAGGGTTGAGTGACCAGTCCTTTATTGATTTTCTTCCTGTTTTGAGGGTTTTGTTCCATCTCCCCACTCCTCTTTGTATCAGATGACCCTCTCATATAAACATTTCCCAAACACTCCTCAAGTGATCACTTCTTCAAAACAGAGCTCAGGACTCATTTTAAATGTATATTCAGTGGGTGAGGGAAAGAGAGAAAGGGGAAAATGTACAGAGTGAATTTATTTCTTCTTTTGCACTAGAACGAGTCCATATTAATTCCAGTTGTGCTGATGAATGAAAAATTTCTTTTGGTGCTGCCCAGCAGGGATGTTGGAGGCTCCAGAATATTCCCCTCTGTGGCTGTAGACCAACACAACCTTACAGCACAGAGGGCTCTCTCCTCACAGCTTTCATCTGGCTCAGCCATGATTTGCAGATATGTCAATAAGCTTCTCTCCTGGCTCCAGTGACGGATGTCTATGGTTCTCCCCTGGTTTGTTTCCTACTCATTACATTTTGCTGGCAGCTACCTCTACACTGGCGGCACAAATGTATTCTCAGTTATACATCTCTCATTTGCCCATGGCACTGCAGTGAGAGGCACGTTTTGGGGGCTGGAGCAGAATCTGTCCCTTTCAGAGTGGTGTTTGAGACATGGAATCACAGATGAACTTGGGAGTTGGTTGTAGCACCTGCAAGGTGCCCAAGGCAGCAAAGTGTGCAAGCCCAGAACTTCAGTTCAGGCCACCCATAGTCCCATTGGTGTTCACATGAGATTGTTCCCTCTTGACTTCATCCATCATAAAGCTAAATGCATAGTCTGGGGTGGTGCTCTGGAGCAGAACTGAGGTCCTCCCATCCCAGAGGATGTGTCTACAACGAGGAAGGCAAATGCTCATCTCATGTCACTGATGGCAGAGACACTTTGAGCTGAGCTAGTCTGAGGCACCTCCTTAGATGTGAGGTGTGAGCCCTCATCTTAACAGGGTCACACCAAGGAGCACTGGGCTCTGCAGAGGCAACACTCAGCCCTTAATGACACAGAAGTTCCTAAAGATAAATAAAAATATCAGTCCTCTCCCTCTTCACTTTGCCATTAACTAAGTTATCCTCATGATTCACAGAATCAAAGAATCATTTAGGCTGGAAAAGACCTTTAAGATTACCAAATGCAACCATTAACCCAGCACTGCCAAGCCCACCACTAAACCATCTCCCTCAGTGCTACATCTACATATCTTTTAAATGCCTCCAGAGACAGTGACACCCCCAGTTCCCTTGGCAGCCTGTTGATAACAAAAAATAAACAATAAATTAGTAGATTTGTGATTCACGGGTGCCAGATTTCTAAAAGGTTTAACATCTTTGTGATTGAAGCTTTTTGCAGAGGGGGATGCCTATGTCCTGGTGGGAGACACCCTGTGCTGCTGGCTGAATCCACTGAAAAATCTGTCCCATCCTGCTGACACCAAATGGGAAGAAATCCAGCTCCTGACTCTTTTGATAAACCTAGGCACTTGCATTTCAGTTTCTTATTTATCTCCTCCATAGCTGTTATCTCTTGCAGTCCTACAAGGAGTCAGAAGCAATTTACTGCTGGAAAATAGTGAAGAAATACAGAGGATTGCAAAGAAAGCACCAGCAAGCCTCATTTCCAGAGCTCATGTTTGCTGGTCCTGAAGACATGGCATGAATTTGTAGCTCTCTGGAACGCAACCCTTGCTCTTCACAAAGGTGGCAGAACCACCTGCTCCTCTCGACCACTCCCTGTGTGCAACCTGCACAGCTGTGAGGTTTCTACTACGAGCAGTCACTCCTGGTTTGTACCATCCCAGGCTATCCGCCTGGGAGAAGCCACACAGCTCCTCAAGATGCTCCTGATGGCAAACACCAGGAAGGGGTTGACCACTGGATACTACCACCAAGCCACGGCTCATCTGGGGAGGCAGCTGCAGAAACTCAGCTTCACCCCAGGTGGGGTTGGACACACGAGGTCAGACGTCCGGTCTGAACCAGGACCTCGGTTTCTCCCTGCCTGGAGAGCATGTGGGCACACACCACATTTTTCAAACAAGGAGAAACTGCTTTGAAACTGCCATCTCCATCACTGCCTTTGGTGCCCACAACTATGTTTGCACAAACAGATGAGGGGTATCAAGAATTTTATAATGATACTCCCTCACCCGTGGTTCCAGTTAAAACCGCTGCAGTAAACAAAACATACAGAGCACATCACTGGCACCAGAGGCTATAATTTTCTCTGAGCAGAAATATTACCAAAAAAGAAAAGGAAAAAAGTAAAAAGGCAGGATTTCATCCAATTTAGGAAGAAATCTATGCAGACCTTTCCTTTCATTAAGCTTCTCAACTGTTATTAAAGGAAAGTCAGTAGCCAAAAATTCTTTGATGATGACATTGAATCATTTGATGACAGAATGTTTTGGGAAAGGCTACAGATGCAGATCACTGGTAAAAAACTCAAATCCCAGGAAGAATAATCTTCCAAATGTCACAATACATTCTCTTTTGTGGGGGAATGCTTCTCTTTTTTCAAGTGAGCTCTACATTTTCACTTAAATCCTTTGGTTTTTCTGCTATTAGGAAAATAATGTGTGGTGCCTTTTCCTCTGAAGCTGTGGATCTCAACTGGCAGTGAAGAGAAAGGAAGTACCAGGACAAGAAGTTTTGATACTGCGGGATATGAAACAGGCAACCCTTGAGGACACTTAGAGAAAGGTGTATACTTTGTCATTTTCCTGCTTAGGACATTTCATAAAACCTCAAGAAAATTATGGGCTACACAGTGAGTAATTCATCACCACATAACTCCTCATTATTCCAAATTCTGTTGTCTACATAACTGTATGTTTCAAATAACCTTAATGATTTCTTTTTTACTAATTTTTAGTGCCTGGCTGTGGACAAATTTAAGAAAGTGCTTTTGAAGGTGCTGGTCAGCACTGTTCAGAGCATGGAGCTCCCTGAAGATGCTTCTCTTGCTGTGTCACCCATGTCCAGTGTCATTACATTATTTGGGAGTTTTTTTATTGTTGTTGTGGTTTTTTTGTTTGGTTTTGGTTTTTTGTTTTTGTTTTTGTGTGTGTTTGTTTGTTGCTGTTGTTTTTGTTGGTTTTTTTTTTCATCAATCTCTCTTTAAATTCAGTAGGAATCCTCCCACTCAGCAAACCAAGTATGTGTTCAAGCATGCTCTATCCCAGACCGACAGACCATATAATCCCCTTGACTTCAGCCCTGGATTTAAGGATAAGTATGTGCCCATGCATTTTTTCAAGTGGGAGTCAAAGAAACAAAAGATCCAGTCCAAGCTACATCTGACCAGCTTTGGGCACCTGCAAAAAGAAGTAGGGGGCTACCTGAGTCCAAGGCAGAGATCATTTACCACAGAATCAAAGAATAAGTGTTTAGGTTGGAAAAGACCATTCAGATCATCAAGCACAACCATTACCCCAGCACTGCCAAGCCCTCCACTAAACTATGTTCCTCAGTGCCACATTTACATGTCTTCAAAATACCTCCAGAGATGGTGACTCCACCACTGCCCTGGGCAGCCTGTCCCAATGCTTCACAACCCTTTCTGTGGATGAAATTTTCCTAATATCCAATCTAAACATCCCGTGAAACAAGTTTCCATTTCCCCTTCTCACTTGTTATTTTGGCAAGAAGACTGACCCCCCCACTCCTCCACAACCTCCTTTCATGTAGTTATGGAGAGCAAGGTCTCCCCTGAGCCTCCTTTTCTCCAGGCTGAGCCCTCTCGGCTCCCTCAGCTGCTCCTCATCAGACTTGTGCTCCAGAGGATCTGTGAGCTGTGCATTCAAATATTCAAAAACTGATGACAGCATTTAGCTGTCCCCCCCAGACCCCATGTCATCAGTGCAGCAAGATGTCCCTGACTAGGTCTCTACAGGTGAAGAACCACACTCATAGAAGACCTCAGGATTTCACTGGCCTCACTACAAAGTGTAAAAAGGCAAGAGAGGAGAAGACCTGTGATGTCCATTCCTTTGGCTGTGTGTTGGTTTTGACTGGAATGGAGTTGATTTTCTTCACAGTAGGTGGTACTGGGCTGCGTTTTGGGATTGTGCTGGAAACTGTTTTGACAGCACAGTGGTGGTTTTAGTATCGCTGATCAGGGCACAACATCAAGGCCTTTTCAGCTCCTCACCCCAGCAGGGAGGAGCAGAAAAGGGCGCACAAGGAGCTGGGAGAGGACACAGCTGGGACATCTGATCCCATCTGACTCAAGGGATATTCCAGATCATAGAGTATCATGCTCAGTATATTGAGCTGGGGGAATAAGAGGGAAGAGGGGACATTTGGAATGATGGTGTTTGTCTTCCCAAGTCACTGTTTCCCACAATAGAGCCCTTCATTCCTGGGATTGGCTGAATACCTGTCTGTGGAAAGTGGTTAATGAATTCCTCATTTTGCTTTGCTTCCTTGTGTGGTTTTTGCTTTACCTGTTAAACTGTCTTTATCCCAATCCACGAGTTTTATCTCTTTTGCCTTTCCAATTTTCTCTCCCATTCCACTGGGAGCAGCTAAACTCAGCTGCTGCATGGGCTTAAATCATGAAAGGCTGCTGTGGAGTTGGTGGCACTGAGGAGATAAAGGCTTCTTGGTCAGTATTATTTATGAATTGCATTTAGTCCCAGTGCATGGTGGACCTCAGTCCTTTCCATGAGATGGGAGGTCAAGAGCTAATTTGGAGCATAGAACAGAGAGATGTGGAGAAGAGAACAGGAAGGAAGAAAAGGTAATGGGATTATCATGGTTATTCAGCATCTGCTGTTCTGCAGATCATAGTCCCAGAAATAAGTGAAGACAGGGCCACCTGGGGTCTCAGAAGGGAACTTTTCAGAGCATGGTCTAGCTATTCCTTTCTGTAGAACCATCAGATGGCAAAAAAACCCCTGAGGAAACACCATTCTTTCTTGCCTCTGACTTTGTACTCCAAATGACTGTCTAGATTTTTCTTGCCACTGACAACCACACTTTTCCTTTCCCCTTCCTTTCTGTGGTGGGGCAAGCCCTTCTGCAAGCCAGGAATGGGAAGGTACTTAATGATACTATCCTTCATAGATGTCCAGGAGATGAGACCTGACCTATTAACCTGGCCATTTGATGAATGACCATGTCTGGACAATCCCCTCACTGTAAATGTAGTATGAAATCTTTAATTCATGTTGATTTGACTTGAAATTCAAGGGAGTAGCTCAGCCCCCTCAAGAACTTAGATGTGTAAAATCAGAGAATCATTAATATTGGAAAAGACTTCCAAGATCGAGTCCAACCTTTGACCAAACACCACCATGTTAACTAAACCTTAGCACTCATATTATTGACATAGAAAGTCATGTATTTTCATTATTTTCTTGCTACATTACTATAATAGTATACTGGGCTGTGTGGAAAACCTCTTTCAAAGCTTGCTGCACTGAATGATGCTGGTGTTCTCCATTGACTATTTGTCACCATTCCTCATGCTTTCCTGTAGTTTTGTCTACCCTAACCAAGTACTCTGCCATCACCTCCTGACAGAGCCAGGCATGCCTGGGCACCAAAATCCTCGCTGATCATCCAAACTACTCTGTATAAACACCATCATTGACTTAAGGAGTGCTCAGGCAACCCCTTGTCCATGGACAGAGTTGCAGAGGTTGTAGCAAACACCTGGGACAAGGACATTTTCCAGCAGCTCAGCAGTTTGCTTAGCAAACCACCATCCACAGCATTAGTCACAGCCTTCAAGTGCTCCGTAGGCAAAACAAGACTGATATGCTGGGAAGAGAAAGGAGGATTTGGGAAGGAGGATCTCTGCCCTCTGCACTGCCCAGAGTGGTTGGTGCCACTGAGGTACCAGTTGGCCACTGTAACTTGTGGCATTGGGAAGTGTAGTCAGTTTAGTACAGGTTGTGTCTCTCTCAAAAGACAAATAGTAAAAGCACACTAAAAAGTCATTTGTGGAGTGGTGACCAACAGAACAAACTGCCCTGACAGCTGCTTTTCCCAAGCATTCCCCTCACCAGCTGGAACTGATAAAGCTGGGATTTTCCCTTTCACTTCAGAGCACCACAGGGAGAGGTGCACAGAGGTGCTCTGTTCTGCCTGGTGGGCACAGAACTCTCATCCAAAGAAGATCTTTGAGTGGAACTAATGCAAAGATGTAGAGAAAACTTTTATTTTTTTCTTTTAATTTTAATTGGCAAGTGTCACAAATACTTATAATACCTGTAAATACTTTGGTCCTTTTGCATCTTTCCTGGTCCTTCTGGTTATGCCTGTAGGATGCTGGTGCAGAGGATGAAGCAAAACCCCATGTTGCTTCTCCATGGCACAGATGATCAATAGTCAGTGGTTTGGCTGCCAAAGGAGCCCCAGAATCAGGCTGGTCTCCTAGGAAACAATGGCATTGTTGCCACTGGAATAAACATCCTGGTGGGCCATTTGTGTTTATCTGGTATTTCCATTCTCTGCTGATTAACCCAGCCAAGTGAGGTCTTCATGTGGTAATTACAGCACAGCTCATTTGTGTGTGTTTTACAATGGTGTTGATATAATCCCACTAGAGCACCCCAAGCATGTGCAAGGAGTTCCCACCAGAAATCCAAATAACGCCCCAGCACTGCTGACAGCTTAATAACATGACAAAGTTCAGTCTCGCTGGATGTCAGGGACAGGAATGTGGTTCAGGCTGCTCTGACCTGGAGCTTTCAAAATACTGTACAGTTGAGGCTGAGTGTTTGACAAATAACCTTTTCTTTGCCTGCTCAAATCCATCAGACGCTACCAGGTGCCATGGAGAGGCCACATGCCACTGTTAAAATGTTAAATTGAGTGGCATGGCCATCGAAAGCTCTGGGGAGGGACATTTATCTTTATTATTATTGTTATTAATAATGCAGATATTGCTGTGCATTGCATTCCAAGGTATTTTTGCAGCACTAAATCACCCAAACGCCCATTGACGGCCCTGATAAATCACACAATAAACCAAAATTCAATACAGCTGTCAGCCCAGACCCCAAGCAAAATCTCAGGGAGCTTATATTATGTAGTTTAGGTGGGGACTGAGCCCGCTTGCGAGGGGACCAGTGTGCCACTGCCAGTCCAGGCGCTCAGCAAAGGCTGCATCAGCCCTCTCCTGCCACTCCACAGCACCCCAGTGCTGCCACAAGCAGCAGGATGGGGACAGCTGCTCTTGATGATATTTCTCATTGTTTTCCATTTTCTGCTTTTTCCATGCTACTTCTTTAGTTCTTCTGATTTATCTTACGCTGTTTCTCTCTTTTTGTATTATTTCTGCTTCTCCTTTTGCTCCTCTCCATTCTGTCCCTCTCCCCCATCACTTGCCTTCTGTCTCACCACCCTTTCCTTGCTCTTTCCCTCTTCTTCCCCTCCCGACCCTCCCATCAAAGCGAGGAAACTGTAACCCAAAGGAAGAACAAGAGTTGAACCTGTGCCAATGCAATGGGCCAAGAGGCTACATATGGAACCAGCAAATCACAGAGCCATGAAGGATGTTAGTGATTTAAAGTTATGTATATTGAAGTCTGGATCTTAAAATGAATCCATAATGGTAGAGGTAACTAATGGAAAGACTTAACTGACAGCAAGCTGAGTTTTTTCTTTAACATTGTTATATTCCCACAAACTCCTCTTTTCCTGTCCCCACCCTTCCCCAGCTCCCCTTTCTGATTAGTTCAACATCCATGCTGACAATGAAAAGCTAAAGCTGGCTGCTTTATGAATAAAGATTTTAGCCCATACACCATAAATATGAGTGCTACTCCCGCTGGATACAGAGCAAGGCATCCAACTGGCCCTGACAGATGTGGGGCTCTCCCTGGGGAATTGTGCCCATGGCAAGGGATAGTGAACATTCCCAGCTGAGCAGGCACGGCAGCACGACTCTCACTTCAGTGTGACAAATAACCTCCTGAGGACTCAGGCTTCAGCAGAGATGGGTTGCCAAAGCCAGCTGGTCCCCTGTGGCAGCTCAAATACCAACTGCAACAATTTTCTGCGATGATTAAGGATCCCCAGAATTAAAATGCTGCACAGAGGGAAGGATGTCACTGTACACGTATGCACATGCATGTAGAAATAGATGTGCATATGCATGCAAAGCATTATACAAGGGAAAACTACAGTAAAACAATACTATACTTGCAAAGTCAAACTCTCCAAAGCTAGAAAAAAATCAAATACTGCTCATCTGCCAAATTTGCTGCTTTTTATATAGAAGCGTCATGTTGGCACTGGGACCTGAGGCAACAATTGAGGAACAGGGGCTTCTGAGCACTCCTGGTTGCACTTGAAAGCACAGGGGGTGTAACCAGCCTTTACTAGTTAGTGTATGTATTTTATATATATATATATGTAGCCCATAAGACTTGGCTTAGGCCACCAAGCACCCTCCCATACTAACCTTTGGAATCATTCAGAAGCTCATTTGTCCAGGATGGGGTTTCTAATAAGCCATTTACAGGCAGCCATTCTGTTTAGGAGGGCAAATCAGTACGGAGAGGAACAATTTTGTGCCACTTTGTCCACAGACAGGGAGTGATTCCAGCACACAGAATTTCTTGGTGCAGCAATACCTCGAAATTGCAGCACAGTGCAAGGTACTGAGAAAAACCATGTCTTAAACAGGTGAAGCCAAACATCCAAAGTGAAAACTCATATCTGAAGTGTTCAGTCTTGGTTCCCATGCTGTGAAACATCATCTCATGCCCCTCAGGGACACATGAAATGTTCTAATGAATGCTTGTGAAGCAGTTACAAACAATGCTGCTGCAGAAAGCACATGATACCATGACTATTTTAAAGAGCTTCCTAACAGGCTGAGAAACAAGGAGAAAAGAAGTCCCAGCACCACACCATGCCAAGAAAACAAATTGTATCATACGTTCAGGGTGCTGAATGGAGCATGAGCTGCTCAGGATGTGGTACACAAGCTGATGAAAGCTAGTACCACAACCCATCTATAAAAGATGCTGAATGAGGATTATATGGGTGACCTAAACTCTAACAGGTTCTTCAAACTCCTTCCCTTGGCACCAATAATGTTCTTTAATATTGTTTTAGCAAATCTGTTGAGGGGAGGGGGACTTGTTGCAATGAATTCTTTCTCACACCTCTCAGTGTATACACTTCCATCCATCTTTCCCCAAAATCTGTGGCTTTCAATGCAAGGGAACCAGAAGAAATCCCCCTATCCTCTCTGCTCTAGAAATCAGGAGCACAAGGGTTACACATGCACTAAAGAAAACAGTCTTTCTTTTTGTTTTTGGCAGTTTAGACTTTTCAAACTGCTGCACCTTCTTCCCTATGGCATTAAATTCCCCTTTGCATTCCACAATGCTGATTTAGGGAGAAACTTAAACACATTAAAGTCCTTGGGGTGTACACACAACACCCAGGAGTGAAGGGCTGCAGTCCCCTCTAGCTGCTGAACAACAGAGCGAGTTGGAGATCGGCCATCAGCCACTGGCATTGCCACACTCAGCTCTGGGATACCAGAGGAGCCAGTTCCAGTCCTGCTGAGGAGAGACTAGACTGCGGCTTTTCCTTTTCCTCCAGGCTTCACCAGAGAAAGGCAAGATCCTGTCAGTGGTGGCTGAATATTGGCCAGATTATGGGGCATGTGGGTATAGCCTATATTTATTTTTTTTAAGTATATATTTGTTTGATGTTTAGCAAGCATCTGCTTAAGATTTCTGTGCTTATCTAGCAGGAGGAAAGAGCCCATTCTTCCCAAAGCCAATTCAGTGCAAGAAAATGTCATAACACTGCTGGGCCCCTTCGTTTCATCCTTCGCCAGAGGGACTCCATAGTTCCTCTGCTACTTCTTGGAAAGCCAAGAAGCAAAGGCTGGCAATTAAAGGCATCTGCTGGGCTCATGAAAGGAAAGGCATGCACGAGATATGAAGGATGGATGACACCTGAAATGTCTAAACGCTTGCCTGGTGCAGACTGGACTGATTGCAGCGTGTCTAGCAGGATGTGTAGGGTGTTACATCAGGTATTGAGATAAAAAAGAAAAACCAAACTAAACCCTCCTTGACAAAGCTTCCCCCCACCTCACCCCTGAAGGAAGAGGTGCTAGCAGCTCCATGGAGCTCATCAAGGGCTTTATTTTTCACATGGCAAGCAGGGAGAGACAGGAATACAAATCCCCGTCAGAGAGAGCGATTAGCTGGGTAGAAGAGATCCTTCAGAGACTGAATGACCCGAGTAATGACCAGCAGCAGCAAGACATTGCTGTGGAAAGAGGAAAGATTTGGCTTTTTCAGAGCAAATGCATAAGGAATGATAAAATAAAGACAGGAAAAATGATAAGTGATCCAGGTTGTTACTCACCCCATTTTTCATCATTTAGAGCTGCAATCACAATCACTTATGCACAGAAACCTCTTCTTTTACACAGTGCCTAATGGATCCGGTGCTCTCAGTTTTGGTGCTGTATAACATCACCTAGTCCAGTGTCCAGAGAACCTGAGACCTGTGTCAGGCTTTTTTGGACAGTGAGAGAAGTCAGAGCTCCAGGAAATGATTTTTAATGAAATGAACACTACAAAAAACCACCATCAGCGTGAAACACCTTTTTTTGTGTGGTCACTAGGTCAAAACCCAAGGACTAGCACTCCTGGCAAGTCCCTGTGAAGCTTTCGGCACTGACCACTCTCAGAGAGGCTCATCAGCATGGAACAGCCTCATACCTGTGGTTCTGGAAAGGCAGCAACATGATGGAGCTGTGCAAGGTGCGAGTTTTCTGTCAGAAAGCACACATCAGTGTCACCAATAATAGTGATGGCCACGGTCACCTCACTGAGTGACTGAACAGCAAAGCTAAACTTCCATTCATGACTGGCTATAAAATTGGCAAAAAAAGATATTTATTAATTCTTTAATATGTCTAATGGCATGATTTTCAGATTCCCTGGTTTTTCTTCTCCTGCCACAATTGGAGAGAAAGGGAAAAAGACCACATCTGCTGTGAAGGTGCATCTGGGTGCTTGCATATTGAAAACTTGGCCCAAAAGCAATCAGCCAAGGCCCTGGATTCCTATAATTCTGGACAAGTGAATAGGTATTTCAGCACTAGTTAAAGCAGAAACATTAAGCTGGCACTTACCACCTTGGGTTTGGAGAATTTGAAATAGATGTCCATTTTTATACCACGTGTAACATCAAAGAGATGTGGCCCATTGGGTAAAACCTTGGGTGACCAGAAGAGAAGTCAACATGTAAACTTGGAAAATCCTACTTGATCCTCCCCAGTTGCAGCTGTTGGATAATGAACTCTTGTTGCTCTCAATGGAATGTGATTCCCTGTCATTTGCTATGAGAGGGATTCTGAGCCTCTATCTCAAATGCCTCTCTGGAAGTGGTTTGCTTTGAGGAAGATAAATTCAAAGTATTGTGTTGGAATTCAATTTACAATACTTCACATTTCATAACGTTGGGTATTGTATCATAGCATCAGAAAGGCCATCCTGCAGCCAAGGCACCCAGCCCTCCCTCAGCTGTGTCTAACCTCTCACATCATCATCATCATGGCTAGACTTCACGAATGAAGATTTGGGAGGGCTTTACCCACGCTTGCTGCAAGCGCGCTGATGATGAGCCTCTCACAGCAGAAGCAGTGTAAGAAGTAAGACAAATGGAAATCTACTTCCTCATGGACCTTCTCTAAGCCTTGGTATTTAGTGCCTTCTCGACCTGGAAATTGCTCCCAAAGTTTCTTGTTTAATAACGTTAATGTATCTGTTTTTCAGGAAGTTAGTATGTTCATATTTGAAGCCCATATTCATTTTGATCTGCACAGCATCCTCTGGTAAATGGCTCCAAAGTTTAATTACAAACCAAGTTAAAAAGGCATTTCTTTCTGATTGCTTTAAACTTGCTTTTTGATTATTTCATTAGGAACACATAACGTGATATTAGAAATAGGAATTAATCATTCCCCATTTTACCCCATCCATTATTTTATAGACATGTTTTATAAGCCCACCAGTTCTCATATCCCATTTTTAGATCAAGGGATAAACATAGCTATATTCAAGCTGTGAGCACACTTTTTTTTTCTTGCAACCAAGAAAGAGTTGCCTGTCAAAAAAACCCCAAAACCCAATTAACTAAATTAAACAAAATTTCAGGAATAGCCCTATGAGAAAATAAACCACTTTTATTGAAATTACCAGGTGTTAATCACTCTTGGAATATCATTATAAACAGCTCCAATTCAGGAAGGCGGATTTCTTCATTTAATCCATACTCATTTGAAGGATACAAAAGAAATATTTGCTTATATATTTGGAAGCTTAAAATGAAACAATGAGCTGATACATTGAGTTTAAAAATTAAATTTAACTCTTTCTTCAATAATAAAATATACCACCTATTATACAAAAAGGACATTATTTTATTCACAGTTGACAGAGTACAGTCACACAATCATAATATTAAAGGCGAACAGCAATGACATTTTATTTATATTCTTCCTATTATTACAGATTATGAAGGTTAGAGCAGCACACAAAGACCCTAATTAGGCTCCTGTTGTGTAAGGAGCTGCACATGCAGAGAAGAAATACATAGTTCCTACCCCAAAAAGTTGCAATCTAATCTAAAATTGCCCAGTAAGAGGGGATGTGCCTCAACTGAAAAACAGAAGTATGCAAAGGGATTTATCCTGGCTTGCTTTCTTATCTGATGGAGACCCTTGGACACACAGTTACTTTTCACTGTCAGCCACTATAAAATAGTTGTTTATAAATAAATTATTTTTCTTTGAAGCTTAGTATAAGTTTAAAGGTAATCCTGGCTTTCTCCTCACGAGTTCCTCATCTTGCTTTTAGTCCAGAACTTCAGGTGGTAGCCCGAAGCCATTAGGCATTTCTGAGATTAATGACATTTTGGAGGAGAAAATCCAGTCATCAATGTGGGTCTTGGCCAGTAGCTACAAATGTGAGTGTCCCTTCAAACGAGCAATTTTTTGCCTGTATAATGCCCTGAAGAGGTACCATGTCTGATCACCATGTTGTGGTTCACAGCTCAAATTCTGCTTTTGAATGTCAATGCAGTTTTTAAGCAACTGTGGGTCAATGGGGACCACGCAGGTCTCAACACAGGTTGCTCACACACAGAAGACAGGAAACTTGTCACAATCCTCTTAGGACTTCCAGTCTGGTTCCTGTTATTCCCTCACAGTGGAAGAAGAGTAACAGAGTGTGCTCCCCTTTCTCTCCTTCAACCTCAGACCCCTTCAAAGTAACAAGGATTGTGCCCCAAATGAGTCAGGATTTGAAAGCAAGTGGTTTTGTGGGGCAAAAAAAGCACTTATGTTCACCTCTAAATCTCACTGTGTAACTTGGTTTTGATCTTCAGGCTTTAGAACTGAAAACAGAGTACAAAAATAAATCTATTGATCACTAGATCATAAATTTTCTAGGAAATCCATAACAGAATCCTTCAATAAAAACAAACAAAAAAATCCAAGAAAAAAATAAAAATTAAAGAAAGGAGCAAAGGGGGGTTACCATCATAGCTCCAAGGATTTACACAGATGAGGATCCAGTCTCCAAGCAGCTGTTGGGAATTTTTTCATTGCCTCTAAATAGACAGTCAGAAGCACAGGCTGTCAGTTTTGCACTAGGAAAGAGGGGTTCTCACTCCAATTCCTTACAGTTAATAATGCCCAGTAACTTCCATCACTAAACAACACAACATACTGGTTTCTTTGAAACAGAAGGTTTAGACACAGAATGGCACTGGCAACAAGAAGTGAGACGGCACGGCAGCCCAGGGCACTTCAGGGAACGTTTTTAAGCCATTTAGCAGGAGTTTACTGCTCCAGTACAGGAGGCTTTGAGAGGGCTCAAGCACGACAGGGTGTGCATTGTTGTGCCAGAACTGGCCGCCCTGGGTGTGTGTGGCTGCGGCAGAGGGCCAGGGGCTGTGTTTAAACGCACCCACACGAGAAATGCGATTTAGGCAGAACAAAGCACACTCCTGTTGTGCCTCCCCGTGATTATAAAATAGATCTGTGTCATTATAAATAGAAAATGACTGGTGACAAAGACGCTGCTTTGACTCCCTTCCGAGGCCAAGCTCCTTCGCTGCGGTTCCCGATGTCAGACCAATTTAGTGGCTGCGCTGCAGGCGAGTGTGTCTGCTCCAGGCTTAACCAGTCCACATCTCATGGTGGCTTAATCTCATTTTATGGCAGCAGGGAATTCACTGGGATGCTTGTCAAGCAACACACTCCTTCACCCAAGGACGGTCCTGGACGCCTTCCGAAATGCTCCATGCCCACCACAGGGCTCAGATCGCTGAATGGCAAATTAGCCCGTCCTCCGAGGGACTGCCAAGCTGGTGGGATCTGTGAATTGAGATCCTGCTTCTACACAACTAAATGGTGTGGTTCTTGCTTTATTCCAGTGGGAACCAAATCAAAGACACAGAAATAATAGCGCTATTTCAAGAGTGTAAGTTTTCCTCTTTATGCCACCTTCCATCACAACAAACTTCACAGCATTATTGAATTAGATAATGCAGTAAAATAAACAGAAACTATATATACATATAGTTTCTATGTTGTGCAATAAGTTAAACAAAAAAACAAACAAAAACAAAACAAAAACAAAAAAACCCCACCACAAAACCAACCAAAACCAATGGAAATTAGAACTGAATCTTAAGTCCATAATACAATATCTGGGGTATTCAGTTCCTTTAGTTCTAGGCATTATTCTTAAAACAAACTGCAATCTTTCTCTTTCAATTATTTAATCAGAATCCCACTTCCATATATATTTTATACCACAGTTTATTCCCAAAGCTGGGTACAGCCTCTCATTTCCTGAAAGCTCCTAAAAACTTTCTTAATGAAAAAGTAGAGAAATATGCTGTTTACAAGTTGCATTTTCTTACTGCTTACTACTAAAGTAGTCAATTTAATGAAGGAAGAAAAAAAAAAGGAGTGAAAAAGAAAATTACTAATGTGGTGCCCATAGCCATTTCCCAAATTCTTCAGAGTTTATAGACCTAGGGAGACAGGGAAAGAGTAAATTCCCAGCAGTGCAGCAGAACAGGCTAAAATGACCCTGTGAAATCCAAGTGATTCTGGGAATAAAGGATGTTCACTCCTGTTATGGTTCTACACGGCAAACTGCTTTTAGGGCTCCCAGTAGTACCCATTAGCAATAGCCAAGCTTTTCTGTTTTAATTTCATTTAATTTAATTTCCATCAACAAATTCCACCCTGTGGTGAGAATTGACAGTATCATGTTGAGAGCCATTAAAGCATACTTGGATTGTTTTTACTCCATGTATATATGTATATATATCCATATAAAATAAAATATAATTCCCCACCCTTTCTTTAGAGGAGCCACTTCATAATAAGAGCAAGGCAGATACAGTGGAGGAGTCGTTCTGCTGTGGGATACCAGCACAGGGAGTGTGGTTGGAGATACAGCAGGACATGCCAGCATAGTCAGGTCCCAGCTCCACTTTGAGCCTCTCCCTGAGACCAGAATGGCCTGGCAGCACTGGTCATGTCCCTCCAGTCACCACCTGCTGTCCTCCTGCACTAAGACCCTATATATCACTGCTGCTCCCTTCCCTTCTTGAGTGCTTTCTGTTCTCTTAAGGACATCTTCACAACTTGAAACATCTTCATGCTTATGTAGCCTTCGGCTTTTCTGGGAATTCCTATTGGGAATTCCCCCGCTGGGAATTCTGCCACTGGGTTTCAAAGGCAAGAGAATAATAATGCCCTTCATTAATATAGGCTTTTCTGTCATGACTTTTAGGCCCCTCTCCAGGTAAGCAGGCAGGCACATGTTTAACATTAAACACATGAGTAGTCTCTATTCACATGCTGCAAGCTCGAAATGCTCATTAGCACTGGATCGTGGCCCCAGCTGAGCTCCAACACACCCCAGCAAGGTTGCTGGGCTGGAGGAGAGGTGGCCCTCAAACCTCTCACCAGGGTTGCACCATCACTGGTGCAGCAGTGCTGGCTCCTCCAGAGGGTGATGGGTCGCTCTCTCGGCAGCAGAGGCGTGACCTACTGAGCAGTGACAGTGTTATCCCTCAGAGCTGCTCAGCTGAGGAGCACAGCTCAAACACACCACATTCAAACCCCTCCTTTGGAGTGTTTCCAGCGTTAGCATCTCTCCAATGAATGCTGAAAGAGAATGGTTTGGGGCAAGAGGTGGTTGCTGTGGTCTCTGAGAGGCTGCTGAGTCCCGTGTGGAGGGTGCCCAGTGGGTTACACAGGGCTCTTCAGGACTTCATGTCACATGTTAAAACATGGACTGATCATGCTTTGGAAACAACCACTGGATGGGATCTCTGGGCTTTCCTGAAGCATTGCCTTGGTGTGGGACAGGGAAATAAAGCAGCTCCACGCTCTCTGCATCCCTGCACATGAGCTAGGAAGGGCAGAAAAAAGAACAAGACTCCTCTTTTTACTGCTGAGCATCAAGTGAGTGGGCTGTCATAGTTCAGTGCCCAAACCAGCAGATCCCTCCTGACCAAAAAAAATTTTGAGTCTCAGAGGCAACACGCCTACTGTCCCAGAGAAATCCCTAGGCAAAGACACCTTCAACATGCTGCCTTGCTCGTGTGTGTGCTGAAATTCATAGTCCAGACTAAACAGTCTATCACTCTTGGTAAAAGTAGCCCAGATGAAGAGAGGCATTTTTTAAAAAATGCTTTTAATACTGTTTTCTAAAAAAAAAAAAAATAAAAAAAATCACTACCTCCTTCAACTTCTCAACAAGTAGAAACCTCACAGCTTTCCTGCCGCCTCTGGAATTACTAGTCATTGCAGACATCAAAATTAATGAAGAGATGAAAGATCCAGCAAAAAGGCAAAATCTTACTGGAAAAATATTTCTTAATATCAAAAGCAATTCAAGAATAATGACTATATCAAGAAAAGTAATAAACAAATGCAAACTTCCCAATGCCTGAAAGAATACACATGAAGGAGAAGGAAACAACTTTGGGGTTATTATTTTCTTTAAAACACCAATTCGTTTTAAATAAATAATGCTTCCATGTGCTTCTGGCTTTACAGGAGTGTGGCTAAATTTTTACAGTACTTTAAACTCAGCTAATTAGCCAAACTCAGTGGATGCATAAAGGGCATTTCATCCCACCAGATGGAAGGGTTACATTAAAACACAGTCCCTGTTTGCCCATCCATGAGCACCACGTTACTTAGCACAGAAGAAATGGTTGTGGCTTACTTGGAGTTCAATTTGAGCAGGGACAAGAGAGAAGTAAAGGTAGCTAGCGGCTGAAATAAATTAAATAAATAAATAAATATTCAAAATAAATGTTACGTGCAATTCAGCTGAACTTTCTTGTAGGAAACAAAGTTGTCTAATTTCTTTGTGATATAGACTGTCATTCCCCCCACCCCCGGCAGTGTCTTCTCAGCTGATGAAAACAGAGGAGTAATTTATCATTATCATTATGTGTTTTCTATTGGAAAAAATATATTTCTCGGAAACCCTCATTTAAACAGACTTGAAACAGATACTCTCTAGTCCTACCTGTAAGGCAAAATGACCTCTTGGTAATTCAAACAGTCTAACAGAGAATAAGAGTAACTAATCTGTGGGATCCTCCAGCAATCCCATAGCACTGCTAATAGAAGAAAAATCAATATTAGTTCCAATATGAATGGAGTGTTGGATTGACTGAGCAGGGAGCTTTGAAATAAATATCTGAGAAATGTTTGGATGAAATGGACATCTTCACAGACATTTGGTCTGCATTTTTGAAATGTAGATGATTAAATCCACATTGTTGGCTTCTTCCCCCTCTGCACTATGTCTTTCTTTACATCTTGCAAAAAAAAAAATTTATGAACAAAGTTATTGTAAATCTGCAATGTCTGTCTTGTCACTTAGATTCTTTTCAGAAATGTTGCCTTGCCAATGTAGATATACAATCCTGTATGATTAATATTTATTACTCAAAATACTAAATACAATGGGGGGTCACCAAAAATACCCTGCCTAGAGCCTGGAGCCCTTTAAAATCTCATTGGTGACGGATCCTGAGTCTTGAGAACTGAGCTCAAAATCTTAGCAAAACACTTTTCTATGTAGGATTTCCAGTATTTCCTGCTTCTGACTATAAAAGCCAAAGAGCACAAAGGTGAGAAAAAGTTACAGATCTGAAAACATGAACTTGGATTTCAAATCCAAACAAAGGCCAGGGAATGCCTGAACCTGTCCATAATCTTGGATCAGTCTATTATAGAGCTATGACTAAGATGCAAAGATAGAATGAAGAGTGAGATTTGAACTCAGGCAGAACAGGCATGATAGCTGAAAATTGCTCTATTTTCCTCTTATTCTTTCTCATATCCATCATTATATATTATCTAGGTACTTAGGAGGCATTGTTAGGAGAATGAAAATATTAAAACATTTTTCTTCGTTATTATAGCAAAAGACGATAACTTGGGGATTTTCAGATTTTGTAATGAAATCTCAAGTTTTTAAGAACATGAAAACCATCTTAGTGCTCATTGCACTTACAGCTCATTTTCTTTTTGGGATAAGCCCAACCATTTTTTAACATAATTTTTAAAAAACAGATGCAATTTGAGGTTTTTGAGAGCAATGGATTGTGATTTGGCTCTCATCTATGAAAACTACAGAAAGACATATAAGAATATTTCAGAACCATGGGATTCAGCATGTTGGTGAATATTCAGAGATGGAAATCCGGGCAGTCCTTGGTTTGCATACCCTGCCTGAGATCTGCTGTATGTTTGGACACTCTTCCTTTAGGAGCTAAACATAACAAGCAGAGAGCAAGAATCTGCATCTGCCTCTGTGTCTTCTATTCAAAAATTCACTGTAACTGTGATGAAGCAAAGCTACTGATTGAAGTACAAATCTGAGAAAAATGTAGTTTCTATTGACCAGCATGCTCCAAACCAGATCATAATGGAAGTAAAAAAATCCCTGTGACCATTTCTCTGATAGAAGACTTTTCACTAGGAACACAATTGCCAGAGTTTTGCTAATAACACTTTTCCAAACTGAGTGAGCCATCTTGACCCATGCGCTGAGTGAAAACAAAACCAGAAAGACAGACAGAAAGGATCGAGTCAATTAAGATAACTAACTAACTAAATAATTGCTGGAATAAAAGAGAGGGGGGAAAAAAAAGAAAATAATATCACAAATAATAATTCCAATCCCATGAAGAAATGTTTTTAACAAGCTACATGTGCTTATGCAGACACTTCTAATATTATTAGATTTTTCTGGCTGCTGTTAGTGTTCTCTGAGGCAGCTGATTTCTCAGCAATATTTTAAAGACTGAGAGCCTTTGCCCTCCAGTCTAACCACTGATAAAATAGCCCATTCTAGGAAAAGACTTGGGAGCTTATGGATTTTTCTTACAAGGTTTTGAAAGTTCAGAACAAACTGACCAATGCACGAGAAACAATAGTCAACCACAAACTATCTTCACAGTCAATGAGCAGCATTCTGCTCCCAGCTGGGTTAGTGTGAAAATCCCACCAAAGCAACAGGATGGTTTCAGATTGTCATCAGCATCACGCGGCAGAGGGTGGCTTTCGATGCTGTCTCCACTCCTCCAGCTCTGGCTGCAAACAAACCTGCTGTGAGGTTCCCCTTGCTCAAAGCTCACCTGCTTGGGGTTCCTTCAAATCAGTGCAGCTCTAGCAGCTCTGATCAGAAAGGGAGCCACATTGGGTTAGAGCTCAGCTTTATTTTATCTTTGAAAACAGCAATAAATCCCCCCAAACTGAGAATCACGAGCCATGTGCACTGCTGGATGTATTCACAGGGCACATGAGTTTCAAGTAAAAGCTGTCATTCTGAATTTGCTACAAGAATGTGCAAATAATTACTAGCATAAAGCAGATGTGCCAGGCAGTTGCTGCAGATATAACAAAATAATCAGTGCTAGAAAAAAATTCCCAATTCAGAATCATGGAACCTGCATCGGCAAACCCTGGATGAGTGGGACTGAGGCATCTTGCATGGGTTTCTGCTGGCATACTTGTTGAATTTCTGGCTGGAAACGTGCCTCTCACTGCCTCAGCCTGCCCTCTTTAAGGCTCTCAGAGCAAACTTCTCCTGGGGTGAGATGATGAGTGCTTGAAAGTGACCCATCTGGAGCCCAAGGCAAAGAAAGCACTTCCCCTGCCTGGAATTCGTGTGCAGCGACAGCTTTCTACTGCTGATCCAAGTTTCCCAAGACAGCAATTATGAAGGAACTGGCAGCCATACAGTCAAGATGACAATATCCTATGTGGTTTGCTTAGCTGTGCCAATTCTCTCTGTGGGTGCTGGAGTCAATCTGCTGCCCCCATTAGTGCACTGTCTGTCTGTACCCACCAGCAGATCCACTGGGCATTTTGGCACGAGTCCTGTTCTTCCAAGGGCTGCCTGCTCAATTACTCATTTAGTGTCTTTTGCTTTAAACATTTGGATCCAACAGCACCATGCAAATTTTATGCAGAGTAGCATCTGCAAGTCTGACATATTTGCTCAGGCTTCCCCCTCTTGCACTGAGTTAAAAATAAATACCCTATAAACTCTTGGGCCTGCTAAGAGAGAATATGCATTCAGAGAGTTTATTTAAACAGAATTGCTAAGAGTGTTTCTGCTTTAGGGTCAAACTCTTATTTTTCCTCTCTCTCATATTTTGTTCATGCCTCAAGGATCCCAGTAGAACTGGGAGAAAAAGCATCCTTGAAGAAACCTACCGAAGAACCAGTTCTATATGTTCCTTTCTCTCTACCTGAAATTTCAGCTAATATCTTACTTTTAAAACTCTAAAGACTACAGGTGCTGATATACTCCCCAGATGGAACAAGAAACTTGTCAAGTGGACTCATTTCCAATACTGATTGCAAATAATACTAGTTGAGCCAGATCTTAGGTTAGACTTCAAAGGGTCTCCACCCACCCCACTAGAGCTGCCTTCTTCTTTCTCCAGGGAGAAGCAGATTTGCCCCTGACCAATACACTTGGAGCAGGTGAAGTCATAGGGATGCCATCCAGACAGCATAACAATAAAGTATATCTTAAGGCAACGAGGAGAAGAGTCTGTAAAAGGGGATACTGAGCCACCACTGAGGGCAGTTAGGACTTGCTGAGCCGCTTGGCCACATCTGCATAGGCTTGCTCGATTTCCTTGTCTGCTGCACAGGTGTTGGTGAACTCATCCCTGGCGTACGCGTTCTTCAGGTACCGCCACAGCCCCGTCATCTCCGTGGGGAACTCGAAGTTGCGGTATTTCTTTGCAACAATCTAAAAGAAAGACAAAAGAAGGGCTAAACCATCTTGCTTTTGATGTATCTCCAGATTCCTTCTTAGAGAGCTTCTTACTCTTTCCTGCCACATAATTAACTGCAAATGAGAGAAATGTTTGGAGACTTGGAAAAGCCTGAAAAAGGACAGTTGGTTGTCCTGTGTATTGCAAAGACACTATTTAGGCTAAGCATGCTCTAAGTCAACGACCTGGCTACTGCCAACAAATTACTCCTTTGATGCTACATGAAAATAATTAATTTTATCTTATGGAATTTGGGAGGATTTTTTACCAGTCTTTAGTATATCACTGAAAGCTGAGATGACACAAAGAGCTGAATCATAAAAAGAAAGGCAGATTTGAGAGGAAAATATTAGTAAAAAATTATGCATATTTTCATATTAATTATTATATTTCTAGTTGACATTATTTTATATATACATACTATATTTTAAGTTTTAATATATGTAATATATCTTGCCTGGCCAATGGTGTCAGAGGACATAACCAGCTACAGGTCTTGGAAGGCTCTATCTGTGTTTGTGAAAAGATAAAACTCAGGGTGGTATGGGTACCATGATTAAGAAACCAGGATGATTTAACAGATATTAGAAACAGGAGTATTGGGATAAACTGGGTGAGAAAATGGTTATTTCAAGACTTGTTAGACTAAGAAATTGTCCATCAAGGGAAATTTTCTATGTCTAAAAACACTTAGGCCCTTCTACAGAAAAAATAGTTAAGTGCATACTTAATTTTAAGCACCTGTACAGTCCCATTGAAGTCAATGGGATTAATCTGTGCTTAAAGCTACTTGGTTGGTTAAGTACCTTGCTGGATTGGGATATTTCAGTTTTCCTGTAAGAATATACCATATAGAATAAGCCTGTGGTGACAGAGTGAACTAGCTGATAGGAAGGGAGGGATTAGCTAATTTAATGAGTGCTTCCAATCTCTAGTTTTTCTGACAGTATAAAATTGTTCCTGGGCATAAATTACATACATATGTGCCACAGAGTTCCCCTTTATTTTTAAAGCACATGGTAGAGCTGTTTTCCATCTCAAATATCTTAGGACAGTCATGTTCTCAGAAAAGACTGTGATTTGTTTTTATTACCAGGATTCACTTGGTATATGCAAGTTCAAATCCTGTTCTAAACTGCGATTAATTGAGCATTCTTGCCTTCAATGATGCTTTGCACACATACAGGGAACATAAAACCTGCTGAGCCACTTAAGATTTTCAAAATTTCCAACACACATTTTCCATCAAATGAAGAAATAATTTACCTTTTTCTTCTATCTGTAAAATGCTTTTCAGGCAATACCCTATGGCTATGCTTGCCTGAGAAAAACTTTAATTCTCATTTGACATTTTTCATTTCTTCCCAAAGGGACAAGAACCAGTCAGGGGCCACACATTCATTTTGCATTTTCTGACTCCAATGTCATCCATGAAGACAAGCCAAAGAAAGTCCTAAACCTGTAAGGGTATTATCACATTTCTTACCTGGTGACTTATGCACTTTTTAATTTTTTTTTTCTTTCTGCATGTGTGCAGTCTGCTCCCAGGCTCAGTTTATGCTTTGGCTCAGGGAGCCAAATTAGATGCATGACTTGGCTTTAATTCCTAGCTCACTTGCTTGCCAGGGTCTGCCAGGTACTTGCGTTATTCTAAAGCAACATGTCATCAGATAAATTAAATAAATGCAACATCGAGAAGTCAAGATGATGTACACCATTTGCACTACACCAGCAGCCACAGTTCATCTTAAATTCTCAGCAGCAACTTTTATTTGTTAACTTCTCTGTGTGAAACACCAGATGGAATAAATATTTCCCAAAAAGATGGACCGCTGCTCTTAAGTTACAAATGGGTGGAAACTGCCTAAGGTTTTGACAAGTCTCTTAAGAATATTAGGAACTAATTAATAAGAAAGACTGCTGTTACTTGCAATAGGTTAAAAATAAAGAGATATCTAGAACTTAATATTGTCTTTGTCACTAATTAGTGATGGGATAGTTTTCCCAAAGTACTAAATATAAAGTTCCCCTAGTTAAATTAGAGGAAACACTGAGGAACAAAAGTGTGTTTCAAACTGCTCTTCTAGGATCTAATGTCTCTCTGCTGAAATACGTTGGCTTCAGCACTTGGCTGTCAGAGCAGGGCACATCATTGTCAGGTAACTCTTCTTCCACCATTGCATGACATCTTTTACCTTGACAACATGGAGTTTGGGCAGAAGGTTGCAGTCAGCAAGAGTCAGGTCATCTCCATCCAGAAACTTGCGTTTAGACACTTTCTCCTCTTCAGTGCTGTTTGCATCGATCTCCTCTGGCAGAGGAGTTCTCAGGTAGTCATCAAGCTTCTTCAGAGCCTTCACCAAGCCTCTTTCAAGAGCTTTGCCAAAAAAAGCAAAGAAAAAGTGATTAGGGCAGAGTAAGAATTGTTTATAAACAGTCATTGTCAATGGCTATGGCAGTATCTAGAAAAAAAGCTGAGAACCACCTCTTTGTTGTTAGTTTGTGCTCCAAAGAGTACACAATCCAATGGCAATATAGCCCAGCAAGGTGTGTCTGCCTGAGGGTAAAGCCCATCCTGCAATAGGAAAAGGTGACACAGGAACCTCTTGTGTCATGTCTTCTCCTGACTAGGCAAACAACAAAAAAACAGTGAAAGAGATGCCAGAAGGAAAGAACAGTTTGTCAGTGTGATACACCAATAAAACATCTACACCCTGTGAGATTCCTCTGGTCTCTTGAGGCCATCACACAGTAAACTGCTCACTGCTGCTTTATTCATCTAAGCAGCCACATAGGACTGCAATGAAGATGAATATTTTAGCATTACTTTAGCTCTGAGAGGTCTCAGTTTTACTTCCTTCAACCCCTTTCCAGAGTAATTAAAGGCAGTAGCAGTAACTCCAAAGATGTTAACCATAGTTCTGTGGAGCTGGAAGATATATTACAATTGAGATGAGATATTCAGCCAGTGCTAAGATTCACATTTACCTCAGGTTCAACCTTGGGTGCAAATACTCTTTTTGAGATGTCTCGAATAGGATGTCACAATGGACAGGAGGCTTCAGAACTCTCAGTTCAGGTACTAAAGATTGTGTCCCCCACTGCTGCTGCAACAAATTCCAGTCTTTAAGTAACACTTAGATGTCTACAGTAGAGAGCAAACTTTTCACCCAAGCACAGAATTTGTGTCCTTATGCTTCAGTGGCAGGATAATAGAAAAACCTGATGGCAATAATGCACTTATAAAAAGTTGAATAACTCTATACAAGTTTGTTAGTTAAACAGTAAACACTCTGGGGCAAGAAGGGTCTTTGCATTTCTGTTTGATGGGTGACAAGCACGATGGAGTCCTGGTTCCCGACAAGTGCCCCAAAGTGCTAAAGCAACATAAATAAGAAAAAGCAAGAATTTACAATGTGAAAAAATAACAACATGACTCATGGGCTCAGGGCCAGAATTTCAGCTGGTGAAAATTACCTGCAGTGATTTATACCTGCTGCAGATCTGACCTGGAGTCAGAATTAAAAGCTTAATCCTGTAAAATCTTATATCTCTGAGTAACTTACTGCCACTGAACTTAGGAGAGTCTACTCAATGGGTCAGGTTACTCAGGTGGTGTAGAAATACAAGGCTGTGGAGATCAAGTAGCAGGAGCAAACTGAAAGTGGGTAAATTTGGTTAGTTACATGGAAGAAATTCTTTACTATGAGGTGAGGAGGCACTGGAAGAGGTTGGCGAGAGAAGCTGTGGATTTCCCATTCCTGGCAGTGTTCAAGGACAGGTTGGATGGGTTTGGAGCAACCTGGGATAGTGGAAGTGCCTATGGCAGGGGATTTGGAACTGCATGATCTTTAAGGTTCTTTGCAACCCAAACCATTCTATGATTCTAAATATATTTATGGAACACAACAGAAGCTTGACAGGGCCGCAGCAATCAGCCATCACAGCAATCAGCCTGTGCTTGCTGGCACAGGTAGCTCTACAGGCTCCCTTGTCAGCCATCCTTGCATTTTTGGCTTGGAGAGAAAGGCAGTGTGACCAGGGCCACAGAGACAGCAGGAGCTGACACCACAAAACATGATTTCTCTGCTGCCCTAACATCCATTAAACCTGTGCCAGCAGTGGAAGTCAGATTAAGCTGCCTGATGCCTTGTTTCCACTGAAGCCTCTTGGCCCAGCACCAGGGAACCATACCAGCTCTTTTGTGGCTGACTCTGAGACACAGTGGCAAACCCTGGCTTAATTGATTGACTGAAGAAATGACTGTGATCCAACTGAAAACAACCCCACAAACATAGCAGGGAGGGAAAGAATTTTATTTCTGAAAGCAGAGCATCTAAAGCGACTGAAGTGTTGCCATCCATAAAACAAAAGTGTTGCCATCCCTCACTTAATCAATTCATATTGAATTTTGACACTGACATTCTGCTGTCAGATGCTGGCAGTGGTGCCTTTAATCGCCTGCAGCTGTTGCACAACCTCTCCTACTGGAGGGTAGTAACTGCAGTGTGTCATTTACCCCCATGTGGCAACACTCAGAAGATTTAGCAATCTCTCTTTGGTTTGACCTATAACACCTGTGAATAGCTAGTTGTCCTTCTCTTGATCAGCATCAGACTGTGTCCTCTTACAGTGCATTCATGTCGAGACAATAGACATGAATAACTATGATTTAATTCAATTTTGCTCATCCAGATTTTAGAGAACTGGCTCAAAGTTGAACATTTTCCAGCATTTCCTTCACCCAGTAGGATCATTGGTTCTCCAAAACAACTGAGCAATGTTCCAGTATCAGTAGGACATTGATGCTTTGTGTTAGCCCATGGGCTGAGTCAGGTGTGTGGGCAGGAGCAGCAGGTGAGATGTGTTTATGTAACTTTGCTGGAACTTATTAGTATTTGGGGGTTGTTTTTGCTGTTACTGCTATATCAAAGTGCGTCATGGTTGTCCCAAAAACAATGCCTGGAGCGAAGCCTGTTTGTGACAGTGGGAAAACATCTATCTGAATTCATACTTGGCACTGGCATGCAGCAGTTTTAGGCCAGAAATAAGCATATGTTCAGGGTTCAATACATCTGTGACCTAATTCACAAGCTCTGCTGGAACCCACAGGATCCTGACATCTTGCTGGGAAATCATCACATGGTCAAGGCCATCTTATGTCCTCATAGTCAGGAACTGTACTACTACTTGCGACACCAATATCCACATTTATTTAACCAAAAATCTTCTGATCCTGATAAATCTATCAGAATGGCCAGGAGAATAGAAGAGTACTGAACAAAAGAGAACTACTTCCAATTAAACAGCGACAGAATTTTGAAAACTAAGAGAATTAAGATCCTAAAACTGCACTATCAAATGTTTTTTAGGTGCACAGGATCAGATTTTTAAAGCCTGTTGATGGTTTTTAAGGCATGTTTTGAAATCCATATGCAAATATCCATGTTGCAAATCCTACTTTCTGAGTGCCCTGGCATATTCAGATTTATCTATATGATTTGAAGTCTTAGGTTCCTTGAGAAGGTACTCAGGGAAATCCCCACTCAAAGTAGGAGGCTGTGTAAAAGAATCTAATTTTCTCTCTTACGTGGTAGGTATTGAAGTAGTTATGTGAAAGGTGAAAGAATATGAACAGAGGAAAAAAACTCCTGAATATCCTGTAGCTTTGAATGTTCTGGGAGTTTTTCATCAGGAAAGAGGTCTCTGGGTTTGAGCAAAATTAGTAGAAGAAAGATTTAATTCCAAAGCTTCCATACTACGGCTATTTCATGGAAATCTGGATGACTCTATACATTGTCGCCACTTACACCACAGGGGAAAGAATGCACTCACAAGGGCAGAGGTCATATGAACACCAGTCACAGCACTAGACTGGATGAAGATGTTTAAGAAAGATGTGACTAACCAAAAAATTACTAATTCCCCATTAGTGAAACTACCACCCACAATGACTTTCAGATGTGGCTAAGCACCTAATTCATGTGGCAACTTATCCTCTGGGAAACATCATTAAATAACTAAATAGGTTTGCTGATAAGAGCCAATGTGTGGGATTAATCTTCCCTGAAGTGAGCAAATTAAATGAGTAAGTCTGAATTAAACCCTGACCTTCTGTCTTCAGTGGAGTCTTCTCTTCTACACTTGGTTTCAGTGAACCCTAAACCAGCTGTGGGGAGAATCTCTCTTGAAGTGCCTAATCTCATCCTTGCATTGTGTTGCTAACTTCAGGGTGGAGGATTCAGTATTACACCACCAAGTGGAACTATGCCTGAGAACATGGCTCTGGGCTGCTTTTGAAATTTCTACCTCCAATTGCTTTCCCACCCTGCAGACTTTCAATATGAACTTAGAGATCCCAGATCTGTGAAAGGAACCCTGTCATCAGCTTATCCACCAACAGCTGATGTGTCTGAAATCCTGGAAACCATCTTTCTGGACAGTGATATCACCAAGGACAAGGGCACCAGCATCATATTGCCTTCATGGGGATATATTCAACATGACTTCAAATTCCAAAAAGTTCTACCTGTGTATATACAAAATCCATGGTGGACCTACCTCTCTCAGCCTTCACTACTTCACTCTGGGCTACTTATGTGGCCAAGGACAACTTAGAGCAATCACAGTCCTGTCTTGTCATCCCTGTCTTGTCTTATTATTGTAAACAATGATATTAATGAAAAAAACCTCATGAGCTCTGTCATTTTCCTTCTTCCTTCAAAAGTATGCTTTTAAACAACTGTACTTAAGAATCCAGAGTTAGAAGCCAGAAAAATAGCACTTTCCACCCTCAAAGCAACCACAAAACACTTAATGAATGTATTACCATCTGTCAAATGCACAGGGTGAGGTTCAATTTAGTTGATGATACCTAATTCACAATGACGTCCTGTTTTCAGGGAAAGGTTACTTGATGTTGAACAATGAGATTAACAAATTCTGACATGCACAGAAATACAAATAACGTAACAGAAGTTAATAATTGGCAAAATACACTGGCATACAAGAGGAGTAACTCTGCATTGTCAACAATCTATTCCATATTTACTCCAGTTCAACCAAGAACAGACTTTGGCTCTGTTACTTCACTCTTCAAGCAAAAACTTCCTTAAGCTATTAGCCTATGCAACTGCTTCCAGAGGACGGAGTGAAATCCTCGTGTCTTGAAGTGCAAACGTTGGAAAATGCAATGCATGGAGCAATCCTGCAAGTCAAGCAGAGGGCCAGAGGACAAAGATTCCTTAGTAGGTACTCAGTGTGGAATTTTGGGTATACTGAAGCTCATGGAAGCTTTGCTGTTGACTTCAGTGGGGTTAGAATTTCTCCAGCAGCTTTTAAAGCCAAAAGAGAATATTACAATCAGTTAATATGACCTCTGAAATAATACCAGCCATAAAATTTCCAGCATCTTTGGTCGTTTCCATCTCTTTTCTGCGGGTCAAATAAGGCTGAAGTGAAACGGAAAGTAACTAGAAAGTAGTAAAAGAAAAACGGTTTGGAAAAAGTAAAACCAATGCAGGCTGCCCACACCCACAGCATTTGCAGAGGTCAGATGAGGACTCCTCTTCCCCTTCCTTGAACTCCAAATATTTCCTTCCTTGTTTAATGTTAGGACAAGGAGAAATAGCAAAGCAGACAAAGCACATAAACGCCATTCTCTGTGGCTTGAATGAGCTGCTGGAAGGCAAACCATTCCATCCTAAAATAGTAGCCTAGGAAAAGCTGAATTACTACCAGAGAAGCCTCAATCTCTCTTTCTCTCTCTTTTGAGAGCAGGCAGACTGGCTACCTAAATTTAAAATAGCTAAAACAATATGAGATGACTCCTGCTTTATGGTCTGAGTGGAACCACTTGCAGGATGAAGATTTCACTTGATAGGTATTACGGGAAGAGATGCAAAGCATAGAGGGCACAATCAGAGCAATAAGAACAGCCAAATCTTTAGCCAAATTGTTCATAAAGACTACTTGATTTACATGAAAAGAAAGTAAAACCAGTTATTTTTAAAAACACATTAAAGCAAAATAACATAAGATATCCAAGCAAACATGAAAACTAGAGAGTCATGTTTTGGGATGGTTGGTTAAGTGCATCATGCCTAGACACTCTAAACACTATTAAAATGTTGGTAATCTTCAAAATGAATATATCATTTCCAAATTAAAAAAGAGAATAACCTTTTGTTTCAAAAAGTTTAAGAGAAAATACTTTTACTTTTCAAAGCAAGTTATTATTCACAAAGTTCCACCCACATTTGCAAATAATTCAGGTTACTCACACCACCTATGGTATTTTTTGTATAAAAAAAAATAAAAATAAAAAAATTTTGTAACAAAGCACTTTCACCAAGTCAGGGTCAAACCTATGTGGCCCTCTTCCTAAGTCATTACCATTGTAAGCACAGTGACAGCAAAGCTTCAAAGTCACTGAAGCCCACCATGATTTTTGTAGCCAACACCTGAAACTACCTGAGACTGACCCTGGCAGAACTGCAAGATTCTTAATTGTCAAGCCCAGGCAAGTTCAACCAACTACGACCTATGTATGAAAATGAGGAACAATTCCTGCTGCTGCCCTGGATCACCGACTGATGCTTTCCCCTTTAACCGCTTTCTTCCACTGACCTCCAGTAAGATTTATCCTGTAACGCACGCAAATGAACTTGGTGAAATATGCAATGAGGGAAAAAGGGGAACAGTACATAAATATTCACAGTCTCAACCAAACAATCTGCAATTTATTTTTCCTTTAAAAAAACAGACCACCTTTCCTGATCACTTCCAGATTCACAGAGTTTGATACTATATGAGACCCAATACTGTTTTCTGGTAGGAGAGGGGAACCAGCTAAGAAACAGCAACTTAAGGTAAGAAAACAATATCATTCTATGAGTCTGACAGTCTGATTAAAGACCAAGGATTCATAGTTTTACTCTCTTTTTTCCTCCAACCTGCTCACTCTTTTTTCAGACAGGCTCAACAGAGATCTGTATTACATACTGAACAGTTTATCTTTCCCCCTGTGATTTCAATATGACCCTTGAGATTTGAGTGCTGCCTTGATTTCTTCTGTTCAGCCACTTGAGAGTCAGGTGCCTTGTCTGAGCTGGTTATGTAGGTTCCCTCTCTGCTCAGAGGGACTAAGCATCTCCAGAGGGTAATTCCATCCAACTGACTGAGACACCTGATTTAAACCAGCGTGACTCACTCCACACATGCCCTTCTTGCTGCATCAATTAGAGATGAAACCTAAAGGACTAGCTCAGACTACACACCTCACTTTCAGGGAGGTGAAGTTAGATGAATTCAATGCTACCCTTTGAATATAATTTCACGGTTGACCCAAGTTATGTAGGACAATACCTCCCATTTTTTTAAACTAGGGCTTACTTCCCAAAGGGCAAATACATGGCCAATTTGATCATTGCAACAACCTTTCCAGGCATGTTTCTGCCCTGTAAAATCCCCAGCTCTGAACAGAAAATGAGTGGGCAGTCACTGAGAGCCATTGGAAATGCAGAGGAGGATGAAGGCTGTGTGCTCTTATGCATTCAAGGCATTTAGATGCCTAACTCTGGGCCGAAGGGAGTTTCTGGGGTGATTCACTTCTCCTATTAAAGATTTTCCACTCCAGATAAATAATTCAATATTCACTAGAACAGAGACTTGTGCATGTTCCCACAATAAAGGTAAATGCCTACATATCCATGTGGAAAAGCTGTGATCTGTCTGTTTCTACTCACTTAATGAATCAACAAGTTGTGTACACAGAAGAGAAACAGATTAGTGTCTCTTATTCCTCAACTTCACTTTTCTCATTAGGGGGTTGTTTTAGGTGACAGAGGTTCATATTCATCCTCCAGGCAAGTCAGAGCTGAGACTTGCAGAGGGGTTTTTCACTCCTGGTCAGTGTTCAGGTGACTGTACACCAGGAGTGGTGAATCACACAAACACAGGTACACACATGCAAACAGCCACTCAGCTTTGGTCATAACTCACCCTTCAGACATGGCCTAAATCAGGAAGAGAGAGGAACATATTTTCCATATATGTAGGTGCATATGTGTTGTTCTGTGTATGTGCAGTGTGTGACAGGGAGGTGCTAAATCCCAGAAGCACTTTACCCAGGACTCAGAGGTCAAATACAGCTGATAGATATCATTAGGAACCTAGACACATCAAAAAATCTATTGATCTACTCATGGGTAAGAACCACCTTGCCTAACTTCAGCCATCTAATGGTCAGGTAATTAGTCTCAACTAGTTGCCCAAGTCTCCTCTACAGATAGCATCTCCTAAGGAAGGTCAAAGGAAGACCACCCATCTTTAGATCCATACTGTAAAACAAATCAAACTGCTCTTCAGAAATTGGTTGATGTCCCTCTCTCTTTTGATCACAAAAAAACAAAACAAAACAAAACAAAACAAAAACCCCAAACCAAACAAAAAACCCCCAAAGACAGGATTATTGAATTACTAATATAACTTTTAGACTTAGTCCCTCCCTTGTAATCCCTCTTCCCTTCCCTCCTCAGCCTACCTACAAACTCAATGATGTGGATTGATCAATAGGAGCTTCATCCCAAAACTTCTGGATATTTTGGCAGATCTATCTCAAAAAAGTCGACAGAATATGTCTCAGAGAGGCTGAAATCTTGATTCCCTAAGTATCTTTTCCTAAGATGGAGCACAGTGTTAAGAGGTTTCTGGATTTAGAAGACTTGAGTCTCTTCTTCTGAAGCTGTTCTACATGACCTTGTAACAATTATTTCAACCATTTGCCTTGCAATTTCCTATATACAAAATAAGAATAAGGGTGCACTTCAGCCACAGACTTTACATTAGTAAAGCAGTGGTGCAGCACCCATGGACATATGTTTCAGGTTAGAGGGAGATAAACAGTAAATAAAGGAAAAAGAAGAGGCATTTTGGCATCTTCCTATTTTCATGGTCCCATCTGTCCAACTCCCAAATTAAACCTAGTGAAACAGGTGAATTGATAATGCCTTTAAAAAAAATAAACACATGTTTTTCAAGCATCTAGAAAGATTGTTTTGTTTCTAGTTTTATACGGAAAATTCAGGTTTCCTCCTTCCATTTCCTTATTCATTTTACAGTGGAGGCAAGAAACAAATGCAATAGTTGTAACATTATCACAACGAATGCAGTTGGAATAGCTTAAAATGCTGAGTTTTGAGAAGAAAGCCCAGGTGTTCAAATGACACCAAAAGAAAGCTTCATTTCCAAGTCTCTCAGGAGTCCAAGCGACCCTGAGGGCAGGAAACAAGTGAATGTAAAACTACTGGCCTACAAGTGCCCCGGGTAGAACAGCACCAAACTTGCATTTCACAAATCTTTGTAACTCTGTAGCAGCACGTAAGTGACAAGCATCATTTCTAGGGCAGGTCCCCGAGGGCCTTATCCTGACCTCTGCTATGCTGGTCTTGTGCAGGTGTCCCTAAACCAAGTGCAGACAAGCAGCAGCTGATTTGCATCAGTAACTTGGAAAAAAAAAAAAAAAGAAAGAAAAAAAAGAAATAAAACCCTGCAGATTATAAAGCCACATTATTTGTAGTATGAGATTATCACTCCGCTATCTTGATTTTTGAGATGCTGCATGTTCACTCAGAGTGTAAAGCTTTGCTTTACTACCAAGGAGCAAAGAAAGGTGACCCTGGGACTAACAAAGGAACACTTAACTACATGTCACTGCATTGAAGTAAGAGGGAAGTGAGCTTCTGGTAGAGTGCAGCTGGGCCTTAGCAACAGTGCTGTGGGGCCCCCTTGTGTTCCAAGATTTAAGGACATTAAAAACTTTTTAAAAGTTGGTCACTCTACAGGCTGCTGGCACTTGAATCTTTAATATCAATTTCTTTCGATTCCAGGCATGTAGAAAAATAAAGTCTGCTTTTGTTTACTCCAGGATAACTGCAATGGAACTTCAACAACTTCAACTACGTTATGAATAATTCCAGCATTGGTGAAGACACACGAGCGGGAAACACCAATGCCTGGTTAGCAGCACCTGATGATGAAATTTTAAAGCTATTAAGTTCCCAAATTCCTTAGTTCACATAGAAAATCTCAGTCTCAAACAGATTTATTTAATGTTTCCAGTATTTTCTGTCCTTTGTGTTCAGAAATTGTTACTGAGGAACAAAAGGCATGAGACCATTAGATTTACAAATGACTCACATCTTAATTCTTTTCCATTGTTTCTCTGCTTCTGAGATTTTTTCATTTCAAGCCCCATGAAATGACTTAGGGATCATAGTGATTATGCCTCAACCTCTCTGAAAGGAGCAGAAGCAAAAAGAGTTGTAATTATGTCTGGATGTATGAAAAAAAATGTCAAGTATTATTAGGGAGGTCACATTCCCTCTGTTGCCACTTTACTATTGTGGCAAGTATTAAGAACATTTTTCCCCATTCTGGTGTCCTCAATTAAAAAAAAAAAAAAAAGGCATTGGGAATTTCAGCAAGAGGTCAAAGGAAAACAATAATACAGTGTTCAAGGACTGGAAAAAAGCCTCAAAGACCAAAGCCACTTCAGTGCACCAAAGACACTTCAGTTCCACCCATTCGTTGCTCAGTCAAATCAAACCCTTTTAAGGATGAAATACTAACATGTTTGCTCAATGGCAAAACTGATCAGGATGGGATTTGCAGGAGATGATAACAAATAAACCAAAGGTCCCCTTAGCCTCAAAGTCCATGAAATTCATAATTTTTTTCTGCAGTCAGAAGAATTGGGATATTTTGATAAGAATTGCATCCCCAAATCCCATTTTGTTGCCTTATTCCCAGCACTTTTTTCAAGCTAAAGGTCAACTATTTAAGACCTGATCTAATAAAGAAAATTAGCAACATTGATTTTCGTTTATGTCTTGTTCTTGTTTTCCCTGTTATTTTATGAAGAACATTTGCATGCATAAAACAAAAAATCTGTTTTGGGAAAAACAGTTTCTGGGCCAATTCTTCTCCCTTTGAAGTCATCAACAGTTTTGCAAACTGACTTCCAGGAGCCAGTCACTGGGCTCTCCATCATGTGATAGCTCACCCCACAGTGGCTAAATATAAGCCTGGGAACAATCCTCTCAGGACACTGAGAGCAGTTGGGTGTTTAAAGCTGAACATTTGCTTACGTAAGATTTGGACAGTATACTGAGCAAGGTTATAACTCCATCTAAGCCCTTGGTGTGGGGAACATGCTTAAGACAGCCCAAGCATTATGTGCTGAGGGGAGTCACCCACCAGGGCAAAACCATAGAGCAATGAAGTTAAAACTCAATCCTAAACAATAATGTGATTTAGGCTTCCCATTCCACAGCGAGGCGCTTAATTCCTCCCAGGACTGCTGCTGCCAGATTGCTCTAATCCACTTCCAGCTGTGCTACTGCTCCTGTGTGTGAGCATGGGAGCTGGGCTGGGAAGCAGAACAAAGCATCCCAGTAAAGCCAGCAGCACTTGGAGGAATATTCAAACACACAAGGGAAATCATTCCCTCCTAAAGAGGAGCGTCTGCCAACTACTTTTCCCACTGCAAGTGCTGTAGACTGGGCCTGGCCTGGGCATATAGGCCCTGAATCAGCAAAGGCTTGAGAACATGCCTGAAGTTCAGCATATCATTAATCTTGTCGACTTCAGCATATTCTACAACTTTAATTTATATAAATACATGTATTTTTTTTCTTTTTTTCTTTTTTTTTTTTTTCCCTTCCTCCCTATGGTAAGCTGTGTCTTCGAAGTTGCTTCAGCAGAGATATGTCATAAAATTATGTCTGTTAGTAAATTATTTCCAAATACTTACTATTCCCAGAAAGGTTGCACCTGAGACTGCTAATCAGGCATACCAATGCCTTGGAGAGACTGCAGTCTGATCACATCTGGACTTACACAGAATTTTACCTTTGTGCTGTTTTGACATAGCATTTTTCACATTTCCATTAGGAAATCTTCATACCTCAATTAGCAAGGTCTCAGAAGAAGAAAAGTTCAGAAATATTCCCTAATAAGGTACATATTTCTCAGATTCTGATGATGATGTGCTATCATTTTAGAAAACAGTAAACCTCCTCCTTCTAATAGCATAAAATTTCAGTTCTCAATTCTGGCAGGTCAAAAGATACTGGTCCTTAAAGCTGTCACTGGTCCCAGACAGAATATTGATGGCTCTGGGCCTCCAGCCAGCATGATTTTGAAGAGAACTTTCAAAAAGTTATTTCTCAAGCAAAGTTATTTTGCAAACTACTGTTTCTAGGCATTTTAGAATCAATCTTTGATTACTGGGCAGAAAGCAGATAAAGCAATTTAGGACAGATGATAAATGCAACTTGCAGCACTTCTTAACAAGTTAGCACACAGCCATCACCACAGTTTTAGTGGTCTTTATATGTGTGTTTTTACAAGGAGACAGATTGAACAGTTTTATTAACATATCATGAGTGAGTTATGTGGGTCATCCCAAATGGATGGCAGTAAAAGCTTTATATCACACTCACCAACATGTATTTGGTACTTTATGTGCCACAAATGTTGCAGAAAAGCTATTTTACATATGTTTTAAAGACTGGGTATTTTTTACATTAGGGCTGGTTTTGTAAAGCTGCCAGGGACTGCAGCTACCACGAGTCCAACATTATTCAGCTCAAGGGGAGTCATAAAAACTTATTTAAAATGTTCTGAAATAGCTTTCATAGAATCATAGAATGGCCTGGGTTGGAAGGGACCTTAAAGATCATCTCATTCCAACACACTTGCTGTGGGCAGGGACAACTTCCACTAGAAGAACTGTCATCCTGACGTATTATATCACAACGCAAGTCCCTTTTCCCTTAAACAATTTTAAAAGTTATTTCTAGTTCTTCCTGGTTGCACATCAGAGAAAACTTGGTATTGTCACAGCACAGGACAAATTGTGCCTTGTGCTGGGCCTCAGACAGATGTGAGGTTTTGTAGAGGAAAAGGGAAAATCTGCAACAAAAGAGGAAGAAGAAAAAAATGTAATGGCAAGTTGATACACAGGTATTACACACATATTTATATACTTATGTTTGTACCTATATATATTTATATGGTACCTTGTAAATCTGTTCAAAAAGCACAAAACACTAATGTTGGTCCCAAGGTGGAGCCTAGTCCACGATCCCTGTCACAGGAAACTCCCCATCAGTACAAGGGCATTCAAGCAGCTTTTCAAATTCACTCTGGTAAAGTCAAGAGGAGCTTAGCCAGGAGTTTTGCTGAGCACAGAGTGAAGCCTTTAGGCACAGAGCAGGTCAGAAGGATCAAAGCTTCAGGACAAGCCACATCACATTTACAGTTATGATGTGATCCCTTTGGATGAGAGAAGCCAGGTTGGAAGGAAGAAAGATGACCCTCTGCCCTTCCCCACCACACATTGAGGTGCTTTGGGGACAGATGTTTTACTGTTCCACACCAACCTGCTGCTGGAGGCAGACCAGAACACCCTTGTCAGGATGACACAGGCTGCCCCACCACATCAAGAAGCTCCTACCCTGGCTCTGGGGCCACAGAGGGTCTGCACCACAGAGCTGGTATTACTGTAAATACTCTCCACTGGGTTTTGGAGTGAACTGATTTAAAGAGGTTTCTAGGAATGGCCAGCATGCACCATTCAGCCTGTGCAAATACCTTTACTATGGGTCTGACTCTCTGCTTAGCAGGAGTAACTCCACAGCATAACACTGATGTAGGGCAGCTTAAATTCCAGCCCTGTATGTGTGTGTGCATATCTACTGTACACACACACACCCAGCACAGGGAGAGAGACATTTCCCACCTCACGCACTTAACCACAAAGTGTGATGGAGCTACTGAAAGAGGTGAATGGCATTTAATCACATGTGAGTTAATGATTTAAATGTGCTTTTATTTTTGGCCTCTTGATGTAAATCCAAACCAGACAAGCGGAGTCCTCTGGTCAGACGGCTGGAAATTCCTCTGCATGAAATCATGTTGGTGGTCTCCCAGCTCAGCGCCTTCTAAAGAGCCGTACAGTGAAATATCCTTCCGTACCACTAATGAATGCGCCCACCCACACTGGAGCTGGTGCCCCCTAAGAACTCCATTCAAGAACAACTTTTTAAACTCAAACATGAAATCAAAGAGCTCATTCTGTGAGCCAAAGAACTTACAATTTCAGGCGGGACAGTTAATGGGTGGTTACTCCAGGTTGTCCCCTTGGTTTGCAGTACACAGTCTCGCAGGAAAAAATAATAAGCAGGATACTGAATATGTACACAGCATTCCAATTAATTAAATTTCATCCTCCTCCAATGAATACATAAATTGTTGCTACTCTGGTGACTGTACAGAGCTTGAGTGACTCGCTCAGCATCAACCAAAGGAACCAAAGTAAACACATAAGACTTTGGTTTACTGTCCTGTGCTCAGACAAGACCTTCTCGATATTAAACAATCACTAAGCAACCCAGAAACATTCAAATTGGCTGTGAAAACCTGAGCAAGAGCATCCAGGGAATAATTTTCTAGACTACTGCCACTGAATCCTCTCAAGGACTCCTGTCCTTGTGTGAAGGAGCACTTGTCATTTCAAGCTCAAGGGGTGAAGCCTGATGACAACAGCCAGAGAAGTGAATAACCCAAAGTGAGACATGGATCTAATCCCACTGTGAGGAGATGACTCCTTCAAACAGGCCTGTCATAAAATTATCAAGTGGCATGGGGGGTGGAAGGAATCAAGTTCTAATTGAACTGACTTGAAATAATAAATGCACACACTTTCTTTAAACACAGCTTGCCACATCCTGAGAATCTGGAATCAATTCTTTCCCTTTCAAGAAGCTTAAAAGTGGTGGGACTTTGATATGGCATCAGCATGTTTGCTTCTGGGCTTACAGCCCTTGCCAGCCCCTTCCAAAACTTTCAACGTTTTTATATTATAAGACAGAAAAGTTAGGAAAACAAAGATGGAAAAAAAGAATCAGAAATTCAGGGAACTATTAAATCAGGGCAGCCTTTCTGCCAAATACCTTTGGTAAGTAAACGAATCATGATCAATAACATATTGCCATGCAGACTTACAGGAGAAGGTTATCACCTGCTTTTGTGCCAGGCATAAAAAACAAAACAAAAAAACCAACCAAAAAAAAAAAATAAACAAAACAAACCCAAACCAAACCAAACCTCTATTTTTCTCTGTAACATTAAAGCATTTTACTTCAAAGTAAATTTAACTCATCTAGAAACAACATGACTTTTTCCATTTGTCAAAATTGATAGCTTGCTGTGAAACACTCCTCTTTTGATGATGTTGCATTTGTAAGAGGAAACTGTCTTGACAGAAGGAAGGCTATTTTTGTGAAGGGGATGCTTTGGCTCTGATTGTAATACTGCTTGTGTAAAGCTTCTTGCTTTATACATTCACATATTTGCCAGCAGAGGGTATCACAATCTTAGAAACAGATGTACATATGTTTCATTGAATCTATTAATTTACATGTGAGGATTTAGACACACACACTGAAGCAAGAAGTTACCAATCTCTTGCTTTCTTTTGGAACTTTTCTGTTATCAAAAGAAAAAAATCATTTAGCTACTTAAAGGCTACAGACTGTGCTAGCAGAGCCATCTGCCTCTCTCTCTCAGGACGGGGAATACTGCAATGACAAGTGCATCACCTGAAGCCTGGCATTGCTGCATAGCCCAGGCTGTAAACCCTCCTGGGAGCACCAGCTTGGGCTTATTTTTGGTGTCCATTAGGTTGATGCCTAAGAATTTTAATATGTATTTTACATGTTCTTATTAATTCTTACATCCAGTATCCTCGTGCTGAGCAAACCTCATTAATTATCCCAACGACTTCACACAATTTTTCCTCACATGTAACATCCACTGGCTGGAGTGAGAGCTCATGTAGCACAGACCACACCATCTCTGCTAAACCTGGACACTAGGAAGAATCATCACATACAATTACACCCACACTTCTCATAGACAGGTTGATGCTATGAATTTCCAGCCTGCTATCCCACACGTTAATGAATTCACTTCCCTGACTTCTGAGTTAAGAGAATATAATTTAAAAATCCTGATGTTTGGTACTTTAGCTTACTTGGTATTCAGCACTCCCCTATTCCAAACTAAAATAAATTAAAATTATTGTTTATATAATGGTCTGAATTCTATGATCTATTTTTAATTTTTTAACCAGTCTTTTTCCATCTGTGTTTTGGCCATGTGCAACTGATGTCCCAGTCACTGTTGTGGCTTTCCAGATTAACCCAAGCACATGAGTCAGCTGGAGTTAGAAGTAAATATAGAGGATGACTACAAAATATGTATTACCTTTATCTGAGAGCTGGGATCCAGAAGAATCATTAAAGATAACAACAACCAGTAACTTCTATTCTTTTTGGATCTCACCTGCTCATATCCTCTCATGGGAAAGAGAATTCACTGAAGTAATTACATTCTATGTTTTAAAATGCTTTTTATTATTACAGAACTATACAACTACTTATACTGTTCTATAGGAAAGATGATGCATCATGCTGTAAAAGGACATGGATCAAACCTGGGCTAGAGCCCCATCTGCCTTTTGGATCAGTGTTGCTGTTGGCTGGACTTCGCGAACGAAGATCTTGGGATAAGCCTGCACAATGGATTTTTTAAGTGAGGCACAGGGTGCGCAGAACTGGCCCCACTCCCTTTACTCCTGAGGTTCATCTTGCCACGGCCGAGCAGCTCGGACGGCGACAGCGAGTTCCTCCAGGATTCGAACCGGCGTCCTCAGAGGAGGAGCCAGTTCCACAGGCGGGGGCCTACGCCACTCGGCCAACGCCCACCGCCTCTCAAGTGTAACATACAAACAGAAAAGCAATAATGTCAGGCTGTTGAGAAATCCTGGGAGCCCACGTGGGTCAGAGCACCAGGGGAAGACCTCGCCTTGTTCTCTCTGCCACTGAATGACACAAACGTGTCACTGCAGCCACGCCTGTAACACGAGCTGGGGCAGGCCCCAAAAGGTGGCAAAGATCAGTGTTGCAATTTTACAAAATACCAGTCAAAGAGAAATATGTTCATGTGGGAATACGTGTACAGTGGTGCTGTCCTTTCCTTTTCTGACATAGTCTTTTCACTGCTGAAGAAATCTGACAAAACTACTTTTTGATTAACTCATTATCTGTCATCCAAATCAGCCTTCAGAATAACTGTTGTGGTTCAGAGGAATTGGATAGAAAGGTGAATAAAACATCCCTGGGATGAGGGAAAAGCTGTTCTTGCTTAGCCCTTGAAAAGTGAAAGTCAATTACTTTACTGAAATTGAGGTCTATGTCCCACATAGTGCAAACCTGCACTGACAGGCCCAAGGACCCAGAGGGCCTCAGGTACTTTACTCCATTGATAGAAAGAACATGCAGGTACTAATGATACTCTGCTTGGCTGTGCTTTATTCCCCTCGCACTGCAGCACTCCAGCTGTAAAAAGAAAATAAGCTAAAAACTTTTCTCTACTTCAAGGAGGAAATTTGAACATCAGTACATTCAGAGATTGCAGTGTCTGGATATGACGGAAGCATGAACAAGGTAATAAAAACGCAGTGAGCATGTTCGCAGGAACTGCAAAGATTGTTGCTCTCCTGCAGCGTAATACCTCTTTATAACCTTGGTGTACTTAACTGCCATTGTAAGCACTTTCCTTTTTTATTTTTTTTAAAAGAGTACCAAACCCAAGAGTCTGTTAGGCAGATCTAGGGAAAGCTCCCATTAATCATACTCCAGCTTCTAAAAATGTGGAGCGCTCTGTGGGGTTAGATTCCTTATCTCACAATAGCGGATATCCGACCTTGAATTCCAGCTCTACTCATGGCCAGATGCAGACACCTCTAGGACAGCCATTTATTCCTGTCTGGAGCTGCCAAACCTTGTGAGTCCAGGGATTTGCATAGCGCAGAGTCACTGAGAAGCAAGACTTGGGATTCTGTGTGTGGACAGATACCCGGGGCTGTTTTAGGATGCAACTGAAGATTCACAGTTGCACAGCAGACCATAAAAATTCCTTGGGAATGGCCAAGATATTTTACTTTCATTGTAACATCTATTTAATCTAACTCTAAATTTATTTTCCTTTTACAACTTCCTACAGAGGTTAGCTGGGCATCCCATTAGCATGAGACAAAAGAACCCCAACTTTTTAGGATCACTGAGAAATGAAACACTAATTATTTCCTTCTGTTAATAACAAAAGTATGATGAAGGAGATTGTTATCTGATATAAATTATCATTTACCAACTTTTATCTCATGGGTCAGCCCTGGGCAATGAAATATGATTGCACAGATGAAATGTGTGGCAGAGCTGGAGCCTGAAAAAGTCTAGTTTTCTCTGAATTATATGACATGAGCACAGGGTATTCAACATGCCTAGGTCTCTGGTTGTGAAACCAGTAATATAAGAGGTGCATCAGTAAATGACTGCAGAAATTTTACTAGATTGCCTCAAGGGACAGGAATGTGTAAATCCCTTAGTTTTCATAGAGCAACAGGAGCTCAAGACTAGTTAAAGTCTTTCTTCTCTAGGGGAAAGGAATGTGGAGAACAGCAATTTCATTAAGAAGACAGTGTGGGATGCATGTAAATATGAATGGCATCTGGCCTCTGGGGAGGTTCTTTCTTTTGACAAACAAACATGAGAAGGAGGGTCTGGATCTTACTGAGTGCAATTACATTTCTTGAAGCCCCTTCTTCCATTTAATTACTTTATATTGGTTGTCTGGATATAATTCAGTTTATATGAACAAATTAGCTACTACAGAATAACATAATCATGAAATAAGTGGGTCAAGAGCCACATCTACCAAAGTATAAGGGGTCATGGCATGAGTTGCTCTCACAGTTTGGGGTCCAGTACACCCCTCTCTAAGCAGTGCCTGGGCAGAGTTGAGGAGGCAGCACAGGCCACTAGTCACAATAAGCAGTAAGGGATCCTTTTCTGGTGAGGAAGCTGGGCCATAGGGACAGGAGTCATGTCATGGCTGTTGGTAAAGAGGCTACTAAACACTTTGTGGCCTCTTTTATTTACTACTACAGAAGTAGTTAATTCCGTTGTGAACACTGGAATTTAGTTCACTGAACCAACCATCTCATGCTGATCAGCAGCAGAACCTGATGTCATCTGAACAGATCTGACAATAAAATGATGAGGGAATAGCAAAATTACTCCACTTCAAGCACACAAACTCCCTGGCACATGTGGCAATGATCCTACTCACCAGCATTATCCTGCTGCTTGGTATTTTTGATGTATGCAGAAAATTTGGAGAAGATATCAATACCAGCAGTATTTGATTCCCGGTGCTTAGCAGCCAGCTTGGGGTACCTGGAAAAGCAGAGGCAGAGTGAAGAGTAACATCTTGTTGCCAACATCATAGGGGTGATTACAAATACAATTTAATAGAAGAAAGACAAAAGCTCCTGTACGAGGAACTGTAATTAACACCATAATGTAACTCAAAACAACAGCTTGGCAGTCCCTCTTAACAATATCTGTTCTCTGCCTGTCAGGGCAGGCATTTGGAGAATTACAAGGGATGGTTTCAAGACAAAGGCAATTGCACTTGTGCTTTCTGTTACCACAATCCAAGACACGGTGACCTTAAATCAGGAGGAAGCACAAATTTCCAGAGAGGTGCAGGGGGGTTTGGCAGCCAGCTCTCTCCATTCTCTCTGCCATTCTCTCCAGGAATGGCAATCATGTCTAATCCCCCAAGCTGAAAATATACTCCAGGATGGAAGAGTGAGACATGTCAGGATTACCCAGGTGTTGGAACATAAAGGTTCCAGTCTCTGAGTTACTTTTTATAGACATGTGGTGCAAAGGAATATATCAATTTGAAAGATAAACACAAACTAATGACTCCTACTGACTTCAGTGGTCTTGGAGCAGAGTATAGAAAACTTAAATATTTGATCTCGTGCCTCAGGACTGTCCTATAGCTGCTGATTCACTTGGAGGTAAAACACTGCATAAGGAACCAAGCCAAATTTCATTGATTCATAGATTCTAAGGTCCAACTCATAAGCCAACAATTTCTTTTTCCCATTATCCTTGTATTAAGTCCAAAACATTTGACTAAGTCATATCTGGTAAATCTAAACCTTTCCTTGGTAGCTTTTCCATACTGAAAAAATCTGGGCCTTATTTCTAATCTGACTTGGTTTGGTTATAACTTCCAGTCATGGGCTCTTGTCATTTCTTGTCTAGAATAATGACCACTTTTCTGTCTCCAGAGCCTCTTGTCCTCTGTAATCAGTTCCTCTTCCAAACTTCCTAATAGACCATACAGTTCAGAAACCTCTACTTCTTCACTGTAAAATGCTTTTCCTGGCACAGATATTTTGTGTGGCCATTCTCAGCATCTATTCCAAGTTATTTTTAGCTTTGCAAAATGTGGCCACCAGACCCCTACAAAATTTTTCTAGTACTGGTCTCCTTAATTCTGCATACAAGGGCATCCTGAAATGTGTACAGTGAAAACATTCTGCAGTTATTAGTCACACAAGTAACCTTAACACATGGAAGTCATCTCACTGAAGCCAGCAAGTTTCATAAATAAATATTACTCCTGTAAGTAAAGATTGTAGGAAGGAGAGCTTTTTAGGAACTTGTCTTAGGACATCTTTCATTCCTAGGAAATGGAATATTGACTGAAAAAAGTCTCAAGGTCTTACTTTGGTGGTGCAAGAATCTCTTCCAAGAATTCCTCAATCTTGTTAACATCTGTCTTGACTTCTCCATTAAATGTCAGGAAAGGTGGGTGGGTCCCAGGAGCCAGATTGTGCAGGTCAGCTGGCTTTCTGCAGACAGAGAAAAAAGTCATGAAATCACTAATCATTATGGTCAGGTAGTTGCACAGATATTTATAGCTCCTGCAAATCAGTCTGCCCTCTTGTTTTGTTTTTTTTTTTTTCCCCTGTAATTTGTGGTTGGAAGATTTTGAAAGTCTTATGCCAAGCACCCTGTTTAATATAAAAACATTCCACAAGTGAAAAAAAAACACCCAAACCTGAATCTCAACTATTTTGTTGTGCACCACAGGTTCTCTATGCTAGATACAACTCAGATGGAACGTGGTGGGGTGCTTGTATATAGAAAACACTGGGTCTTTTAACTGTTTTCAATTAAACTGAAGAACTTTTACCTTTTCAGATCAACAGTGGTGACGTTGAACACAACTCCTTTCAGCCACAGGATCATGAAGAGACGCTGAGAGAATGGGCAGTTCCCAATGCTTTCCCCATCTATACCGGCCTGAGGGATGGAAACAGAGGAAAAATGGATTTCAGGCTTGTTAGTCATTTACCTCCCTCAAGACAGAAATTTGGATGTTGCAAGAAAAATAATCAGTTTAAAACCAAACAGCAGTGTTTGTTATTTAAAATAGTTTATCATCAGCACAAGAATGGAGTTACTGAAGGATTCAGCCTCTGTCAGAAGCTCGAGAATGCAACATGGAGCCTCTCCTGAAGGAAGTTCTGGGTAAGGAGATGTGTCCCTTGCTGATGGCAAGCAACATCCAGGATGTTCTTTCAATTACTCTCATCCCTCCAGGACTGCCTGCCTCATGAACAGGGCAGAAAAATCCAGGACAGGTTTTCTGCTCCATTTAAGTCTGTGGGATCTATCTGTCTGTCTGTCTGTCTATCTATCTATCTATCTATCTATCTATCTATCTATCTATCTATCTATCTATCTATCTATCTATCTGTCTTATATCAGCTCAGTATCTCCTTCACTGTTTTACTATCTAAAATGTGTACTTTATACTTAAACCCAGATAGTCTGGACACTGATTCATTCTTGTTCAAGTCCAGTAAAGTAACCACCTCAAACACAAACACCCAGATCCAGAAACAAATCTGCACCCAAATCCTTCTGAGGGTCAAGGCAGATTTCAGCCACCACATTCAGTCTGTTCCTATCTCTGGTACCTAATGAGTTCCCTACAAACCACTACAAAACAATAAAAAACTGCTAGTGTTAGCATTGAGGAAACAGCCTATTTTTTCCCCTAAAAATTTATGGTCCTTAGCCATGCAAATTCTGACTTTGAGCCACAGAGGGATACAAATAACACCAGTCGAACTGAGCCAAAGCTGTGTCCAAGGACAACATCCTTCTGCAATAATTATCCTTGCGGCCAAAGCTTTCAGGACGATAATGGTTTTGATAGATTTCCATTTTAATTTGTGGTGCCATTGTGTTTAAAAGATTCTTATAATCCTGGTGAAGCAACCAACCTTCCGCTGTTGACCCACATGTGTTGCATAACTGTATTTTATGCACACAGTCTGTGTCTGAAAATGGCTGATGAAAGAGCTAAGCAAATAAATGCCCTTTTCCTTTGGAGAAAATATTATATTACTCTGTGGGTTCTCATAAATTTTATCTTATTAATATTCAAGCTGTGAGGTAGCATTTCTCTGACTTACAGAAAGAATCGCTTCTAATTGTTGCAGCTCTGTGAAACATCCACAGCACAACTGAAATATTTTGAGACTAGAAACATTGTCCAGCTGCTACAAATTCAGGCCTTGCCTGCAAAATGATATTTCCTGTCACCAAACTATAGAGAGAGTGTGGATTCAAGGCTTGGAGACAATCTGTTGTAAAGTTTAGGGCTATATAATGAGTTTTGATCTGGATTCAGATTGAGTTTCAAATACTCTAGAGGATTTGGATATAGGGGGAACAGTTTGGCTGCAGTTTTACTTGAAACTATGGCTCTGCAATATGTCTGGCACATGGCATATGCAAGAATAAGCAAACCATATGAGTGAAAGAGTAGTAGGGCATGAGGATGAGCAAGAGAAGATGCATTTTCCCATCTACCAGCGGTGTGATTAGCCTAGTTCTGTAAAATTTTGTGAGTTAAACAGTACCGTTCTGCAATTTTCATGGATGCAGCAACAATGTTACTGTGGGAATACCAGGCACACCAATAGGGCAGGACATAATTACTGACGAATAACAATTGCTGATTAGACTTTGGCTTGTTAAACCATTGCCAAGAATTTTTAACTTCTTATCCTTCCTGAAAAGAGGCAAATGCTATGGGATAAAACAGCAATATGACACCAGAAACTAGAATTTGAAGAAAAACAGATAGATGCCTCAATTAGCGGGTGAAAGAGTGCAGGCAGAAGGGCTGATTCTCATCTTACCTTCTCTGGAATTACTTTGGCTTATAAATTCATTGATTCTGTTTTCTTCTTCACCTGACTGCCTTCAAAGTGCAAAACCCTGGTTTGCCAAGTTCTGCAAATACCTTGAGAGCAAAGGAGTCTTTTCTCACAGAAACATGCAAAGTTCCAGCTCTCCTGCAAGTCTTTATCCTGTATGAAGGCAGCCTCCTGCCTGGCCTCATCACTCACTTCTTGTGCTGCAAGCAACAATTTCATCTTTTTCAGGAAGGAGACTCAGGAACACCATTTTCCTGCTCTCTCCAACTATATATTCTCATGCAAAGGTAAAGGGTTACCCAGATCTGCATCTTTTTACATGTTCTCTGTCCTTCAAGGAAATGGTGAAAAAGTTTCCCAAGTCCAGAGGACTAAAGGGGAGATAGAGCATTACAAAGAAGAAACAAAAGTGATGGGTCATGTGAGGCAAAGGGATGCAGAAGTCATTGGGGAAAGAAGATGTGAAATCTGGAAGAAATAAGATTCACTTGATGATCAAAAATAAAATTAATCGTGTAGGTCAACTGAGGCCTCCAACAGCCCCAAATGGTCAAAATATCTTCTCAACACTTCCAAAGGAGTGGGAAATATTAATTGGTAGAGACACACTGGGAATAGACAGAGGAAATTCCAGAAACAAAAGATAAACTAAAGAAAAGTATGGTATGATCTCTGTTCAAAGCTCCTGGATCTGGAAGCCAGGCTCATGATTTGGGTGGAGACTGACTCATGGGTTTTGATCTCATGTGACTGGCATAACTGAAAACGCTACCACAAATCACAAGGCAAACTGGTGACAGAGGAGGGAACAGAATCAAACTCTCCCCAGAAACACAATTTATCCATTAAATTCAGCTCTTTTTCTGCAGAAATTATAGGCAAGGCTCTGTTGGTTTTGTGAATCCCTTGTCATTGCTTCTAACAGCAGTCAGTAATTCCATGTTCAGCATTAAGAAAGAGCAAAACCTCAGTAGATAATAACTTCAAAGGCTTTATCAGAGTGCTGTGAGATCCTTTGTGAAGTCTATTAACTACCAGAAGGATATAAGAGAGAAGAGAGAACTTCTCAGGCTTAGTCATTCAAAGAAAAACAGGTTTCTTAAAGCACTTCAGTAGTGCCTAAATACAAACCTTTTACATGTCTGTCCAAGGGTAAGGGCTCAGAGAGGCAGGAATTAAATAATACCTTAATCAAGATCAAGAACTCAAACATGGATGGAAAGAAAAGAGCAAATAACTAAGTTGGAGAATGACCATTTATCCCTGCTGTTGTTCACAAATGAGCACAAAAGCTTCCCTGAAGCACAGTAAAAGTGATGAACCACTTACAAAAAGGATCCAAGTTGATGATATATGCACTCTCCCTGCCAGCAATGTCAGATATTTCTGGTATAATAATTGCAGCAAGGGACAGTTCTGGCAATTCTGATTTAATGATTGCAGCTAGGGATAGACTTGAGGCTTTGTGGGCATGGATAAAGGAAACAGACTTGCTAAAGTGCACTGTATGCACCACAGCTGTGAAAGGGTTTCAGAGCCTCCCTTCTCTCAATGGAGAAGGACCTTACCTGAAAAGGCAAATTCCCAGAGTGACTGTGGAAGAGTAAAACAAATTTGAGCATTTGTTGGGTGAGACTCTTTGGGTAATGTTCATCCTACTGAAGTTCAACTGAGATGCCTAAGGGAAGGTCTTCTGTGCAAGGAAGGCCAAGATGCACATCTGAAAGATGAACGTGGCCACCTTTCACATTGACTGAATCCACTAGGGGATAAACATGGACTGCAGCAACAGAACAGCCTGGAGTCTGGGGATGTGGACTTTCAAGAGAATTATTTTTCTCCATCTTGGAAACAAAATTTTCTGCTCCCATTTCTTCCTACAAGCTTACTTTTATTAGTTTACTTACTAAAAAGTATGCTTTTCTGCTTAATATCCAGCTATTTAGATCCTTCTCACCAAATGATGCAAGGTGCTGCCCTGGAACTTGGTACAATCACAACAGGAAAAGCCCACTGTCATACCAGCTGCTTGCCTCTACCTGAGTAATGGTAAGGATGAACAAGATGTTCTCTTTTATTAATTATAAGGCACTCCTCTTGAAATAGTTCATCTATTTTTAACAAATTAATTAAACCTTTAAGACAGCTGTGTGCACAAGTGGGGGCTGTATGGACATATCAGCAATTAACAAAATTAAGGAGGTTCAGGAAGGGAGGAAAAACAGGATCAATTTTATGAGTTTGTGTCAAGTGTTTTCATAGAGTTGTGGCAGTTTTGAGAACCTCCAACTACTGCACAGCACAGCTGAATGATGTTAACAGGGAGCTGTTCTCAAGTTCAAGCTAGTACTTTGCTATAAATTAAATAAGTGGAATGAACTCCCTCACATATTCCAAAAATACTCCAACTGGTACATGCATAGGGACTACAATGCACACAGGCAATTGTATATTATTTTAATCAACCTTCAGGGAGCTAAAAAAGGCAAGTTTCAGTTTCAGTTATTCATGAAATAAGGACCTTTAAAGAAATACACCATCATCAATAATGACTAAACATATGTCTTAAAAATGGCAGTGCTAGGAAGAATTGTATATCAAGGAGCACCATGTTTTCCAGGCAAATAATCTACTTGGTTTTATCCTCCTCCTCCTTTCCTTTTTCACTGCATTGAGGTCACTCTGCATGTGGTCCACAGGTCTGTAAGACTCTGGGGTAAAGCAGGGAGATACTTTTGATGACACTAAAATAAATTTCTTTTTTCAAAAGGATTTTAGCAAGTTAACAAAAGCAGTCAGGCTAATTTACCTCAATGTTTCCCAGTAAGGATTAAGGAGGGATTTGATTTCATCATCCCTACAATCAAAATCAAGACTCACATTACACATGGTTACACCCTCCCTGTTTTAAAATTGGGAAAGCTCCTGCCTTTTGACACTTACTCTCCTTACGCTCAGAACCCAAAGGGGAAGTGAAAATCCCATTCGAAAAGCAGAGCAGGCCAGGAAATATCCGACTTATTGTGCCATTAAGAAAAAAAAATCTGTCTTAGTAATTATACCACACACACAATAGCACAGATCTCCATTGTAGGGAAAAATCAGTGGTTGCAACATGAGATCAGACATGCCAAGGTATTGCTTTAGAAAGGATTGTTTTTTTCCAGTTTCTTGTCTCTTTCCCAACTTCTCGTCCAAATGTAAAAGCCAGTGAGCAATTTGGAGTGCCACCAATGGAGAGGCAAGCTAAGAAGTGCACATTCATCGAGGAGCACTGGTAGGTCTCAAGTAAGAAGTAAATCTGGTTGCACAAGCCCTGTGTATCACAGGTCACTCTTGTTGACTGTGGCTCTAGTTCAGGAAAGCATTTAAGCATGTGCTGAAATACATCCCAATTCAGAGGAAATATATGCTTGACATTAAGCATGTTCTTAAGTCCTGATGATTTCAATGGACTTAAGCACATACTTAAGTACTTTCCTGAACAGGGGCCTATAACAACAATAATAAATTTGCTGTTCAGCATTTTAACTTCATTGGCTTTTTTCCGAGATTTTATTTTGCTAGGAGAAGCTCTGAGCAGCAGCCCTTCAAGGGAGGGCAAGATAGAACAGGAATATATTCCTAAGGACACACTCACAGAAATAGACTATGTGCATATATGTCAAATAAAAATAGAGCATATGCCTGAAAGAATGTCAGGGTAGTGACAAAACATAAAGGAAGTGGTGAAACTCCTTAGCCAGCTCCCCAAAAGCCAGCCAAAATGCTGTCCAAGTTTGGCATTGCATACAGACACATACTATAGATGCACATAAACTTAACTTGGTGTGCATTGCTGGCCAATTTGAGGCATTTGGCTTGTTCCACTGGGCTCAAACCAGCTGGGCAGCACGTCGGTAGAGCTGAGGATCTCCAAGGAGCTGTCACAGCACTTCTCAAATCTCTGCAGTTTTGTGAGAGAAGTGTTTGCACTCTCAAGACATTCAGGATTTTCAAAAGATGAAATGGCAGGTTGGAGACCCCATGGACATGGACTGTCTTTACGTTTGGTAATTCATGATTTTCCAGCTTTTCCATTCACATGAATGGCAACATGGGCAGGAAGGGATCAGTCATATAAGTCAGCTTCTTCCTAAGGAAGCATTATGGCTTAGGATATTTACCATTAAAGATCAGAGTCATCTTCCACATCAGCTGACGTCCTGGTAGCAGAACATCTGCACACACAGTGATCAACCTGCACAAATAGGTCCCAGTTTCATCAAGGGCTTTGTTAGAGCCACTGGCTTGTGCCCTGCATGAAACAAGTTTTGCTCTGAAATGAACTTTGAGATGCTTGAAAACTCCAATCAGTCAGGTCTAATGTAGATGTAGAAAACAACAGACTAAACACAGGTAAATAGTCTCATCACAAAATCACAGAATCACAGAATGGTCTGGCTTGGAAGGGACCTCAAAGATAATCTTGTTCCAAGCCCCTGCCATGGGCAAGGACACCTTCCACTCGACCAGGCTGCTCCAAGCCCCAGGGATGGGGCCTCTATAGGTTCTTGGCAATCTGTTGCAGTGCCTCACCTTCCTCCCAGAAAAGAATTTCTTCCATATATCTAACCTAAATTTTCCCTCTTTCAGTTTGAACCATTAATATGAAAATGGTTCCATGCTATTCCATCTTCTTTCTTCAAAGAACTAGAGGTCAATGACTTGACAAATATCAACAGAGTAGAGAAGCACAGAGTGGTCTGACACCCTAGACCAAGAAATTATTTTGTTCTCATTTATATTTGTAGATCCCTTACTTATCTTTGTTGTGATCGACTGAATGAGGAATTAGATAAACAGGGTAGTGGGAACTACACTGAAACTTTCTAACTTCCTACACTAACACAAACACACACATACACACATATATATATATGAATTTAGACTGGGATCAACTTTTTTTTTTTTTCCCCCAGGAGACCATATTCCAGCATGGACTGCTGTGAGGAATCTCTGCACACCAAGACTGACTTTCACATGATAGTGTATAATAGAAAATCCCCCAGAGGAGTGAGAGTCATTTAGTAACAGCAGCAGTATTGTAGAAAGAAATCACATAGAGTATGTATTTAATTTATATTCTTAGAATGTCAGCAAACAATGAGCTAAAAGATGGGTGGCAAATACAGGCTGACATTTCCAAAGTGGCTAGGAGTTTTAGGTCCTGTGAGACAATTCAAAGGCAGCTGACTTCTCACAAGTATCATTTCCCTACGCTTGGAAAATCAGGCCACAAGCCATCCAGAATGAAAAGCTGCTTTTAAAAGTCTTAGTAAGAAGGCAGTATCACTGGCTCAGAGCTTCTTGAGCAACTAGACTAAAAATTAAGAGTGTTGAAAATCTCCATTGGAAGAACATTCTTTGAGGAGCCCACTCAGAATCTGACAAATACCTGATGGAGATGTGCAGTGGCTTTGGCCATACCACCTTGGAAATACACCTGGAGTCGTGGTCTTTGGAAGAGGAAAGGCAGGGTGCTGAGACCACACAAAGACATAAGAGTGTGGGGTCCCAAGGTGCAGCTCNTGAATGTTTTAAGATATTTGTGGGTTTGTTTTTTCTTTTTTTTTAGACTTAAGAGAAATTTTGAGTAAAATGCTGAAATTTTTCAAAACCCAAAACTGCCAAAAATTGCCTTTCTCATCACAGCCCTTGATAACAGAAGCTCATGTGCTTCTGGACATAATGAACTGAAAATAAAGGTGTTTCGTTTTTGATGGAAAAAATAACAATGATCCTTTACTCTTCTTCCTGAGTCTTTTCCTATCCAATAAAGCAACTATCCTCCCATCACTCACAAGTATCATGGCACAGGATCCTGGGTACCCACATCAGCCACTGAATGTAACCGCAGAGAAATAAATGCTCTGCTTTTTGGTGCCCCATCAATAACTTGTTGAGACACCAAAGGAACAAGAAAACAACTCAGGAAATGTCAGATATATAAACTTAACACGTAGGAAGATACCAGAACAAATGATTAAACAGTAATTCACAAGCACACATGGAAATCTGGAAATCTAAAGTTGATAAGAAAAAACAATACGGACTTATCAGAAAAAATGACATTAATTAACCCAAGTACATTTTGTTCTCTGCCAGGGTTTCCAGCAGTGCAGGTAGGAAGGAAGCAGCAGGTACCTGGAAGATGACCTCTAAGGTTTCAAATATCAGCTCCAGCCTGTATTTTCAAAGCAGGGAAACGGGACCTGTATGAAATCACTACAAAGTGCTTGTATAAGTGGTTGAAAAAATATTTATGAAGCAGCAATAAGAAAGTTTTCTGTTACTCTAGAAACACACAACAAATAGAGGTACCATAAAGGTCTGTGACATTATGAGTCATATTTAATGCTTCCATTAGCGAAATGGGGAAAGGAACAGACAGAACCTTACAAAATTTCCTGACAACAACAGGCACGGAGAGGTTATCAGTATTACCCAGGAGAGGAGCAAAATCCAAAGTGATGCTAAGAAATTGGAACAAAGTGTCTGAAGTCACTTAAATTAAGATGAAATTTAGGAAAATTAACCTCAAGGTATAAGATATGAGAAAACAAAATCTGACATACAAACGCAGGATGGGGAATAGCTGATGAGGCTGCGAGGGCGAAGAGAAGAAGGTTTTACGTAAATCACAAACAATAGGAATCATCAGCTAATGCATCTACAGGCAACAGCAACAAGATAATGTGATGTACACGCAATGTTCTACCACAACATAACACTCTTCAAGCATGTATAAGACTGTTTCACAAAGAGGATGATGATCCATTGTTGTTCATGCCCAGAGAGGATGGGATTAAGTATTTTGCTTAATTTGCAACAATAAAGCTTTAAGGATGGGGAGAAATCCAGTGTAATTATAGGACTAATGAAACACAAAGCAGGCTTTCTAAGGAGGTTGTGTAATCTGCATTTAGTAGAGGCTTTGAAGAATTCAAAAGAACAGAAGTCTGTGAAACTGGTCTCGATTTATTTCATCCTGGTGCAGAGTGGAGAGGGGGCATAGGATGTTTTAAAGATGTTTTCTAACAGTCTATGTTAGTGACTCTGACAATAAAGCTGTTCTTGCTGTCACTGCTGGATGCTTGGTGGAACAAACTTTTGCCTCCCTCTGACCTGCAACAGCATGAATTCTGGCCACAGTGAAATCAACAGCAACTTTGCCCATGACTTCAACGGGACCAGAATTTCACTCAGAGGTTTCATGGCGAGAAGGGACAATTATAATAATCTTTCCTGACCTTTTGCATCATACAAACATAGATTTCACTCAGCCTGTAGCCAATATCTTGCTGCTGAACTAGAACATATGTGTTGGAAGGTTTGTCGGGAGAGGTACATGACTGACATAGAGTGGTAGTAAAATTCCCTCTAGCGTTGCCTGTTTGCACTGCAGGGAGAAGTTCTCACTCTCAGGGAAGTCAACCACCAACGCCCCTTTCGTGGGGCCTTCCTAAAGGTAGCTAACTTGGCACATCACTTATATATGGAATCTTTCTTTCTTGTCTATCAGTTGCATTTATGCATGTCAGTTTAAGTTCTGGAAGGAACTTCAGTCACAGGATTTGGGGAGTCAGGACACAGCAGTATTCAGAAAATCACAATTTGAGTAAAAGTCAATAGAGATGCTGAAGCATCAGCTACTGCTTGGTTATTTTGGATATAATGGCGTATCTCATAGGAAGAGGTAAGGACTCTCAACAAGAAAGCCACAGATCCTTTCTTTAAGAAAATTAAAATTTTAATCACAGAATCATGGCATGGCACACTTCGGTTGGAAGGGACTTTAAAGATCATCTCACTCCAACCCCCTGCCATGGACAAAGACACCTTCTGCTATCTCAGGTCACTCCAAGCCCTGTTCAACCTCGCCTTGGATACTTCCAGGGATGGGGCAGCCACAGCTTCTCTGGGCAACCTGTGCCAGGGCCTGCCCACCCTCACAGCAAAGAATTTCTTCCCAATATCTAACCTAAACCTACTCTCTTTCAATTTTCACTCCCTTTCCCTGTCACTCAATGCCCTTGTAAATAGGCTCTTTCCATCTTTCCTGTAGGCTCCCTTCAGGTACTGGAAGGATCTTGTCCTGCAAAGTATTGATACTGAGTGGCTGTTCATGCTCTGCATATACAAAATGCAGCTCCTACACGTTGGAAACATATGCCTACAAGGTTATATTCTAGTTTTGGCCTTCTGCTGCCATACCTATTAATGTATTATATTCTAATATAATAGGTGATACCCCCCAATGCCTGGAAACATTCAAGGTCAGCTGGACAGGGCTCTAAGCAACTTAATCTAAATGATGTCCATGGTCATTGTTAGGTGAGTCAGACTAGGTGATATTTAAAAGGTCCCTTCCAACTCAAAATATTCTATGATTTTATGATAATATACCTGATCTGATTCCAGAACAGTCAGTATTCATACAAAATATTCCAATTGATGATAAAACTTTCATTGACTTCAGTGAGAACAGAGTCATACTCTGGATTCACTACTTCCTTTCTAGTAAGTGATTAAAACCACAAGTGGTTTTATGTCTGCTGGGGAAAGAATTTAGGAATTAATCTTATTTAGCTATTCACAAAGCACCAGTTTTAACAGTTTCAAATATTGATGATTCTATATACTGAGAGCTAATTAGATACATAAAAAACCCAGTCCCCCAGGAAAGCTGCAGAAAATAAAATGAGAGACGGATCACTGTCAGAAGGTGTCACAGGCAATGCAAATTATAGTCAAATTATTCCTGTTTCCTTTAGAGATCAGGTGAAAATATAGGAGTCGTTTCTCCAAAGCAAGCTCTATGCAGAGCTCCCATTACAGTACCAGAATCCTGAATGCAGCTTTTCTTGTAAGAATTAAATCTGTGCACATCTGGAATTTGCATGTCCATTAAAAATCTCTGAGCCAAGGATTTTTGACCAGGGTAATTTGGTCATATGGCATATTCTGCAAATGCTGGTGAATTGCAGCCAAATTTCCATGCCTCTAAGCAGCGTATCAGACTAACAAATAATAACAGCAGCCAGGTGCTGAAAGTTAATGCTGAACCCGAAATAAGATCCAGGGCTGAATTATTTATTGAAATTCCATGACTTCATTTGCACTATTAGGAGACAGAGTCACTTGCAGGCACTGCAAATAAAGGTCTGGATGGTGGGTAGTCACTAATAAAGGGCATTTACCATGTCAGCTGAACCCAGCCCAGGCTGTGCCTTTAGGGGTCTCATTTTGTATCTTATTTAACATAACAGAAATATTGTTCATCAGTGACCTTAAGTGGATTAAAAGAGCAATTGGCACCACTCAGGAGATGTCCTACAGAGGGTAGGACTGGGACTTTCTATCTCCTTTTGCAAATCCAAAGTTCAAGGCACTGTAGAGGGTATGGGAGAAGCTTTATCCCGAGAGGTAATGAATGTTTCTGACTTTCACCAAAAGCAGCTCAAGTTTCTTTGCAAAGGGGCAGCACATCTCCATCCAAATTCTCTCAGTTAGATCTTTATTCTGTTTCCCTGTGGCTTCACAATTCCTTCATGACCTGCTGCCCTGCAGACCTAATCACTGCTGGGCACTCTTACAAACGAGTTCCTTCTCACAATTTTTCCTCTCTCCACCTTAACAAAATAGGCACAAAGTATAATCTGAACCTTCTTGGTCCTCTTGTCTGTTCTACAGGAAAACATTCACTTAATCATCATTAGAATTTGTCATTGCAGTTTAGTTTGAACACAGATTTGGGCTAATAGATCTGGATTTGGGGCTGTCACAGGAGAACATGGTTCTTCCTGTGCGAGATTTCATGCCATCAATCTACAGTCTTTCTAGTCCTCTACACCACTTCTATGTATTTCCTATTTAAATATTTCTATTTTATGTAAACTATTTTGTATTTATGGGTTTATTTTATATTTGCAGTTTGCCATGCAGCCTGTTAATAGCCATGGTCAACCTTCTTCCCAGCCTGGTTAATCAATTATAACTCACACCTTCCCACCTTCAGGTTCCACACTCTTACACAGGTAATTTGGTCTAAACAGCATATCTAGAGAAGAGGTGACTCTCACTCTCCTTCATTTGAGAAGTTTCTCTGGCAGTATTTTGGTTTATCCTGTGTTTCCACAGCAGTTCCCACGTTCAGGGTGTCAGAGGGCTGTTGTCCAGGAACTGCAGCCTGCAGGATGCCATTGGAGCTCCATACACCAAGCACCCATTGAAAAAAGCTTATTGGAACATCCAGGTTAATGAGGTAACTGAGAAATGAGCATTTGGCAAAGGAATTTCTGAACATTTTTTATACACTTGAGTATAGCTAAGCCCAATTCCCTTAAGTACTTGAATAAGCCCTGAAGAAGTAGCTATTTACTTGCAATTCTCTCTGAAACAAGTATTTTTTCTATTATTGCGAATGGCAAGCACACAGGTGGTTCTTGAAAAATAGAAAATACAGAGAAATCCTATAATTTCACACTTCCACTTTTTCAAAATCTCTCTTTCTGATAGCATGGCACAAGGTGATTACTGCTAACCACATCCACTCTCAAAGACCTTGAATATGGCTTTAAATAAATGTTAAATAAACATGCAAACAGATTTTAAAATAAATTAAGAAATGAATAATCCTTCGTGCCCAGGGTGGAAGAGATATCCAGGGGCAAATTATAAAAAGCCCTTCTTGCCCATGGGAGCTGCAGCAAGGTGCTGCCATATGTGCAGATGGGGCTGGGAGCAGTGGCCAAGGTCGGGGGAGAGAGGCAATTCTATTCTCTTGGAAGAAAATTAGTGTTTCAAGGTTTGTCTCTTTTTCAGGGGAGTGGGACTTCCTCTAAGTTCCTGTCCAGGTCACATCCTTCCCCAAGTCTCCAAGGTTGGACCTGAGTAGCTGTCTACAGTCAGCATTTTTAACATTACTGTGATTATTGTTGAATCATCTCTTTTGAGATAAACATTGAATCATGAGGCCATTGGGCAGAGGTTATGATGAGCCCAGGAAGAGAACGAGGTGTTCCTGTAGACACATGTCATAGAGCTGCTGGTTTCAGTGTACCAAGATGGGCAGGTGGATACTCCCCAGTCTGAAACAAGTCTTCCTGCATCCATGTTGATCTGCCTTTAGTACAGCCTGAGTAGTGAGAAGTAAGGCTTATAGGGTGTTTAGAGAAACATGCAGTTGGAGATGATCTAAGCCCCAAAAATTATTCAAGCATTCCAAGAAACTACTTGTGGCTCCATCTCGGAGCAGGGTGAGTTCTTTAGTGATTAATGCAGAAAAAACAGCAGATCATTTTTGAACCTCAAACAAGACACAGCTCCAGGACTGGATCTAGAACTTAACCGGGGAACTCAGAGATATTGACTTGAAAGAGAAAACAGAACAAAAAATCCAAAGTTAGAGCGTCTCAGAATGAAAAAGAGCAACTATAACTCAAGGCAAAATAGAATTCCTTGTCAAACTGCATGGGTGAGCCAGCACACAGAGATTAAAAGAGGATTAAAACTACCTGAATGTTAATTGAAGACTGCAAATAGGCTTAATAACTAAGAAGTTTCATACATTGGATCCTCTTGGCAAGTCCTGAACGTTTAAAAGAACTGACCACAGGAAAACAATGAAAACTGCCATTCTGAGAGACCCTAGAACCTGCAAGAATATTCCATGATTCAACTCCTCTTCATCCAGGAACAGCTGTTTAAAAAATACTATGAATAAAATAAACAAACAAACCAGGTCTCCAGTCACACACTGAATCAGCAGCAACAGCTCATTACAAAACACAGGGCAGTGAAAGAAAATAATTTCCTCCCATGATATGCATTCCCATCTGTTTGAAGTTGCCCATTCAGCAGCTAAAAGCAAAAGGAAAGCAGTAATACAACGTGCCTGTTGACCCACACAAATTGAATCACAATCTAGAAAAACACGGGCAACAATAGTGACGATCCATCGAGGCCAGTTTCTCTGATTTCCACTTGTTTTGGACAATACACAGGTACAGACTCACACCAGCACACAAAATGACTGCTCTGTGCAGTGGGTGTCAAGATTTGGGTGTTAAAATGTCATAGGCAGGATAAGCCTGGCAATTCATATACAGGAGTATCTGCCCAACCTGAGAATTAATTCTGTATTTATTCATAAGTTAAACCACAACACTTGAGTAGTTTTTACAGTCATTCCTCTATGTAAACAGAGAAGAAAGGATGCAATTTTAGCTGGACAAGCTCCTGGGCTACACAGGTATGAAAACGAATCATAATGCAAATATTTCGTAGGAAATTAAACCAAAGCACAGGGCTGTGGTGTGACTGAGACAATGCCAGACAGAAAAAGAATTCAGCTCTCGTATCTCCCAGTTTAGCTGTTCTGTCATCTCATCTTCAAGGTCTGACCTGTACAGACACATCACTCATCTTCTCAGCCTTTGGAGGCCCTTCCAAAGTCTGGCCCTTGCAAAGCCAGACATGATAAGCATATAAGATAAGCAATCATCTGAATTAATCACATCCCATTATCACACCCAGGACACGTAAGCAGCCGCTCAGTATCCTATCTATCACACTGGCCCTCAACCAAATTTGTGCTGCCTTTCAGAGACACAGAAATCAAAGATTTCCTCTTGTGCTTGAACCAAACCCTGTTCTGGTTTGCCAAGATCTCCTCCATTGCAATGCCTTTCTGGTTTGTAAATTTTGTGCCTTGTTTATTCCTTTATTGTCCCTAACTATGTGTATTCATAACAGCATACCTAGCCTTGATCTGAATCAGAGGCAAAAAGGGCATGACCTCTTTGGTGGTTAGTTCCAGTGGTAAATGACCTTTACAGCTACTATTAAGCTTACTCCTGACTACATTTGACTTCAACATGGTTAGTAGAAGGTGGCCATGCCATGGCAGGGGGCTTGAAACTAGATGATCTTTAAGGACCCTTCCAATCCAAACCATTCTATGATTCCATGTCTTGTTATACTTGTTACCACTGCATTAAAAAGACCCCCACAGATAGGTTTCATATTGCAGTCAAGTGATGTTTGCTCTTTTACTTAAATGAGAAAGACTGCCTTAAGGAGGGAAATCTTCAGTATCTTTAAGCCTTAAAATTATTCTTCTTTACATCTTTTCCAGTATCATAACACACATCAGTGTGTTTAAAATGACAAGCCAAAAGATAATCTAAATCTTGACTCCTCCCTAATAATAGCAATGGCAAAATAAAAAAGTAAAAATGCATAGTTGTGACTATTTTGATTCGTGCATTTATTATTGGAATATTTACTGTGTATTACTAAGCAGGTGTGGCACATGAACACTGAATCAGTCATGCTAAGTGCTGCACAAAACCCGAAAGACACAAGAGCTATGGCTAAAGGATATAGCACAGGACTGGAGTGAAATTCTTGCTGGATCTCCTTGCAGAAGGCAACTGTTTCTCAGCTTCCGCACCTCTGAAGTCCTGACCATGACTGTGCAGTGCTTCAAATTGCAAAAAAAAAAGGTCATCTGTATTTTTTTATCTCAGGGGCTGGGTTTTGCAAAGAGAATCATGTTCAGACACGGCTGGCAAAACATAGAGCAGCCTGCATGGCCTCCTTTGCAGAACTGGGGTTTAAGAACACTTAATAGGAATCAGCATCCAGGAAGGATAGAGATCTATTATCACCCTCTGTTCTGCTACCAAGTATTAAACCCCCCACACACTCACAACAAAAACCAAGCTGTTGAACATTTAAAATGGTGCTGAACTACCTTTTCTGAATTACGGACAGTTGTTGATCTTAGCTGTCAAATGGTTTTTGAGACTGAGCATACGAGGATTAGCCCATCATACTTCGAACTCCACTGCTAGCCTGCAGCAGCACCCTCTTTGGAGGTGAGAAGCCCTTTTCCAACCAGTAGAGCATCACAGTTATATGTCTTTATTAGCAGTAGAAGTTAGAAAAATTTGTATCTGCTTTGCCATCTTCATGGTTAGGAGAAAGGGAAACTAAAGCCATATCTAAATCAAGCAAACTTCCTCTGTGCACAAACCCCATTTACAGCATCATGAATAGGTGGTGACACCTGAAGTGTTGGTGAATGGTGAACTGAATCATGATAATTTTTCTTTAATGCAGAGGAAACAAGAAAATTGGTCAGCATAGTTGTGGATGCTCCATTCCTGGAAGTGTTCAAGGCCAGGCTGGATGGGGCTGTGAAAAAAATTGTCTAGTGGAAGGCATCCCTGCCCATGGCAGGGGATTGGAATAAGATGATCTTTAAGTTTCCTTTCAATGAAATGCAAGAGAAACAACTAAAATAGTCAAGAAATTGTGGAGGTTTAAAAAAAAATTCCCATATATAATCTTTGCAAGTTTTATAGAACTTAAAGTAAATGAAAATCAGCTTTGGCCTTGAATATCAGGCTTTGAACATTTTAATTACATTTTGCAGCAAGCGCATACAGGTGAACATCATGGGCTTCTGTCATCTGGTCTGCACACAAAATTAGTATTTATCCAGAATAAGAATTTAGTAGAGCCAACTGTCAACTGTTACTTGAGCAACTTCATCTTTAATATAATGCCCTTATGCCAGAGTATCTACATCAGGAATAGCTTCATCTCCTACTGTCCTACAGATGCATTAATAAGTTATTGCAAAACAACCCTTCTGAAATGAGTTTCAATTAGTGCATTATCTCACTTTTAGGTAAAATTGCCAATAATATATAAAAAGGAGCTATTTTGATATATTTTGGCAATCAGGGGCATGGAGAAAAAAACTGGAGAAGCACCTGAGCTCCAGATATACAATATCTCTAAGGAAGTGCTTGAACCAGGTTACCCTTTGAACCAAAACAGAAACCATGGGGATTGGGTGACTGGTATAAATTTATGAGTCTGAATGTGAGAACAAGCAGAAATAGCAGACAAGTTGGTTCTACAGAAGATACAACACACTAGCACAAACTCTGAGCTATGACTAGCTCCTGTCCAGAAAATAAAGCACCCAACAGCCTGCAGCTAAGAGCAGGCAAACACCCAGTTTTCTCTGCTTTGATTTCTTTTATACCTAGGAAATTGAGATTTTTTTTTATATACTTTGCCAGGAGATAGTTCTATATTGGAGACCTGATCCCATCATATATTTCTCTTCTATTTTGGGGTTCAGGATGTTGAACCTGACCTGGGATAAGAATGTTCCCTGATCCCATTGTGTGTCCACATCTGGTGGAGAAGGACTGGTATCAGCAATTTATCAGGTTGAGCAGAGCCTGAATACTTGGCCTTGCATCACAAAAGGAAGCAAAAATGCCCAAAAGTACTAAAAGCCTGCCAAGAATTTGGGTAGAAACCTGGTAATACTAATGAGCTTAACATGTTGAAAAATTTGCATGGTGAGACCTTTTCAATTTTGACCAGAAAAAGTAATACAAAAAAAAATTAATAAAAATCAGGGTTTACAGATGTGCTGTTGTTTTCTGTTAAGATAAAGTGCTGAAATGCTGATGTGTTCATAGAATGGAAAGTCAAAAAAAAAAAGTTGATTTGGATTTTGACAACACTGGGACCTTTTTAACATGGCAAAGCTTTGCTATAGCGCATTCAGAACTGTATCTCAGGCGCTTTTTGTCCCAGTCTCTCTTCTGAGCACATCTCCTGACACTGTAGCCATGAATTTTTTGTGATGCAACAGAGTCATTGAATCAAAAAGGAATCAAATCCACTTCAGCCAGTGAACAGCACCACTAAAAAGCAATATAGAAGGTTAAAATCATTAACACCATGAAAGCTAAGTTATGAAATTATTCTTGAGGGGGGCAGAACAGCACTCATTTATAAAGAATAATTTCATTTAACAGAGTCAGAGAAAACATCCAATGGACTCATCATTCTACATTTACGTGTGAACTTGCAATCAAGTAGTATAACAAATAGCAATGACATGTTGTAAATGTAATCAGTTAGAGAAAGTTCTACCCTTAGGTATTATTAGATAAAATTACTGGCTTTGGAACTGCAAAACACAGCTGGATACAGTTTGAATTACTTTTGTTCCACTGTAATAATTTCCAAGCCTTAAATTTAGTATAAAAAACATGCCAGGAATACATGATGTTGATTTAACTCCTCAGACCTACAAAATCCAGATTTTTTTAAACTCAAAGCTCCAAATGTACATATATATAACTATCTCTACATGAATTTTACTGCATGTCAGCAATGCAGAAGAAGTGCAAACAAACGGGAAGAGCAAAGGACAAGGAAGGAAAGGAATTATGGATCTGTTTTGGACAGTGTACATGTTAAATTTTACTAGGTCAAGCAAACCAAGCTATTTTCAAAGTAACTACTATAGCACTTTAGGTACCCGCTCGGATTTCCCAGTGCACATAAGATTTATAGATGGAATTCAGCACAAAACTAAACCCTTCCTTATTCCAATTAATTCTCCCCGACTTTGAGTCAGGCTTTGCTGAAAAAAGAAAATTATCATTGAAACCTATTCATGTAAAAAACTAACACACAAACTCACAGCCCTTTAATGACTGCCTGACTCTGTCAAAAACAGGCAATTTGAAAAATTTAGCAGAGGTCTTAGCTAAGAAATGGAAATACTAACTAATGAAATGGTGTTTAAGTTACCTCTTTACAGCACTGCTGGGAGTATTTTGCTGCTTCATTTTGAAGAATTATGTGTCACACAAGAGCTGAGTGATATTGTTGCTGGGAAGATCAGTATGTTCTAAACAATCCTTACACAGCCTTCCATCAAACTCTATCTGACATAACCAGGTGAACTGACACCAAACTGGAGCACTGGCAGACGTACTTCCTGCTGGCTCTTTTGGAAAGGATCCCTGTGTATTTTGGGGATGTTATGTCAAATGATCTCGGTGGCATTTGCTGCTCTGGAATAGCCCCAGCAGAGCCATATGTTGCTGATAAAAGTTTCCTGAGGACACTTACTGGAGCTTCACTGTCATCACTGAACCACAACACAACAACCTGTGAGCCTGACGAGTTGTGTGCTGCCAGAGATGGAAAAAGAGCAACCTGCAGCTAAACATAGAGCACCCAAAGCACACCAGTGCTGTTTCTAAGTGTAAGCAATAATAATGAAGAGTATCACCAGCTCTTCATGGTAAAATTAAAACACAGTATTTACCCAATTTGACTATGAGGTTCAGAAAAGCTTGAATAAAGGAAGGAGTTAGCAACGGAGCTCAAATACACTTAAACTGGCCAAACTCAGCTGTCACTGAACTCAGCAGTACAGAGCTGATTGGCTTCAGTGGCCATGGGATACGAACCAACCTGAATGTTACTGAAGCCTTGTCCATTCAAATGGATCCAATTTACAAGGCATGTAAAGAAGTAAAGTTGTGCAAATTCAACAAAGTATTTGAGTATGTTTCATTTTAATCAGATGTGTAGGTCACACTTAACATATATATCAGTGTCTTTAAGTTTATCGAAATCCAAGTCATTATAGACATTTACATGAGGAAAAAAAAAGCAAACCATGCCAGACCAGGGTGTCATTCACCTTTAGCCCTAAAATAATTAGATCATGAACTTAGGCAGAAGGAGATAGAGTTGAAAATCCCTTGTTAACTTGAGATCCAATTTCCCAAGCAATCCTTAAAGTGTTCCAAACTAGGTTCAAGGTGGCAGAGATAATGAATATATCCCTGCCAAATCACTTTATAAACTTGGCCTGCTTGAACTATTTACTGCCTGTCTCTAATATTCCCACCAAGGAGACACTTCTCTTGACACAAACCAAAATCTGCGAACGCTCAGAGAGAAAACAGACACACAGACACACAGACGCTGTGTTGTATAACTCCGGCTAAAGCTTCTTTAAAGTATTGTTTTTCTTCATCACAAAGAACAAGCAACTTGTAATTTTAAAACATTTGCTAGGCAGCTTTCAGTAGTTTATTGAATTGTTTTCTTTTAACAACACAAGTTTAAAGCAAAACTAAATCTTGCAAAGTTGGATGTTCTTCCCCTACTTTTTTCTTATTGTTTTATTGAAGATGCTTCATAAAAACATAAGAGAAGCAACTATAAGTACAGGCAGCAGTTCCCTGATTTAATGGGGTTGCTAGCGGAGTTGCTATTGATTTGTCACTCCAGTCTCTCCTGATTTGACAAGATCTAAGCAGAATCAGGGTTACACTGAAATACCTGAGTCCCCCCTGCACAGAATTTATGAAACACATTTACTGACATTTAAACAAACCTAATAAAATTATTTTCCTCCCTGGTGTCCAGACTACTGGTAAACCTTGTAAATTTTATAACCTTAAGACCGAGGCACAAGGCCAGTACACTGCAGGAGGAGACTCAGCCTACTCACCATGCACCGCCTCATGAAAAGAATTTTGGAAGAGACATGAACTTTGCCCATTGTCTGCTTGAGAGACTCAAATGGATAAAAATTCAAGATCCATAGGAAACTCTGTGCTTGTGCCACTTCCAGGGCGACAGCTGAAAGCTGACAGAGACTGCACACACTGTTTGTGTCTGCTTTGTCATGTGGCTGTGGCTCCCTCAAAATGTGAAAGGCTTGGCCAACCTCATCACCAAGGATCCAAAAAAATGTTATTGTCAGTCCTGGAGCACCAGGCAGGCCAGAGCAGATGTTTCAGTGTCATTATTATTCCTTGTGGTTTTTTTAGCTTTGTTATTTCCTCTTTATTTAGAAAGTTTTACTAAACATAGAAACTATTTTGTATGGAAGCCAAAAGCTGACCTCATAATACCTACACTTCTCAAGGAACAGAAATTGACTTTGCACCCCCCGTAACTGATGCTCATTTCTACTTATCACCAAAACACTTCTTGAGGGCAGTCTATGAATCAAATACATTACAGAGCCTATATTGCTACAACGGGTTAAAAGATTCTTACCAACTTATCTCTCCCAGTTTGTAAAGACAGTATTGGTTTTGATAACGCTGAAATCCTGAAACTGAAATCAGATTTCTTATCAGAGTGACTCCCTTACATTAAAACCACAAAAGCCTTAATAGTAGTGGGCAACTGTTTGTATCAGGAGTAACAATTATATCTTCCTCTAAGACTGTGCGGCAACAGTTCAACAAATTCCAAACCAAGGTTAGTTTGAAATCACCTTTCAGCAGAGGTAACTTTAAAAAGGGAACAAAAAATAAAAAAAAAATCCCAGAATTTAAGGACAAGGAAAAAAAAAAAAAAAGTCTCTCACCTCCCTGAGATAATTTATGGAATAATTATGTCCAAAAAGGGAGCAGCAACACCTTCCCAAGAGAAGCATTTCCTGGGATTTTGGTGAAGCACACTAAACAAGCAGGATGACTCCTCTGTTCTCACAGCCAGGCTCTCTCTGACTGACGCATTCATTCAGGGAGAGGAAGTTTGGTGCTAAATCCTGCCATTGTTTGTAAACATAACCCTAACAGGCCCCTTAAAATCCCCAAAATGAAACAATGAGATGACAAAGGGCTCACAGGTTCCCTGTATGGCTGTTTGCTGCTCTAGGAGATCAGGAGCATTCCAGGATGAACCTCTTCTCTTTGTGTCATCCTGTAACAGGGAATGACTGCAAGGGGCCCTACAAGTACCTGGATGCTGCTAGTCCCTGAACCTTATCTTGAGTCTGTGTCCCTGAGCCATTGCAAACACCCCATCACTGTGCCTGGTCACACACAAGGCTCAGCTCCAAATGGGAGGAACAGGAGGAGTGGATTCAGCATATTTAGGAATGTTTTAAATGTCTGAAGCAGTGAGTGTGGAAGCTCAAGACCTTTGAGAGGTCTCTTTCTATTTGTACCTTTCTATTTTTTTCTAGATGGGTGATGGGTGGGACTGTGAGTGAACACTTTGAGAAGCCTTACACCTTTTAAACAAAAGCTATAGCAAACCTAATCCTAGAATGGTTTGGGTTGGAAAGAACCTTACAGATCATCTCATTACAAGCCCCCTGCCACTGGCAGGGACAACTTCAACTAGACCAGGCATCTCTAAGCCCCATCCAACCTGGCCTTGAACATTTCCAGGGATGGGGGAGTCACAGCTTCTCTGGGCACCCTGTCCCAGAGCCTCACCACCCTCATGGTAAAGAATTTCTCCCTAACATCCAATCTAAATCTTCCCTCTCTCAGTTTCAAGCCATTCCCCATTGTCATATCACTCCATGCTCTTATCAAAAGTCCCTCTTCAGCTCCTTGGAGTCCCTTTAGTCTCTAAAGGGCTCTACGGTATCCCCAGAGCCTTCTCTACTCCATGCTCCAACTCTATCAGCCTGTCTCCATAGCAGAAGTGCTCCCTCCAACTTAGTGGCCATTTCTGGACTCTCATTCCAACAGAACCAGGTCTTATGCTGAGGACCCCAGAGCTGGATGCAGCACTCCAGGTGGGGTGTCACAAGAGCAAAGTAGAGGGACAGAATCACCTCCCTCGACCAGCTGTTCTCACTGCCTTTGATTCAGCCCAGGATACTGGTGAACATATCCACAGTATTAATCTGTTGATACCACAACTCCTTTTAGAAGCAGCTGCCTCCCAGCTCATCACACATTCTCCTACGACCACGATGATACCACCATCTTTTAATTATCAGAAATATGGACTTGGATATATCTTGTTATAGAGGGTTTCTAAAGCAGGAAGATTTTTAAAATGAAAGTACTTTGGCCCATTTGTGTGGTTTATTTGCTTTCTAGACTGCCCTCATTCTGAGCAACACAAACAGGCAGTTTTCTTTGCATCATGTTTTGTTTTCCATGTGCACAACGTATCTCCCTTCAAGGTAATTTTCTAGACATGAGGCACTACTCCAATCCTGAAAGGCAGGGAATGTACATCCGAACACCTGTTTCCATTGCAAACAGAACGAAGCCACAAAGTCCTGCAGTCCACCCCTATGGATCAGAATGTAAAAAGAGCACCATTTAAGGTTAGTCATTATGTTCACGTATAAAGGTGTAAGATTGCCAGGAAAAGCTAAATATACCTTCCACTGGGATGCCATTCCTGCAGAAACACTTTGCTTCTTCAGCACACAAAGAATTAAAATTAACTTGAGTTGTAACAAGCTGGGTTAAACACAGAGCAACTGTGACCTCCTGATGTTCATGCCCCCAGAGCCACTGCCACCAGCATCTCATGCTGCATATATCAAGCTTCTTCTCTGGCAGACTCTTCCAGTTCCCTGTCAAACAAGTTTGGAGAGGGAATTGCTGCTGGAGAGTTTCAGTGTTCTGCTTACACAAACTGCACATCTGATCAAGGTGGCGGCAGACCTCATCACTCCTCAGCTCTGCCTGCTCCTACCATCAGTCTCCCTGTGTCCTGCCACAGATTTGGGGTGCTTTACTCTCAACCAGGTACCATGCAGGAACAAACACTTGTTCACACACAAAAAAGGTCTCACAGATCCAGGTCAGGGCACTGTTAGAAAAAGAGTGAAATCAATGGGGATAACAAGCAGGTGTGATAACCACTTAACCTGTCCCTGCCACGGCAGCTCAGCTGTGTCCTAGTGGTGCCCAGCCTGTCTGTGCTGCTCAGGAGATCCTGAGCCAACCTGCATTAGGTTACAGCACTGCTCTGTTGTTTACAACCAGCTCCCTGCTTGTCTTTCTCAGGCTCCTGTGCTCCTGGTTGTTAAATAGAAAAGGGAAATAGAGCAATTGTGTAACACCTTTCCTTTTTTTTAACCTGAGACAGAAACTGCTCTTATTAGAGACTCTAAGGCTGGTGAAAAACAGCTCTTTTTGGTTTATTTGTGCTTGTGGAAGATACAGTTTCCTCCATGCCACATCTACTGCCCTACATTTTCTCACTGATCTCTGTTTTCTGGCTGTGTGCTCATCCAAGGGTGAGGCACAGAACTCTTTTCCTTAAGTATTAATTCCAAAAAAATCAAATGATGAATGATCCAAACATCCTCTGCTATTAAAACTTGCCTCAAGTCTGGTCTAGTATATTAGATTTGCCACTTGTCTCAGTTATCTCATACTCCTCCAGAAGTTACCACTTTTCTGTTCTTTCCATCCTTAAAACAGACAGAACAAGTGTCTTTTGCTTTGCAGATTCTCTCCTGGGTCAGCCTTCCTGTTTATTTCCCCTTACTTATATCCTATTCTTTTTAAATTCATGCTCCAGAAAAGTTTTCACCTGTTCATGATTCTCCTACATGCTTCTATTTTTCAGCTTTCTACTCATCTCTCCTTTGGGAGTTCTTCTCTTTTTTATTTTCCAGTTTCTGACCTCTATAATTTAATACTCTGGTTACATGCTTTACTATGCAACCTTTTAATCTTTTAATTAAAATAGTGGCACCTTTCCAAAACATCAAGAATTGCAATTTTTCACCCTAAATGGAAAGAGTGCAGGAAGATACCAATTAATTCTTTTGCTCCAGCTCTGCAGATTATGAGTTTTATGTGAGAGTCTCTAGGCAATTCTGTAATATGCATTATGCAGGAAGTCATATTACTAAAATTGTTCTTTCTGGAGTTATAAATCTCCAGGTGATGGCATGGCTCAGTTTAATGCAGTGCACATTTTTTCCAGTACCTTATGGATCTAGAACTCCACACAATGAATCTGGGCAGTGACTTTCACTTTTAACAGCTGATGTAGCCAAGGGACCACATATCACAGACATCCCCATCAGCCTCAGTAAAATAGTGTGGGCACTAAAACAAACCAGTAGCTAAAGGTTTGCATCCCAGAATACATTTGTGATGACAGTGTCAAACAACTCCACCAACCTTTTTTTTTTAGCCCATAAATGTCTCCACTAAACTCATTTTGGCAGAAATAACTTGTTTCTAGATATCAGAAGTGAGGTGTCTGGCTGTATGGACCCATGCAGGTCCATTATAATTCACTAAGCTCTGCATGAAGGATCCACTGGGCACTTAAGAACCAGAAATTCTTGTAAAATCTGTTTGTTGGGAAAAAGACCTTACTGCTGGCTCAGTCAGAACAGCTGCACCTGAACTGACTGGTTTTGGAAGATGTGAGAGGCTGTGTATACACAGCATGGATGTGGCTGACATTTCAACTTACAGCCCAAACCATCCATCAGGGAGTGCAAAGCAATTATATATCCTCAACTTGACAGAAGGGAGGGTTGGAATTTGCTTTCCTGGTCACTCAGTACTCTGTTTGTAAAGGGTCTGAAGTAACTCCAATTTATTAATAATAATCTTGTTGATTTACAGGGATGGATTAGACTTGGAGAGACTAGACACCTGCAAGTGTTCCAGGCCAAGTACATGAGGCTTTGAACAACCTGGTCCAGTGGAAGGTGTCCCTGATCATGGCAGAGGGGGTGGAACAAGATGGTCTTTAAGGTCACTTCCGACCCAAGTGATTCTATGATTCCATGATTTTACATGGGCATGGCAGATTTCAGCCTCAGTGTGTACAGAGGCTTTAAAACACATTCTGAACATCAAAAGTCTGAGCTCTTCACTGGAACAGAGTTTACACAAAGTTTCCTATTAATAAGGTTGTATGTGTCACGGGTCTGAACTGTGCCACTGATTTGAATGGTAAGATTTGAAATAAGATTTTCATAGCCCAAGAGCAACAGCTGTATCCAACCAAAACATTCTGAAACTCTACTACATAACAGGTGTACTCATTTTTTCCTATCTTCACTAAATCAGTTTCTGTTCTCAGTTACCCTGCTATAAAATCAGAATGAACTTCATGCTAAAGAAAGTAAGAGTAAAAACTGATTAAGTTTTTACTGGTTTAGGAAAAAAGAAAGCATTGCAGGAAATAATCAGAAAATGACATGTTATCTCAATCCTAACTGTTTTATGGTCCATCAGCATTTCAGACCTTACAGCCTCTGCTGAGATACCAAATCATGGCACCTCTCATCTCTTCCCAAAAATGGAGAAGTCAGTCAGGATTCATAGTGGAAAACCTAAAGTCTACAGCCTCAAGTCTAAAGTTAGGACACATTACATTGCAGGCAGCAGGCTAAGAATAACAGAACAAACTCACGAGGAGAGAATTAACAATAAAACACAGGAACTCTGACTCTCACTCCACGACATGACCTAATTCTAATGTCACGAACAAGAAAGCAGTGTGAGCAGTGTGAGCAAGAGATAACAGGTTGTCAAAGCACCACTTCAGCTCCGTGCCAGAAAATTAAAGTTTGATTATTTGATAGAAGCTGAGCTGATCTGAGAGTCACACCAGTGCTCAGTTCACAGTGCAACTTACCTTCACAAAGAGCTCGATTTCAGGGTCCTTTCCTTCCCCATTAGCGGCAACAGAGTCTGTCATTTTTCACCCCCAAGGCTACCAGCTGATCTCCCACTATTAAGTGGCAAAAGAAGGTTTCAACGGCACAGTGGGTGGGTTTCCCTTCCGAACTGCTCTCACAAAGCTCTTAAAATATCATTTGTAATGATAAAGCTCGAAAGCAGTGGAGAAAACAAGTTTGCAGGTTAATAAATTAATAATAATTAAAAAAGGCAGGCAGCAGAGAAGCAGTCCCTGTTACGGTTGTGTAGTTCTTCAGAGCAACAAGTGCTGCTGTGCTCTGGTACAGTATCCTCATCTGTCAGAGCTGCAGTCCTCGCTGCCTGCCCAAAATAGCCCAGAGCATAAAAAAAGAGGGTGGGGTTAACTCACAGGGGAGGAGACAAGCTCCTGGTACCTACGGCAGGATCAGTCTCTGAGTAAATAATTCTGCTCTTCCCCGTTTTCAGCATTTCTGTTGTTCCCTCCCTTACAGCTGGGAGCACCAGGGACAGGGAAAAAGGAAGTTCTTCAGCAAGGCTGGGGCTGGTTTTGCTGCTTTAAGCAACAGTGATGTTTTTTCCTGCTTTTCTGAAGGGTGTTTGTCCTGCTCCTAGCTGTTCAAAATCCTAATACTGTTATTGCTAAGAAAGCTAAGGAAAAAAGAGCCTGTGCATTGGCTGTTGCATTGGTGCAAGGAGTGTGCAGAAAAAAAGAGTTTTGCCTCAGCAAGACCCACCATGTATGGTACAAAGAGATACAGAAGCCAAAACTCAACACTCAGGTGAGAGAAGCACCTGTGGTGCCAGCATGGTTGATGGAGTTCAGGAGCAGAGGCAGGGGAATGTTTGGGTCCCATAACTATTTCTCCGCATGTCCCTTGGGGTACTGGCTGTAGAGGGGGGACAGGACAGAGATAATTCACTGGGGTGGAGCAAGGAAGAACAGTTCCAAAGGCCTCAGCCTGATGCTGACATGTCATCTCTACTCCCTTCCTTCACCCTGCATTCCTTGCATGACTCAGAGGTCACTGCACAGAACCCTCAGCATGAGGTGGCACAGAATAGAAAGGCCTGACACAGACTAAAGGCTTGGAGGAAGGGAGTGCTGGCATGGGAGGGGACAGCAGGCAGAGACAAAAGGGGCAGTAGGACATCCTCCTCATCCCCATCATTGCCTGGAAGGACTTTATGTCCTCTTGTGCTTGGGAAATCCCTTCCTGCACTTCTGCCCCTTGATTCTGTTTTGGGACCAGCTTGGAGGCTGTTGGCAGCTCGAGGTGCCAGGCAGGAGCAATTTCACCTTCCCCTTCTGGCACAGAGAGGCCCGTTGGGGATGGTTTTGACATGATCGAACACTCGCCTTTCCTGAAAGTGCTCTTAGCTCTGTGCTTTTGTGATGATCTCTAGTTCCCTCCGTGACCTCTAGGCATTTGACACAGGTTCAGAGCCAACATCTCCATGGCCCTTTGGATAAGCTCTGTGGGAATTTCCCAAAACAGCTTCTTCATGTGCGCTGCGTGAAGGACTGAAATGGTTAATGAGTAAATCTCATTATGCTGTTGCAACCATAATTACAACACAATCAACGTTATAATTACTCTAAAAGTGTGCTTATGGTTTTTAGATCTAATTAGCACTCATTCAAATAACTAGAAGGTTCACAATAAGAGAATTAAGTGTTATTACTCCTTTGATTTCAAATTTCTACATGTAATTCTTGGACTAGGCACATTAATTACTAAACATTTATAGTATGATTACTCTTAGGCCTACAGGCAAGCTTCCAAGCACATGGGCTAAGTGTGCTTACTTGTGGCAGAAAGAATCATTGCATTGTAATTATGCATTACAGTTATAAAAGTCTGCCAAAAACTTAAGTGTAGTCACTATATCTCTAAAATGCATCCCTAAATAATGTATTATCAATGATACAATTATCAATATTGGGTTTTGCTGGAAAATTGTTTTACGTTAGCGCCTCACAATGACATAATTCCCCTTTAATGAGGCTTCCTTGGAAATTATGGGAAGTGGGTCATCTTGACTGAGGTTACCTCTAGCTTCAGCCTCAATGAAAACACTGTCTTGATATAGGCAAGTGCTTTGAACAATTTGTATCACAGGAGCATATATATATTGGCTCTGGAAGAGAATATACTGCCAGCTATGAGCACAGTAAGGAGGTAACTCTGCTAATTCTAAGCCAAAATGTTGACAAAAAATCAGCTTTAGAGATATCGGCAAGATGTGATGCAAGATGTGATGCAGGTGACCTATTTAGATGTCTATTTTAGAACGAAAAAATGTGCCCAAGAAGCGTCTAATTTTTTCCACTAGTAATAAAGGGAACCCAGGGCAATGAGATAAACACATAATAGTCAGACAAATTCTCCTGTAATTATTAAGAAAAAGAAATCTGTGGCTTTAGTGCCTGATTTCTACACGTGCCATCTCCCACTGCAGTTGTGTGTGCCTTGTGCTTCTGAAAGTTAAACTCTAGATGTAGCAATTTCAGTAGAGACTCAACGTGTCAAAACATTTAAATCCATCCCTCCCAATTACTGTCTGGATTTAGTGGTGTGTTATAATTAGTTTGCAGACAAAGATTATTGTGCTGAGGCTCAGCAAAGCTGAATGGAAACTGCAATATAGAGAAAAGAAGCTAAGATGCCCTGGAGCCATTTCCATCCTGACTCAGATATAAACTACTGCAGGAAAGGGCCAGACCCCACCTGGTTCCAGGTGCTTCTGGACAATGGTGCTCCTGGAAGGTGTCTTCCCCATCCATTTTCACCCATAAGGCACCACCTTGCACTCATCCCTTGCCTCAGCACTTGATATGGGATGCTCAGAGGCTACAGAAACTGGAGAGTGAATACCACACATCTGGTGTTCCAGCTGTGCTTTTAGGTATCCACAGAGAGAATAACCCAGCCCACCTCAAAAAAAATGCTGATTTTCAAGTGTCCCAATGGAATCCATGAATAAACCAAGCAAAACAGAGTTCCTGTTCATATAACAGTTTTTGTTTTTGTTTTTTTTTTTAAATAGAGATTCTGAAAGCTGAATTTAGGATAAATATTGTAGAAGGCAGTGAGTAGGACGGAATATATATATATGAACTACTTTAGGAATCTATTCATGCATTTACTGCTTTTCTGTCATATAAAACTGACTTATTGCTTACATCAGGGTGGAACCTCTTTGACTATAAAGGTTTTTACTGCCTGCATAGCTCAGTTTTGTATTATGAAATCAGCTCTTTCTTCAGCCAAATTAAGGGTAAGATACTGATAAATAATTAGTACACTCTCATTTTACTGCAAAGAATGAGTCGCTTAGTTTGGCCTATCATTTTCTCCCAAGTCAGAAGTAGCAGAGGCTTTGAGTTACACACAAGAATATTAGACACTGAATTATGAACTCCTCATAAGCCAAGTCATTATAGTTTGAGGTTTATGAGATATATAAATGAGTATGAGTACGTCATCCCATTAATAAAAGAAAAGGACAGCCTCAGAAAAGGAATGGCCACTTCTCCACGTAAGACCTATTGTAGGTGAACTGACGTACTATCAGCTTTCACAAGCCTGATCCAAGCTTCACTTCCAGCAAAGATTTGTCCTGAGGGGGTGAATCAGAGGCCAAGCATCCAGAATGTAATTCTATCCTGCAGTTCTCCAGCAGACCGCTAAGTTACCAAGAAGGATCAGGGCACAAAGGACATCCATCTCCTGAGACTTCCATCCAGCTCATTCCATGAGAGCAGGGTATTGCGAGTTTTATACAACACAGGCAGTGTTTTTCACTGTTGTGAGGAAAACAAATAAAACTTAGTGCAGCTGCAAAAGATGGTATTTGGGGCTATGATTTTAGCAGGGAATTATTTAGCTGCTTAGCCAAAAGACCCACACCAGAGCATAACCAGGTACTAACCCAGCATGTTAGCATCTCTCAGGTTAACATCTCTCAGGGAAAGTTCTAAATTACTGATAATTTGCAACTGCATTTATTGCATGCTAGTAGCTTTGACATGTTGTTTAAAAATGTTAACAACTGCAATGAATCAATCCAATCATTTTAGTTTCCCTTTGAATTACGAGTCACTATAAATTTCTTGACTGATCTTCAGTAATATCAAAAGGATTTGTCTCAGATATTTGGGACCAGACAGAAAATTGCCCTTTACAGGTGTATAAGACGTGCAAGGATGTGCAAAGCTCTTCTCATCAGCCTCACGCCAAGGTTGGGCAGGCAGATATTTCCCCACAACTCCAGAAATGCACAGGACCTCAAAGCGTGTTAGTCTGATGGAAGAACTGGGACATTTTTTTTCTTTCTTATAAATTGTCCCACTCAAGGGCATGGAATAAAAGACATCAAGTGATACAAGAGCTGTGAAGCCTGAATGTCCCAGGAGATGGGATGGCAAAACCTGGGCTGGAAAACTTTGCACACCATCAACTGGCATATTAGAGATAACCCACTCTACACTCAGCCTCAGACGTTAGGAATCCATCACAGCCATGATCTACAGCAGCTCTCCTTTATCTTATTATGAGAATGCATTATTTTAGCTCTAAATGTCTTTGGCTGAAACTCTTCTGTTTAACAGAAAGGCAGATCACTGGAATCAGCTCAGACTGGAGTTCACAAAGTCCTAGTCTAAAAGCATGAAACTGTTTTTATATATAATTATGTTTTCACATTGATGCAGTATCAGACTTCACTGTAACATTAGTAAGCATTAACACTTTTAAGAGAAAAACCCACTGCTGTTCAGTGTGAAGAGGGATTTCATTATAGTTAATTATCTGAGTGCTTACACTGAGACAGCCACAGGTACCCATTTTATAAGGAAGTAGCACCAAAAAGGTACAAAATCATCTCTTAATGCTGCATTCAGTAAAGAGACTTCTAGAGCACAGTGCTTTATTCCCCTATTTTACTATCATTCCAAAACTGTCATTTCAATTAAAAACAAAAGATACTTCTAACCAGGACTGAGACTGCTCTGGAAAGTTGTATTGTAGGGGATACAATGGAGAGCATTACAGATTGTCCCAAACTGTGGGCTATATGGATAATGTAGCTGATGAGAGGAGGAATGTGGAAATCCTCAGCCCTTGCTTTCCAAAATAAATTCTCCATGTTGCTAAGCATGAAGAAAAACAGCATCAGGTAAGTGTGATGTACCCATTATTGTTGACTCACTACTGTTAGAGAACTAAAATTGCATGATTTTACTTACAAGTCTGCAAGAGAGTAAGTCATGCCAATCCCCCCATCTTAATTTACAAGACTTCATTCTGCAAGTCCATATTTATATTATTTCTGTTCACTTCCTGGTATGCTTCTTGTTGTAAACTAAATCTAAATTAATTACAATTTGAACCATGTACATGCAAACTAGGATTAAATCCTCCCCAAAGCAAGAGACCAGCACACAGCACACTACTCCAATCCCAATTTATGAATTATTATTTCCAGAAATTGTTCAAAACAGCATTTACAACCCATGCAAGTCTCAGGGTTGGTTTCAATTTCTCCCAGTAAATAAGGCCCAAAGAATGCACAGTTGTTGCTGATTTCATTGCATATATTTGTATTTCATACTCTTGTTCAGCAAATAATTTAGCTGACAGTAGAAATTACTTTCTATATTCTGATGCACATTATTTCTAAAACATGAAGCCTTCAACAACTCAGTTCAAAGTTACTGGTGACTCAGGCTAGTTCCCATGGGTTCACTTTTTGGCCTCAGTACTGTACAGCAGGTTATGTGCATGGGTCTGCATAGCCCATTTCAGGATCCTCTGAGGTGTAGGTACACTTTGGCTTTAGAAAAGGGCCTCTGGCTTCTGGCTCCCTGATGAACTCCTGTTTTATCAGTGTGATGTAGCAGGGATCATGCTTACATCTCTCTATGGAGCAAGGTTTAACCACTGCATATGGACCACCAGGTCAAGGGCAGTGCTGCACACTGGGGTTTATGCAGCTGGCTGACCTTGAGCCTTACAGTGAACCAGAGAACTCTTCCATTCTCCTTAGAAAATTGCCCTCATACATTTTTCATTTCACCTTTTGATACTTCTGTGATAAAGTTTCCACAAAGTTTGCCAGCTCACTTTCCTTAGTGCATCACCTCAAGCTGTTATGAAATGAATGATGAGTTGCTTGTTCTTCTTTTCCTTCTTATGAACTTCAATTTAAGAGTTCAACACCTTGAAGCACCTCATGTTGACTTGGTGAAATCTCATTTTAGCTTTTCTTGAGGACCCTTTTCACTGCAGTTGATGCAATCAAGATGAACTGGAGGAAGTTGGTTAAGCACAGATGTGAACTCTTCTGCAAACACACCCTCGTTAGTAGATTTTTGCTGGTGACTACCATTAGGACTTCAGAGAGCACATACCATATCATTAAGAGAAAGATGGTGGTGACAGTTTTTAAAGAGCTTGGCTTAAGGCTGAAAGTAAATCTTAGTAAGAAATTCAACTCTGAGCACAGTCTCAATAGCAATGGGGTCTTGTTTAAGTCTGTGAAAATTGGGAATATGGGGTTGTCTTAACTACAAAGACATGAGATTTTTTCCTCTTAATTGGAGTATTTTCCAAAAATTTTTTAAAGTTTCCCAAAATCACAACATTTTCACAGAGCAATTAGCAGATATCACTTCTACAAGTAAAGTGTGGACCCTTGGTCACCAGCTGCAATTCCTGGAAACAACTTCATAAACCTCTGGAATGTCAAAGTCCAGTGTCCTGTTTGCAGTCTCACTGCTCTGGCCTCGATGATGAATATGATACAATTCTGTAGCAAAGGGACAACAACCTACATCAGTTACAAAAGTGCTAATGAGACATGGAGCCCCTTGCTCCTTATTAGCAACTTCAACCCCTTTCTAGCATAACATCAAGTAAGATTTTATGCCAGAATAATTAATAAATATATATAAAGGTATCTCATTATGTTGAAGGGAAGCCTAAATTCTCCTACAGAGGATGGCATCAATAAGAGACTCTCTTGGCTACATCTAAACACAGAAAATAGATCTTCAGGGAGTAGAAACAAGGAATTCAGAAGGAGGAAGTTAAATGGATTGGAAGGATTGACTCCTCTCAGCTCTGTATCTTGACCAGGTCGAAGTCACTGAGTGGCAGTTTCTACCACCACTGTCCATGTAGGGTCTTCTGACCAGAAAAAAAGATGACTTCACACTACAGAACTACCAAACCAACACCTCTTGCAATTAGATCAATTGCCATGAGAGATCTAGCAATTCAAACAATAAAATAAAAGGTAATTCAATGTCCTTACAAGTGACCTTTTCAGAAAATTAAGTATATCAAATGAAAACTGAAGGCAAGTTAGCTAGGTCATCTGTCAGTCTTGCAAGATACTATAAACTTCGCACTGTATTATTGTAAACCAGAAAAACAATTAAAATACTATCACGAAAATGAAGGGGAATTCACAGATACAAACTTCATAGTGCAAAGCTTCATAAAATCAAAGAGGAGGAGTCAGGCAAATCAAGTAATACATGTGGGAATAGTTTACTATTGATAGGACTGATAGTGCCACTGATTTGTAAGACTTCCTAATGCTTTCCCTAATTACATCCTGTTTTCTATTCACCATAACTTTTGCCAGAGTATAAAGGGAGCCCTTTTTATTTATCCAGAGCACTTCAGACAACCAAAGGTTTATATTGCAAGGCACTCAGCCACTTTAAGCCTACAGCTTAAAACAGAAGACAGGCAGAACTTGAAAGGGAACAGAAATGCAAGGAAGTGACCCAATTTCCCCAGAATCAACAGAAAGCTAAGAATAGACTTCTGAACTCCTCAATGCCAGCTTAGTCAAACCATTGTCAAATAAAAACACATTTGTTTTTCCAAGTGTTCAGAATTCCATCGTCACAGAGTATGCTCCCCATACAGGTGTTTATATGAGTATACATACAAGTATAACATTCCTGCACACAAAACCACAGATATTCTGTGGGCCCACTTCCAAAGGCATTCCACCAGCCCACCTGTCATGCTCTGCTTGGAAAGCTTGCTTGGAAAAGGTGACCTTCAGTTTTTGTCTCTTTTCCCTACAAAGCAGAACTTGGTTACTGTCCCCATGAGTCACACAGTCCAGCGTGTGTCTTCACTTAACAAGTTAATTGTTAAGTGGAATTAGGCAGCAGGGTGTTCTTTGGTCACATATTTGCAGGGACTTGGAGAACATGGTCTCCTCCCTGGCTGCCAGTCGAGGAGGGAATGCCAGGGCAGCTGAGCCACTGACCAGGCTTTTATACCGATGCTATTTTTAGCTGTTATCAGCCGTGGTGTGCAGGGCCAATCCACGCCCGATGCCGGCAAGAAACTCTGCCCTGTCCAAACTTCACTCTGCAATCTCACAGGGAGGAGCCAAATGACTGAGTTTGCTGCTCTGAACCTCTGCTGTTCATTATAAGGGCTTGTTAACACACGGCAAGGCGCCAGAACACCGAGTACGTGAATAGTTTGGACCACGATGAAGTTATTGATTCAACAGATAAGCATCCTGCCTGTATTTGCTGAAAATCAGTAAATTTAAGGTGCCTCATAAAGTCCATTAAACCATGAAATTGTGCAGTGTGATATATATAAAACCATCTATGTGGTTTTCACAAAGATATTCTTTTTTTATGTCATCGCGTAACTCTGTGTTATGTAACTAGAAACTACTTACTGCTTATTATTTACAAATCCATGTGCTTGCCAAAGAAAGGGAAGACAGACTGGAGCCTTCTCAAAATAGCCCACATGGTGTATAACAGATTTCCTGTACTGTATATTTGTTTAGCATCTGACCTTGTAGTAACTTTAGGCTTTGAAAAATTGATGGTAAGGTTAGATTGTCCAGACACAGACCTCAAGAACTGTGTTAGACCTCCTGGGGTATCCTGCCCAAGCTCCAGCCACTGCTTTTCTCAGGATCAGGCCTCTTATGTGCCCCAGCAGCTGAATCACTTCCACAAGGAAGAAAGATGCTTTTCCTCAGATGTTATCAGGGTCCCCCATTAGACAGGGTGACCTAATTGTGGCCTTCCAGTCTCTGAAAGGGCTACAAGAAAGATGGAAAGAGCAGCATGTGGTGACAGGTCAAGAGGGAATGGCTTCAAACTGACAGAGAGTAGGTTTAGATGAGATATTAGGAAGAAATTCTTTACTCTGAATGTTGTGAGACTCTGGCACAGGTCTCTGTGAAGTTCTGGACTCCCCATCCTGAGAAGTGTTCAAGGCCAGGTTGGACGGGACTCGAAGCAACCTGGGATAGTGGAAGGTGTCCCTGCCCATGGCAGAGAGGTTAGAAAAAGATGGTCTTTCAGGTCCCCTCCAACACAAACCACTCTGTGATTCTATGATTTAACTTCCTCCTTATCTTAAACACTATAATTCTTCTCTAAAGATTCACCAGATTATTAAAAGAGAAGATCTTTCTCATTCTCCTTATCCCAAAACAATGAAGTATTTAAGTAGAAACATAATTTTATTAATTTAATATTATTGAGAAAAATGTGAATTAAAGTTATTTCATGCTAAAACGTTAGACATGAGGTTTATTTGTTTTAGAGACAAGCATGAGAGCATTCAGCACACTGTAGCACTGAGCTCTTGGATAACTTATTTTTTTTTAGAAATAAGTGGGATACAAGTGCTGTCTTCATTCTTAATGGCACTTCTTGATGGCCTGTGAAAAAGCCCATGAAAGGTGAAAGAAAGATAACCTACCATGCCTGAATAAGTGACACAATAAAAACAAACAAACAAAAACAAACAAAACAAACAAACAAAAAAGCTAAAAAGAAGGACTCTAGGGTCAACAAATCTAGTCTATGAAATTGAGTATTCCTGAATTATTTTCTCCAGCTGAAAAGTTTCTAGCTAATAGATATTAAAATTAAGAAGACTTTCCAATGACATTAAGAAAAACTAAAATTTTATAAGTTTAAAGTATTTATCCTAGTATTCCAGTTTACTAAGAAAATGCCATTATGTAGACACCTCACTGGCCATTTCTGGCTAACGAAGACACTCTTGCAATGAGGGGCCACCAAAATATCAGTTACAGACAAGGATGCACATATTTAAAGAGCAAACATAAGTGTGGGACAAGTATAAAACACCTCTAGCTGGCCAGATTTTTAAACAACTAGATTTTAAAATAAATCAAAAAATGGTACAAATACATGTGAGCAAAAGTCAGAAGAGTGATGAAATACCTATATATTCAGATGCAAAGCTTTCACTCCTTTCATTTTCTCCTCAACCAGCCCTCAAACTACAGGGATACAGTGTTGAGATTTTCCAAAGCACAGTAACATAGACATTCCACCTCAAATAGAATGATGTGTTTAGTTAAAAAATCATAAATGTCTTAAACCAGGAGGTTATTAAAAGAATCGCTTTTTTTTTGCTGCTTGATTAGTCTAGCCATAAAAGCAGAAGCAACCTGAGACAGGATGCAGCTGTGAAAAAAAAAGGCACCTATGTGGAAAGAAAATCTGTGCGGTGGTGGATTACTACAACGACTGGCAGAAATGGAGACAAAATGGATTGGCTGGTTTAGCCCCAAAACGCCTGAGGATGTCCAAGGCTAAACTGATTTTAAAAAGAGCTAAATGCAAGAATGTACCACAAGCCACGCTGGACAAGAGCAAGGATGTATTAGCTGCACATGAATGAAGGTGATATGCAAATTAGAGTAAGGAGTCAAACCATCAGAGCACTGATGCTCTGAAACATTTCCAAAAATAGTAATAATAGTAATAGTTTCTAAATAGACTTTGATCACCTTATTAAGTAGTACATTATGAGGATGTCGGTGACAGAAAAGGACCCTATTTCATGTCCCAAAAAGTAATGTCCAGTCCCATGGATTATTTTTTTTCAGATTACCAGGAACCCTCAAAAAATCCTGAGCAGTGTGCAGGTTTTTATTTTTCTGTGCCTCATTTTTTACAAACAGGTAAGCAGGAAGACACTGTTTTTCTCTCAGAGGATGTGTTCTTAAGTTTTGCTTCATTAGCACCTGTGGACTGGTTTGGGGTCACTGCATGGAGGCTACTACAGAAAATCAATCACCTTATGAATCAAAAACCTGGTTTCAAACACTGCTGGATGTACTGAAACCAGACTTGTGCACCAAATAATTCCCTTCTCATCTACCCCTAATTGCATCATGTGAATGTGACTTCATGAATGTCACTGGCGACTGACATTATCAGAGATGTACCAACAATAAAGACTCAACCATAATTGTTGGGATCTATACATAAAAATCATACCTTCAGATGACAAATCAATGATTCATTTTAGAGATGTGCTGCCTCCTTTTATATTTCTTTCCCATAGAAGGCAGTTTCATACAGGTTTGTAACCTTTGCTCTTAAGCAGGGGTAAATGTTTTTAAAATTGACACTGATACAGAAAAACATTCTGATGTTTCTTTTCAGCCACAATCACAAGGCATGAGAAGACATTGAAAATATTTCTAAATGAATCAGTAAATAGTGGCAGAAGAGTGGAAAATTTCCCTCCAATATAGGGTCTTATGACCAAAGGAAACAAAGCAAATTTTCCTTCTTCCACAATTGAAATATTAAGCTGTGTTTGAACTGGTATTTAGGAATTCTAATCTAGTATATTCAGTTGTCTTTCCTCTTCTACTATGGTGTCTAAAATAAAAAGAAACTATAAAACAAATATCATTGAAAGATACATATATGGGGGGTTGCTGTTAAAAAAAGGATAAAGGCTTACTGAAGTTAGAGTGTGGGTTCTCAACCTCAGAAAGATGCTAAAATGTATTAGATTATTTTATCTGGTTAAGTTAAACTTCCCAGTGAAGAGCAGAAGTATCCAACACTGCAATGTTTGTTCACTATTGAACTTCCATTGTTGCTGAGTGTGGAGACTGAACCAAAAAGGAAAATTAAATAGCCTAGGTGAGGGGGGGGGGGAATCAACCTGACATTTGTTTCCAAATATCCATTACTGGAATTCACTTCTAGTCTAATCTAGTAATCCAAGATCAGTATTTAAACTGGCACTGGTGGCATTTGGTTTATTTAAATTCAGGTGACCAGGCCTGTATTCAGTGAAAGTTTATGGTTTGATGTCCAGCAGCATTTGAAAGGCCCTGGGTTAGCTGAAGAAATCTGAAAATATATACAAGAAAGGATCTATGGGAGACCTGTGGCCTTCTGCAGAGGCATTAGGAGGTCAGGAAGAAGCCTGGAAGTATCTAAACCATGACTGGATGCCTGTAGTTGGAAAACTGAATAAGGCGCCTACTCCATACAACAAATGGAGTCCACTGAGCAACTAACCTCACCCTACAGCTGATGCCTACACTTGGCCACAGGAATTAACATCCTATTGTGCTATTTTAGATGGCTTTTTGTTGCAAAAGGGGCCTAGACATCCTGCAGAGATGTAGTTAATGGCTTACAGACACACCTTAAGTTGGATAAGCCAAATCTGACCCTTGATATCTGAAGAAAACAAAAAGAGCAGAAAAGCTGCTTTCCTCTTGCAGACTCCAAAATAATTTGCATATATCATTACCAGTTGCTCTGCAAGAATTATGCATTATTCTGTGTTTGTAAAACAGAAGTCTTAGTAGAGCTGCTGTTTAGGTACACCTGCAGTAAGCAACTAGAAATAATACATATTGTTCTATATTGGACAGAATCCATTTAACAGGTGACATAACAGTATTGCTACACAGGTAGGTTGTCATGGACAGCAAGGAAGTAATCAATCTACAAATCCAAACATTTTCAATTCCTCAAACGTAGGCACTGAAATGCTTCAAAAGAAAAGAACATTCCAAGATGGGATAACAGTCTTGTTTTCAGAACATCAAAGAACGCACCACAAAAGGGAAAATATATGGAAAAAACCCCTCATCAATAAATCCTGTTTTAATTTTCTCTACATATTTACATTGTACCTGCCATTGCTGCAATCACTGTGCAGGAACAATTTCCTAGATAATACGGGTCTGTTTTTTGAAGCTGTTGCTATGCTACTGCTCTGTGTCCAACCACCACCACGGCTGCAGCCACACGCTGAGGGTGGCACGGGACTGTCTCCTGAAAATTGATTCACGGACCTTCCCTCAGGCAGGAAAAGTGTCTGAGTGAGACACAGCCTCAGCAAGATTCAGAAGCAAGACCTTTTGCCTTTTGAATCCAAAAGATTAAGCGAACTGCTCTGCCCTGCTTCTAAAATACATGTTCTGTTCATGACTGATAGTCAGGGAACTGCACGTTATCTGTAATAGGACAGCCATTCACTAATCTTCTCACACACACAGAGTAGTTTGAACAGGCAGAAATCCAGCTCTGAAGAGACCCACAACACAATTTTCCTCCACAGAAACATGGGTTACGTAGCTATTAGGTTTGTATGTTTTTACTTAAGAGATCACCTGTCTCCTATCCACAACAGTGTGGAAGAGGGAGCCATAAAGCCGCACTATGTCTGCACAGTGTGGTGTGGAGGGGTAAGAGTTGTCTCTATTTTCTGCACTGGCAATGGTGTCCTTCACACTGGAATTATATCACAGCAGTTGTCAGACTCCAAATCCATGCTTCTTTCAGTGACAAGTCATCAGAGTCTGATCACACCACTAAGAGAAACCTAAATTCTCACAGAAATCTAATGCTCTAAAAGTCAAACAGCAGCTGCAAATTGTGCAATGCTACTGCATTAGACCCTTACAGAAGCATTTATTGGGAAAACACCAGGGCTAGATGAACCATGTAAATGTCAAAGGATTCAAAAATATGCTAAAATGCAGCAGATAAAGTGCCCTCACTAGAGAGTTGGACAGATAACGAATTAAAGAGGCACTTGCTGTAATAATTTTTACTGGCAATACCTGTACACTACCTGTATCTGAAAACTGGAGCTGAAGAATTATATAAATTAACTGAAAAAAGACTAGAAGAGATAAACAAATAAAAAGAAAAAAAATTAAAGAAACCCTAAAACAAACCACAACACCCAACATTTAGAAATGATGACTGAAGAAACTGAATTTTTCAATCAACAAAAGCAAAGACAGAAGGACATTTGGTATCTGTATACTATATATGTAAAGGAGCTATCATTAAAAAGAAAAATAACATAATTCAGAGAAACTGCATTTTAATAAAGGAAGATGTCTCAGGAAAATAATTAAGCACAGAGGTTAATTGGTGCAAGTGCTGAATCAGCATCACTGAATGTTTCCAAAGAAGCATCTGTTAGGGATAGTCTGGATAAGGCTGAGAGCAGGAGGACACATCTTATCACTTGATATTCCAGACTTGCATTTCTATATTTAATTGTACTTGTAAGCTGTCTCAAGACCTTTTGAAGGAATATTCAACTATTGATTTAATTATAACTATCAAAAACGTCTAATGTTACAAATCTTGGCCCTCCATGAGCCATTTCCTGCTGTGTACATGTCAACTTCAGCATGTTGCATCTTGCTTTGTAAAACTGCCAGGACTGGAAAACTCCAAAAATAGTTCTTGGATCTTTTCCTTGCTCAAGTTGCTCAATTAATGCCATTTAAAAGGCAGATTATGAATGATTCAACCTTTTTCTAAGCGTATTCATAAGACCAAAATAATATTTGCTTACTTCCATTAGATTTATTATAAAAAATATTTCCAAAAGCCAAAATGTCATAAAAGCTAAACCACTATAATTTCATGTACGTATAGAGAGGTACACCTGCCACCTGGCTTCAGCCTGAACTCATCTTACTACCTGCAAACCTCAGTGGAGAAGGTATGGCTTAACACCATCCTTACGAGTTCTGTTGGAGTCATTTAAAATACTACTTGGTTTGAATTGCTAAAAGGTATTTGGACACCCAATTGTGCTTGCAAACATCTACCAGCCCAAAACTAGAAATCCAGTTGCTTTACTCTGTAGATTATAACTGAAGTAAGACACAAGTGGTTGAAAATTTGAAAAACTTACATTCTCATTGTCACCCTTTATCTGAACCCTCTGCAGGCCTTCCTACTGGAAGCTACAAAGGTTCATCTATTCTGGAGATTCTTTAACTTTTCATCTCCTAAAAAATGCTCAGTTCTGCTCAGCAAAGCATGAGTTTAACCACTAACTTATGATTGGACATCCACACGGTTCTGCTCTCTTCAAATAGTACATGTGAAAAATTACCTATGTCCCGTAATTTCATATTCTAACCTACTAATAAACATTTAACAAAAGTTTGTCAACAGATACCAATATGCTCCATAAAACAAGAAAAAAGCCAGCTCAATGGGAAGGAGCATGATTTGTGCAGTGTTACAATGATTAATCTCACTGTTCCACTAAGAACATCATCTGTCATTCAGCTCAATTTTGTGGGTCAGTAGGGAGCTAGCACAGGGTTGTGTCAGCAAGTTAGAGCCCTCAGACCTTCCTGACTTGGAAATAAGGGAGTGGGAAGCACCTTGCTGGAAAAACAGAAGTGTCCTTTCTTTCCTTGGTATTGACTTAAAAAAAATTACTAAAGCCCACATAATCCCCATGGAAACCATTGAATGTGTATTTCTGATGTAGGGAGAAATTAAAAGCTTAAATATCTTTCCTAAACCAACATTTTTAAGCACTGGTATCCACAGAAGGGACAGGAGGCAACATGCACAAATTGAACTATGAGAAATTCCTCTTAAACATAGGAAAACACATCTTTATCATGAGGGTAAGACACTGGAATGGTAGCACAGAGAAATCATGGATTCTACATCTTTGGAAATGTTGAGAACCTGCCCAGACTTGGCTCTGAGCAGCCTCTTCTGAGTGAACCTGCTCTGAGTAAGGGGTTACACCAGATGATCTCCAGAGGTGCCCTCCAGCATCCATAACTCTGTTACCCCAGTGCACTGGTCCAACATGCAGGTTCATGATGCTGAACCCACTGTTTTGCATTGGTATTTTCTGCATAACACAAGGTGTTTATTGCTTAGGTAAAGAATTATCTTCCTTTGCTAAAGAACTATGCTCCTATAGCACAAATGAGTACAGAGAGGGTATAACCTGTCAGTCTCAGGTCATCAATAAACCAGAAGGGCAATAATTTCCTTCTGAAAAGAAAATAGGAGGAATAGTCTTTAAATAAATACTCAAGCTCCAGGAACACAAGAAGTTAAAATTTTCGAAGAAACCCAAACCTACAGGACAAACACACAGATCAACAGAGAAATACAGTGTACAAAAGTGAGAAGGTAGGACCTCAGAGCTCCGATTAGATCAGGCTGTCGTGTGCACTCAGCACAGCCTGAGCGTCTGCCGTATTTCTGCTCAAATTGCGAAGCCTTTTGTCTGAAGAAATTACAATGTTATTGAAAAGGCATTAAGGTGACTGTGACAAGCCTGGACATGCTGGATTCACACAAATGTCCCCATGTTGGTGCATGCTATGTTATGCTGTTAAAGGTACAATGAATTCCTTTATATTACTTATGGCACATCCTAAAATAGTCCACTGACGTGACACAGTTACCAAGTAATGATAATCAGTGAAAGATGAGTTAATAATATTTAAACATTTTCTTGGTGTCTAATGACACAGAATGGATCACTGTTAAGATTATCCAGCCTGACTGAAACTACGATCTTAATGTAACAGCACTTTCAATACTTCCTGATGAAGTTAAATTTTTCTTCTACCCAGCTGCACTCTAAGATACCATTTAATCTTCCCACTTTCTCTGGTTTTCAGTCCACAGTGACTCTGACACTCATGTTTCCAGACACTCACAGAGATTCATTAGTGCTACAAACAAAGGAAGGAATAAATAGTGGCAGAATTGTCATGACCACGATTGTCCCACAGCAAAAGGTCCTGCTGTCAGTCTTGGTGTCTGCAGAAAAGAGCAAATCCAGAAGATGAACCCAATTTCAGAGCAACACTGGCCCCAGGTGGACTAGAGACCATCTAAGAAGGGAACAACCTATGAGTAATATTTATTGACACAACTGAGATATTGGTTCCATGTGCAAGAAGTGACAGCCCTCTTGTTGTATATTACTCTATGACCTTTCATTTTATAGCCTGACTTTTGCTATCTAGATAATTAAAAAGAGGAAAGCCGGATCTGCACTCCAGGGAGTTATTGCTTTAATTACCTTGATATCAGAAAGAAAGAAAAAGCAAAAAGCCAAAAATTAAACATCATCAATTTCTCGAGGAGTAAAACACTGTCACAGGAGTTCAGCTCAGCCACCCACCCAGCATTATCCAGTGCCCTGCCCATCGGGATCACAGCATGGATCACTTGAGAGCCTCACGTCTCATCTTCCAGCCAGGTAGGGATGTTTGGGGATTCAAGGACATCTGAAAGGTACCAGGCACTTATGTTTGGCGAGTAAGGAGAGTATAAAGTTTGCCTTTCTCTCTAAAGTAGCTGATAAGCTTTATGGGATAATCAGCTAGCCTGCACAACAAAGGCAAGGAAAACCACTTCCTCAGACCTTCTCCACTACAGTTCTTTTCAAAATGCTCCTCACTTTTCAGAAATTCAAATTAACCCAAACAACTCTGCTTCAACGGCAGCATCTGCCCCCCTTTCTTATTTTATCCATAGAAAAAGAAGGCATTGCTATTTTGCAACAAAAGGTACATGAAAGAATAAGAAATAGAGATTATTTTAAAGCCAAAATACAACACTCAGGTTGCTTATGCCATATAGATGCTAACAAAATATATTCAATTGCTGCAACTTTTAACACACATTCAGGACTATGTGCAAAGGCACAAATTAGAACTAACACCACAGCTTTTAATTTGACGAAACAATTAACACATTTTTAGCAACGACCACGATCTAGTCACAGAAATAGGAGAGGTGCTGTTTCAAAGAGTCATACAGTGTAAGTACTGTGAAGGTAACAAAAAGGCCAAGGGCCCTCACACCGGCTCTCACAGCCCACTTCCACAGTAACCAGGAACCAAAGTTTACAGTGTGTTCTTGCTTCAATAAACTAAACTAAGGGAATAATGGCATTGCTGAAAACACTTCTCATGTGTGGTAAAAAAATCCCTCCTCCTGCTTCCACAGACCCCATGGAACTGAGGAAGAGATTCTGATAATATTATTTATGTTGAAAACTTCTCTTGAAATAACAGAGTATTATATTCACGGTGTGTCATCCTATTCAAGGGAAATAAGACCTTGAACATTTATTTCTTATGTAGTTAAATAGAAGGAACTGCCAGCTTAATAAATATTGAGAATGGTTAATTATAAGTGCATTTATGAAGGGAAACATAGTGTTTAATCAAGAGCACAGGTGTTTACCATTTTGAAATGTAAGTATTACTTCATAAGGTTAGAGAAAGTGTGAAAATCCCTCAGTAACTCATACTTAACTGGAAATCAATGAAAAATACATGTTGAAATTGTCACAGAAATAGATTAATCCAAAAAGCCACAGAAATACATCAATTTAAATACTGAAAGAAATAGAAGAAAGACTACTTTCAGGCATGAGCTTTAATTAAACTCTATATTCAATATTTTCCATAGCACTAATAACTATCTTTTGAGCTCTCAGCTAGAGAGAGTGAAATGCAGGGATAGCTGAACTAGATCAACTAAACCAGTTCAAGTAGTAGCTGTCTAGGGATATTTCACAGAATAAATGAACTGCAGCAACAATCAGAATATTTTCACCACAAATCCACTCAAAATGAAGAAATCCCAGGCCATCTCCACACAACACAAATCACCTCTTTCTGCGCTTTAAGATGCAAGAGGTAAGTGAAGGGGTTGGCTCCCTGTAGCACACAGGCAACAGAGATGGAACAAATCAGTGATTAGGGTGCTGCCCTGATTTGGAGGACACATACCTTGATTTGGGGGTTAAAACCAGGGTATGCTTAGGAGCACTCGATTTCTTACCTTTACAAAAATGTAAATCTCAAAATCTTCCTGAAAGTTGTTAGTTTTTCCAGAGTTATTGTTAAGGGGAAACTTGAAGGAAGTTGAAGAGTTGGAAAAAGTGCTCTGTCTCTGACGCAACTTGAAATCTGGAGGAAAATGCAGGTTGCTTTCAAACATCATGTCCTCTATATGTGTATCTTCATGAGCTGGGCTTATCAGATCCATCTGCTGGTATGGGTGGTCTTCTCCATCAGCTCCATGGTGAGATGAAGCATCATCTTCTCCGTCAGCTCCATGGTGAGATGAAGCATCATCTTCTCCATCAGCTCCATGGTGAGATGAAGCATCATCTTCTCCATCAGCTCCATGGTGAGATGAAGCATCATCTTCTCCATCAGCTCCATGGTGAGATGAAGCATCATCTTCTCCATCAGCTCCATGGTGAGATGAAGCATCATCATCTTCATCAGTTCCATGGCGAGATGAAGCATCATCTTCATCATCTCCGTGCTGAGAGGCCACAGAATTACTACAGCTCTCCTTGGAATTCTCTTGACTACCATCCATGTTCTCTAGGATATTAGTGATGGAAGAAAGAGATACTGAATCTTCGTGGACATCATCATAAAAATTACCCCCTTTATCGTCCTCAGAGTCTGAGACCTCACAGACATTGGTGCCATTAACTTTTTGACTAGTGCTGGCAAAGACTGGATCTTCCATGACTGCTGGCTGCTGAGATTTGCCTGCCTGCTGGTATCTTAAAAGACTACAATTAAAGTGAGATGTTGACAGACAAGTGCTCCTCAGGAGGAAGCAGAGTCTGTAGTGTGCTTTCTAAATGCTCTGCTACACATGGCAGAGCTCCAACAATCATTTACTGAGAGCTTTGAATCAAGTAAAAGATAGAGCTGTCTCGCTTTTAACCCCTTTGTTGACCTGACTGCTGGGAATGAATCTCAGGAGCTGTAAGCAGTTGTTCTTCACAACCAGTGGGAACATTTCAGTGGTTACTTACAACATCATCAACAAATTATGATCATTTATAAAAAACAACAAATTAAAAAAATTATGAAGTAATAAATTTTAACTCTTTCCAGCTTTTTCCACTGGCTCACTTGGGGGACCACACACTTCACATTTAGCAATTTTCTCCTTTCATCTATAAACCAGGGCCAAAACTCTAAAAAGTCTTGTGAAATGCCCTGACACGTAGGAAAAGAGAGCAAGGAACAAGTATTAGCTATTATTACATACAATTAATACATTAATTAATTATAATCACACTTAGGTTATATATATCCATGCAGTAAGACAAACTTTAGCAATGTCATTTGCCTCCTTGTCTATACAGCTCTTTTTCTCTAGAGAAGGAAGAGACACACCAAACTGGACAGAATCTAAAGTGGATGAACACTGCCAGCAGCAACATAAAATGAACTACCCTCCTGGGACAGATACACATTCCAGAGAAACTCAATTCAACTGAGTGAAACTCCCCAAAGATCCAAACCCTGAATTTAATTTGAATATCAAATTATTACAAAGTTATCCATTTATTAAAGTCATGAGAACTTCAGACCTTACTGACTAAAGACTTTTTATCTCAATGTTTACTGCATCTGGATTATGTAAATTATAACAAGAACTCTTATAATCTCATTATATTTAATCTTTTGGGTTTGAGTCCAAAGGAAATATAAAAGTGACCCATCCTTGTAACTTCCAGAGATGTAACTGCCACAGCCAGGTGGAATTTCTTGAAGAAACACAGAAGAAAGCTGAGAAAGATGGTAATTACAGCCATCCCAAACAGAACAACCAAGGGAACCCATGCTGATTCACACGGGAGAGTAGCAGCTGCTGCCTGCCTGGGATTTATGGTTGTTAACAAGTTTACTCTTACATTGAATGGTTTAGCTTACTAGTAAAGTTAAATATCAAAAGCAAAGAAATCTTTCACCTTATTAAACTTGTATCCACCTTCTAAGTCCCCTAGATAACCTGAAAAGTGCCAGGATCATAGTCACAACCAAATTTAATCACAGTGACTGTACAGTAAAAGATGCAGGTAAGTAGCAGAGATCAATGAGATCTCTTAGCTCACAAGTGCATTTCTGGCCTGATGTAACTCAAGGACATGTTATCTATGCCAAAGGCTAATTTCAGCTATTACTACACACAAATTCCTGCCTGGCACAAGCAGTCCATCAGCAAACAGTACAAAGCACATCTACTCTCTACATTTTCTGTATGTAACTCAGCCACAATTCTTCATGTGGAAATCCTAAATCAAGAGATTCTGAAATGTGTGCTGTGTATTCTGTGTAAAATTCTTGCATCCAAGACCAGGTGTTAGGCTAAAGATATGACTGATTTAAAATCATGAGCCTAAATCACTGAAGTTCAAGAAACTTGGGAAACCCAATAAGCCAGCTAGAAACTTTGATAACTTTCTCTTTTTTAAAAAATTAGTATTTTTTACTTTTAAGAAAACACTCAGATTTCTTCATATTCTGCAGAAAGACAAACATATTTCTACCTGTGTCTGTTCAGCTTGCTCTGAGCATGACCTTGATCAGCAATTCCCACTGATCTTCAACCCCTTTTTACAGAGTACTTGCAGGATTCAATATGCTGGGATCATAAAAAGTCCCTCCTTAGTAACTCGCTGGTAAATCACTTGAGGAAGAAAAGGAAACACAGAAATATTTACGACACAAAACAAAGAGCAAAGTCCAGTTGTATTAAATCAAATGACTGGGTTTTTTTTCCCCTCCACAAAGATGACATTTGTAGGATGCAGCAGCACCTGCTGGAGGGTTTAAAATATCACAAGTTAACCAAGGAATAAGAGTCCAACATGAGTATTATTTTTAAAATAAATAACTACAGTTGAAGTGCTTTTTTTTTAATTGTGAGTTACCCAAGTTCTTCTTTTGTCTACCCCGCTCCAAGAGCAGAAAAAAGTACCAGTCAGCTCCAAGATCCCACTGTCACTCTTGTGAAAGAGTGATAAAGCCCCAGAAGAAGCCTGACCACACTTCAGAATTTATCCAGGTGAAAACCAGGTGCATTTCACAATACATTACATGAACCCACTGCTGGTTTACAATCCTTATTTTCCATTTGCAGGCAAGACAGAAGCAGTTTTGTGTTACAATGCAAAAGTTAGAGCGTAACCAACAAGATGCAAACTGAGGCACCCTCACCATGACCTGGGACACTGGTGTCCTGGCCTGCTACCCTGTGTCCAGTGCTGCTCTCACCCTGTTCCCCAGACAAAAATACTCCACTTCAGCAAGGAAACAGGGCAGAGGAGCTGCATGCACATGTGTCCAGCGAAACAGGACTTCTCTCCTGCACAGAAGTGAGAGGGAAGAGGTTGTATGAGGCAGGAGAGCAGAAAAAGTTCTCAGAACAACTAAACAAAGCTGAGTAACAGTCCCAATTCCTAAGACATAAGAATGGAAGATTACAAAACAGAAATCAGTTTCATTCATTCCCTAAACTCCTCTGCTCCCAAATCTAGAAAGTGTTGACTTAATGTGGCACTGAGCAAGAGCAACACTTTGTATTAGTTCTGTCATCCAGGTTGTGTCACTGACCATTGCCTGTACCATCCAGACTCACATGAGCCATTGGTAAAACTGGTTACTGGCTTTGCAGAAACACAGAGAACCACAAAAAACATAAGCAGCAAAAATCATATAAGAACAAAGAACGAGAGCAACAGAACTACTCATTTTCAAGGCTTATTTCTTATGTTATGACTGAAGTTCTGTTTTTACTCTAACCTTACCGTTTTTAAAGTAAAACTTACCAAAGTTGACATGACTACAACTCGAGTTAGCATATATATGACATCAGTTACAGTTTTGTTGGAGTCCAGCACCTAGAATAAGCAAATCATTGATTCTTTCTACAGATCAATGGATAGCAATGGATAGCTCAAACTATGGGGTAAAAAGAGATTGAAATAATTCCATCAAAGGAAGTATATTCTGGAGATGGCCTTTACTACTTCAAAACACAATAATCAGAGAGCAATAAAAGAGATATGTCTGTTTAGACAGCAAGGTTGGAACTTGCTTACATTTAGAAGTCCACAAATGGACATCAAAACTCATGCTAGGAATGTAGATAAATGCCTGGATCACTCTGCAGAAAAACACTGAGATCAGTTCAGTAGCCCAAACACACACAGACACTTACTGGTATTGAAGTTGTTCATTTAGAGCAACCTGGTTTTATCTGAAGGACAGCAGATAAAATAAGGGCCTTGGCACACTGAGAACAGATGTTAAAATAAAAACACTGAAGTTACTACTGAAATGTTCTGTTCATCCTGTCACCCTGAAAAAAATCTGCATTTCTCAGGCCTGTTTTTAAATGACAAGCAGAAGAAATTGCTGCATTGCTGGAGTCAGTTATCCCTCATCTCCAGAGTGGAAGAGAAGGATGGAAAGAATGAAAAGTAACAAGAATGTCAGAGCTCTAAACAGCATACCTCACATCTATTCAGAGATTAATAATTGGAGGGAAAAAAGCCACATTACCCTATTTAATAGAGATTCCCAAGACTATTATTACCTGTGTACGCCTTTATTAAAGCAAATAACTTGCATATCTTCTAGACATTCCACAATATTGGAAACTTCAACTCAGTTATCAGTACCACAAGTAGTTTCAGTAGTCTAGAGCCCTCTTTAGAAATAGCAGCATGTTCCTATTGGAATTTCTTAGGTAATTACCAGTTGCTATGAATTCAGTGCTTTAATTAAAAGAGTCTTTCAGTTTTATTTGTCCTCCATGAAGACATTTGCACACTTTAAGGAAAAGAGCTCATAAATCTTTCTTCATAACCTAAACAAATTGAGGTTCCTCATTTGCCTGCTCCCTAGTGTCTCTTTCCAGCCAGAAGAGATGCAAAAAGAAAAAAAAAAATCAAATAGTTAAAACAAAATACTCAGAGTTCTTGGAAACAGCCGACCCTGAAATCGATTGATGGTCAAAAAATTTTACCATCCCTCAGAAACTGAGGGATCTTGGTATCCCAAAGGATCAGACTCTTTAATTGCACTTAAGTGCACTCAGTGCAAATATGATGAATGCTCCGGCCCATTCAGGATGCCAGTTTTACCAAAATAAAAATAATTTAAAAAATAAAATAAAAAAATACAACTTCTTTTTTCTTTGTAAAATTCAAACATTTCCAAAGCTTTGCAACATGGAGTTCAAGCACATTATCAAAATTACACTGTGGGCTCTGGGAGAGAGTCTGGTCATGGTTAACAGATATATTACAAGGGGCTTGCAATACAATCATACCACTTTGTTTTCACTCCTGGCTGCGCTCAATACCTGGATGAAATCAACTGCAAAAAAACTTTCTTGCATCCTTTCCAGCCTCAGTTTTTATTTGCTTTGTAAGCAGCACCTCATTTCTTGAGAGTTCATCAACAGCAATGCTTTATCCACTGCCAATCTTGCACTAAACAGCATGAGGATGATACCTTTATCCCACATTTTATACCTTTATCTGTATTCTATTTGTGATGTAGCATGGAAAACAAAACACACAGAAGAACCATTTTGGAAGACAGTGGTTTGGTAGGTTGGTCATGACACCATTTCACAGAGGAGTCAGTACATCCTTGAAGCAGACTCCAGAAATCCATTTATGGCTCAGCTAACATTGACCTGGACTCTGCTGTCTTGAGGGGCTGGTTCATGACCCCGCTGTAGTAATGGTGGTTCACCTCCACCCAGATCCTCCTTTGCTACTCACTGCATAAGGAACATTTAAAGTAAACATATCTGTAAATTTGATTCTGTAAGAAAGACATTTCTCCACTAGACAAACAACAGAAAACTACTTTGAACAAGACACTCAGGTCTCATGTTATCAACAGTTTTTAGTTGTTAAAAATACCAGGAGTCATTGTCAACAGATATTTGAAAACCTTCTTTACCTGCTGCAGGACCAAAACAATTATTCCCAGTTTGGATGTTCCAAAGCCCTTTATTTGTGGTCTTTCAGTTTCCTTTATAAAATTTTACATGGTTTGGTCTCCACCCCCATGGCTGGAAACTGCTTTGAAATATCTGAGAGCCTATGGAATACTGATTTTTCATTTGCCTAACTGCTCCAAGCAAAACATTATTGTTCACCTTTAAAATCTGGCATAATTTCAACACCTTTGTTTACCTCTGAAACTAAGCACCCTTGAAAAGCCTGGCAACCCAGCTCCAAGCCTGTTTGCAGTGGAGGCTCTGGTAACCAACACAGAGAAGACAGAGACACCACAGTCCTCTGTATCAGCCTGTCATGCACCCTAGGGATCTCCTTCCTCACAGTTTAGAGAAACAGCAAGCTTAAGAGCCCTGCTTTGTTTGTAGCCTCCATCTACAAGCAATGCTTTGGATTAAATGGGCACTAAAAGCTTAGTGGCTAACGAAGTTTAACAGCTTTAAGTCACCCATCCCTTTCATGGCTTCATTAAACCTCTATGTTTGTTTGTTTTTTTCATTTCAAATACATAAAGATGCATCAAAACACAGTCAATGACAGATTTAGAAACCACTGAGCAAAAATGATCACAGAGATCTCTGTCATATGGATAAAACTGAGAACAAAATTGGATATACAGAAAATATTTCTTGTTCAATATTAAGTAGTGAAAATGCCCTGGTTTTTCTCAGGAAAGGACTTAAGACAAGGATCTGAACTACTGACATGCAACATCAAGTTTTTAGAGAATCACAGAATGGTTTGGGTTGGAACAGACTGCAGGAACACCTTCCTCTAGACCAGGTTGCTCAGAGTCCTACCCAGTCTGGCTTTGAAAAATTTCAGGGATGGGGCAGCCACAGGTTCTCTGGGCAACCTGCGCCAGTGTCACCACCCTCACAGTAAAGAATTTTTTCCTAATTCCTAATCTAAACATACTCTCTTTCAGTTTGAAGCCCTTCCCCCTTGTCCTGTCACTACATGCTTTTGTAAATAGTCTCTATCTTTCCTGTAGGTTCCCTTCAGGTTCTGGAAAGGCTGCAATTAGGTCACTCCAAAGTCTTCTCTTTTCCAGGATGAAAAATCCCAATGAAATTCATCCAAATTTAAGCCCAATTTTTATTCATTCAAATAAATTTGGAGTTGCTTCTCCTTCACAGCACTGCCAACAGGAGGTATAGTTTCCCATCTAGAAATTAAGTGCTTTATTATACTTATCAAACACTGAGAATATTTTGAGTTTGCCTACACTTTACTTCCTGGCATTCACTAAGTTCCCCTGACACAAGTGCTCAATTATACTCCAGCAAAAAAATCTGTACAGCTTCTGGCAGGATTTAGGATGGTCTAGTGCTTAGGCCTGCAGTCTCTACAGGCAAATGTGGAGTGAAATACAAAACAGAGAGTGATCAAGGTGACGAAAGGCAAGCATCTTGGTAGCCTGGGTTTACTTTTTTTGATGTAAGTATACACCCATTGCTTGTAGGCAAACACCATAAATGGAACCAAGAGCCGTTGTACATGATTAGATACATATTGGCTATGCCAGTTCAGAGTCCAGAGTTGGTATGTCGTGTTGCCTGCATTGTGTGTCAAATTGGACACAACACATTAGGCTGGGCTCATGAACAGGTGAATACTACAGATAGGTTTCAAAGCATGTGGGCAAGTGCAAACAAGAGATTACTCATTCCTTCTAGACTGAATAGCTGAGTATGTTGCCAAACTAGGTTGGCAAAAGAGCCTTGATGCTTAAAATTTGTCTGAATCTGTGCATAAAGTTTGTAACAAGAAATCATGATTTGATGAAATTGACTAAAAGGTTACACCTGTTATGAATTCCCTAAAGTTCTTGTTCATTCTGTGTAATAAATATTTTATTTTAATACAACAAAGTTATTCATAAAGTGCACATCCCTTCTCTATGTGATCACATGCATATTCACAAAGCTGAATCAGTGTACTCAAAAAGAGAAAAAAATACACAAAGACCTTCACTTGAACTTGACACATAACACATGAATAGTTGTAAGAAATCTTATCTTGCTCACCTGGAGTTGTTTTTTTCCCCTCTTTCACAGTTTTGTGCTTTGCCACTCCTACATTCCAAAAATCAAGATGAATCAGAGGTGTGTCGCTTTATTCAGCCTATGGTACCACAACTTTAGAGCCACTCCACAGCTGGAACAGACAGGTAACACAACCTGCCTAACTCATACATATGTGAAAGCAGTTGGAAAGAAACAAGCTGAAATCTATGCAGCATTTGGAATAAACACACTGGCAGGACACACAGCATGAAATTCAGACTTACTTTAGTCAATCATGAAGCTATAGGCATGTCTTTTTCTCAGTTTTTAAGATGAAATTTAAAATAGAGCAATGATTTGTGCTCTGTGCTATTAAAGGATGATTAATTTCTCCACAGAGCTGATCTCATTGTTATTCAGCACCAGTAACTTAACAGGTTTTGCAGAATTACTAATCCCTACTCACAGTAAAAAGAAAAACCATGGGAATGTAAACTATTTGCCTTAATTTGTGAAGCAAACTTACCCCAGGACCCAAACCAGACCTCAACTCACCATACCACACACTGCTTTTCTAAAAGCTGCACTCAGAGAACACACAACACTCATTCACCATTTCCTGCCCGTATTCTGAGTTTCAGGGTAAACCAGGTTTTTTTTTCACAAGAGTCCACAGAAAGGTCATATGCCTGACAGACCACGAAGAGACAACTCTGAAGAGCCGCATGACGAACAGGGAGATGCAGAAGACACGCTGGCAACCAGCACTTCCTCGGAAATGTGACCGCCTGGGGCTGCTGCAACACCTGCAAAGGAGGCGGGAGTCAGGTCATGGGCGTGCTGGGAAAACAGGGAAACTCCCAGGGACCTGTCCCATCACAGCCTCGCCTCACGCCACGGTGCCTTTCTGCAACCATTGGGGTGCCCTCTGCAATCATGGGGCACCCAGCAAACACCCTGTGCCCCAGGTGACTCTCCCACCGGCCATGGGGGACAAGCCCCCCCCAGAAACCCCGAGCTTCCCTTGCAAACCCATCACATCTCCCAGCTCGTGTCCGCTGCATCCCACAGTCCCCGTGTCTCGCTCAGCTCTGCCCCGCTGTCCGGGCCTGCGCCGGGAATAGTGGGGTTGTCCCGCTGTGCTGGGCCTGGTGAGGCACCTCAAGTGCTGTGTCGGAGCCTCTCCACTCAGGAAAGGCATTTTGGTGCTGGAGAGTGTCCAGGGAAGGGCAGCGGGGCTGGGGAAGGGTATGGAGCACAAGTGTGATGAGGAGCAGCTGAGGAAGCTGGGGGGGCTCAGCCTGGAGAGGAGGAGGCTCAGGGGGGCATCTTATCACTCTCTAAAACTTCCTGAAAGGAGACTGTAGCCAAGTGGGGTTCGGTCCCTTCTGAATAACAAGCGAAAGGACAAGAGGAAAGCGCCTCAAGCTTCTCCAGAAGTTTACATCGCACATTAAGAAGAATTTTCTTCACGAAGACGACCCTCAACCCTAGGAACGGGCTTGCCCAGGGAGGCAGCAGCAGCCTCACTGTGCCTAGTACACACTTAAGGAAAGAGCGGCGGTGTCTCTTGGTGGACAGACTGCCGACCACTCGGAGCCTCTCTCAGCGAAGTGACCGCCGTGCTGGCCACACCGCCACTGCCCCGTCCCCCTCAGCACCCGCCCCCCACGGCCCGCGCCACGCCCCGCCCACCGCGCCGCAGCCAATCGGAGCTCCCGCCAGCGGGCCCGCAGCCAATCGCCGTGGCCCGAGGCCGCGCGCCCCGACGAGCTCCCGCGGCGCCCCCGCGCGCCGCCACTGCCGGTTGGGGCCGCGAAGGGTGCGCAGGTGCTGAACGCCCCCCTCACCGTCACCACCACCCCGGTGAGCTTCGGCGCCGCCCCCGCGGTCCACCCCTAAGCGGGGCCGGAGCGGGACAGCACGATGCTGGCCGCGGGTGTCCCGCGTCGGGAGGCCGTGGGGATGGTGAGTGCGGGGCGGGTGTGCCAGAGCGCCCGGCGATGCCAGCTGTGGGCTCTCGGTAGGCGGGACGGCGCCCAGTCCCAGCCGGGCCGTGTGGGGGTCGGGAGCAGGTGGCACTAGTGCTGGCGGCTCGTCCTGTTTGGAGTAGAGTTAATATTTGGTTATGTAGGGAAACGCGAGTGCTGAGCGGCTTTGGAGCGTTTCGAAGCGAACGCTGTGCTTTTGGGTTTTAGCGCGCTGTGGAAAACTCTGGTTCTGCTTTCCAAAGCACCTGACAACTCCAGACGGGTGATTCGCTGCTTCCTTGCTCATTTCTTGTCTCCTTTTTATTTTCTTCTTTAAAAGGGCTCCGTGTCCCGAGTCCGTCCTGCTAGGAGGTACTTAATGCTGTTTTTGACGATCCTTTCTTCTAACTTTTGTATCTTCTAAACAAATTTAACTTTTAGAGGCAGGGGGAATGATCTCATATGCTCGGATTCCTCCTCACTGCTAAAGTTACAGCTGACATTAGAGCACCTTTAAAATAATACACTCCGGGGTTTAAGGAGTTTGGAGGAAAGGGCTGATGTTAATAAAACTTGGAAAAAACAGCTGCTGCTCCTCTTTCACCTCCTCTTTGTGAAAGTGTGGTAAAGGAGAACTTTGCTGGAGTGAGGATCTTCTTGAGCAGTAAATACACTGTCTAACAACATTGCAGAAGCTCTTGTGAAACCTGGAACTTCATTTCCTCTTCCTTAAAGACTGAGAGAATCATTCTGGACCTTCCTGAGCAGTGGTTCAGTCACACATAATAAGTTTAGGGGGATAAAAAGGTTACAAATCATACATTGCATTTATAATAGTCATGAATTCCTTGGTGAGAAATACTTGTCTCATAGCTAAGCTTACTGATGATTTTTAATTTTTTTAGAGAGAGAAAAATATGATACATAAATTTTATATTTAAACAGGTTTAACTACTGTTTTGGTATGTGTACAAGAATTTAAAAGGAGAGCAGAAGTTACTCCTGGCAGTTCTGTGTATAGAACAAGCACTGAGTTAATAGGAATGTTGAACAGCTCAGAAGTCTCACAGCAATTTGAGAGGGGGAAACTGTAAAAGGAAAGGTGGGATGAAAAAGAAAATTTACAGTTGCAGTAGGAAACTGACTTTTGGTCTGAGCAGTGATGTGTAATAAGGATTTAGAGCTGCAGAGGACACTTAAATGGGGGGCCAGAATTGCTCAGGTGCCTGTGCTTGAACATGAGCAAAAGTACTGATTGTTTGCCTTGGGATGTAGAATTGTAATGACACATGGAATGATGGAATAATCTCTCAAAAGAGAGAAAACAATTCTTCCTTTCATTTAGTCTGCAATGAAAAAAAATCTTGTTGATCATTTGTTTTGATATATGAAAAACTATGACAGTGTAAGAAACCTCTGAAGTCAGTAGGGAAATCTACTGTTGACTTGAGTGGCCTTAGATAAGGAAGATGCACATAATGTGTAGCTAGTTAAACTGGTTCCAGTACAGATATTTTGGTTACATGCCTTATCTTTTTACATTTTTCAGGTGCATCTGATTACCTGCTGGAAGTACGTTGAAGTCTCAACAATGAGCTTAATGTTAATGCTTTTTTTTGCCGGAATACTTGCCTGTTGTGCTCACTCAGCTGGTGATTCCAGGTTACTCCTCGTGTCCTTTGATGGCTTCAGGGCAGATTACTTGGAAACCTATAAGCTTCCTCATCTTCAGGAGTTCATTGAGGACGGTGTGCTTGTAAAACAAGTAATGAATTCTTTTATCACCAAAACTTTCCCAAACCATTACACCATAGTGACGGGTTTATATGAGGAAAGCCATGGCATCGTGGCTAATGACATGTACGATCCAGATGCCAGGAAAAAGTTTTCACAGTTCAATGATTCAGATCCCTTCTGGTGGGACGAGGCAGTTCCAATTTGGGTAACAAATCAACAGCAGGGAAGGGGAGCAAGTGCTGCTGCCATGTGGCCTGGTACCGATGTAAAAATTAATGATACGAGCCCTCAGTTCTTTATGAAGTACAACTTCTCAGTGAAGTTTGAGGACAGAGTGGAGAAGATCATTGCGTGGCTGAACAGCTCCGATCCAGTGGTCAGTTTTGCTGTGTTGTACTGGGAGGAACCGGATGCAAGTGGGCACAAGTATGGACCAGACAACACCGAGAACATGCGCAGAGTATTGGAAGAGGTGGATAAACATATTGGTTTCCTTATGAATAAACTGAAGGCATCAGGTTTGTGGGACACTATTAATGTCATAATAACAAGTGATCATGGAATGACCTCCTGTTCTGCAAAGAAGCTGATTGTCCTGGACGAGTGCATTGGGCGCAGGAACTACACTCTGATAGACAGGACTCCGGTCGCTGCGGTGCTGCCCAGGCAGAGTATGTTTTGTTTGGCTGGTTTTTAAGTCATATTCTGAGAATTAAATCTTGTTTGTCTTACCTCTAAAAAGTACACATTATGGTAGACTGGTCACATCTTTTGCAAAACCAGTGGAGTTCATATCGCAGAACTTGGGCATAATGAATAAGCTAAGGAATGTTGGTTTATTTAGAAATTACTTTGTTTTGGTAATCAGTGGTCCAGTGAGAGTTTCTTGTCAAATTGCTATGGGTTATGATCATAAGGATGATCCTGGTACATCTAGTTGAGAAAATAACTAGGCACTCAATGTGCCTGCTCTCTTGTTGCTCACTTAGTCTAAGCAGTTGTAATTCAATGTGAGCATGAAATAAACCCATGTGTTTATTTAGAATAAAAAATGCCATTCTCTAAATATCAAAGTAAATATTTAAACCCAACTTTGATCATTTTACAGCTCCTGTTTTGACTTAAGGTTTCATGCTGTGAATTCAATTTTTTGTATCTCAGAGTAGTTCCCGACAGTTCTCAGTTTCCACAACTGTGGCCAGACTAATAAACAAAATGACTCAATAAAAAAAAAATTACTGATTTGGATAAAATATTGACTACTTGAAGGGATGATTGCTTTCTCTTGATTTCTCTACTTGAATATTGCCCTGCAAGCTCAGAAAATAAATTGAGTTGTTGGTCCAAAACCACAGCTGTGAGGTGTCTGATTTAAAAGGAAAGCAAATAGTGAAATTCACCTTGACTTATGTTGCTTTCATTAGGGACATGAAAAAATTGGGTTTTATGTGTCTTTTGAAATGATTGTTTTGAAGTAATGGATCTTAGATTTAATGACACATCATTGCAGTAAACAGGAGACAATTTCCATCTGTTTCACATGCAGTTTCTTTTGTTGGCAGACAAAGAAGATGTGTATAACTTACTGAAAAAATGCAACAGTCACATGAAAGTATATCTCAAAGAAGAAATTCCAGACAGATACCATTATAGTCATAACAGGAGAATCCAACCCATACTTCTTGTTGCAGACGAAGGCTGGACAATTGTACAGAACGAGTCACTTTCCAAATGTGAGTGTGTGTTCCTCTTTGGTGCTCTCTGTGGTTCATGTGGTAAACTGCCTTGTTTCTATTCCAGCCAGCTGAAGGATTATCCTCATTTAGCAAGTGAAGTCCTGACCCTGTGCACATTTAAGAACAGATAAGCATTTTCTAGAACGTTCTCAGCCTGAGTCCGCAGTGTTTTATGAGATGAGGAAGAGGTGGGGGATATTCTGTTGGCTTAAACACTTTGTCATGTTGAACTTAACCCTTAAAAGTGTACATCAGGCTGTGATGTTAGGCAGGTTAGTCTGCCTCAGGCTTTTCCTAGAGTATGGTTTAACTTTTTATTATATATAATATGTATATAAGAGTGTATAAATTGAAGCATGCAAGACACAGCATTTAATGTTACAGTGCATGTACTCAGAAACAAAAACAAATGGAAGGAAATACTAAAAATAATAGGAACACAACAGTAATAACAACAAGCCAGAGTTCTTCCAGTTGAGGCATCAAGTAGCATGTGTGAAAGACAAAATCCAAAACAGGTGTTACTTCTCAGTGCATTGCTAAGCTGTGCACTTTCTTCCTGCTGGATGTTTCCTGATGAAAGTGTGTGTTTCACATGCAGGTGGTTTTTTTTGGCAGACAAGGGGCATGTATAAATTACTGAAAAAATGCAACAGTCACATGACAGTATCTCTCAAAGAAGAAATTCCATATAGATTTCATTGTTGTAGTAGTAAGTCAATTTAACCTCTAACTCTAGATGCAGATGAGGGCTGCATGTATGTGTACATATATATATTTATACATGTGTTCAGAAAGGGATTGGACAGATTCTTGGAAGGAAATCCATTAATAGGAATTAAATAAAAAGGTACCAACTTCCTGGAAGTTTCTGAGCAGCCAACAGTTTGGGGCTGGCTGGTATGTCAGGGATATCCCCCAGACACCCTGTAGCACTGCTGTCAGAGACAGAGTGCTGGATGGGAGAAACTCTCATTTTTACCCAGTTTGGCTGTTCTTACTGTCTGCTTTTTGTAGGTTTAAGTTCAGTTTTTCTCACTATTTGTACCAAAGTACCGCTTTTAATGCAAGGTGTGTTTACATTTTAACTTCCCCACAGATTTACTACAATTATCCTCATATTGACAGTATGTAGCGCAGATGTTCTCTAACAGAGGTCTCTTGTTTCTGGTTAGATTCAATTTCATGTACCTGAAATTGTTAATAACTGCATTTTTATAAGGAATAGCATTGTATCAGTTGAAGTGACTCACTTTGCAAATCAATTTTCCCTGATTCCCAGAATCATGCAGGGGAGGTTTTGGCCTAAAAGCCTGTTCAAGGTTTATGTCTTCATGGACAAAGTGAGTGGCAAGTGTACCAGTAACTCACACCAGAATCCTACTTCAGAATGAAAGATTGGGAACTTCATTGGAGAGGGCACTCAAAAGAGCTCTGCTCGAAACAGCCAAGTAGCAAAAGGGAAACAATTTCAAGAAACTTAGGATTGTGTTAAAACAAACAAGATATGCTGCAGTAGAATCTCTGTGGTAACAAACAGCAGGGTACAAAACATTAAAAAGGACTAGTGGAAGTTCAGTGAAGTGGTGTTATCTAATCAGTGAGTGTGGACATTTTGTATCAGAAGCTTCAGTGAAGCACCCAAGGAGACTTGTCAACTGTTACTGAGAAATGGGCTCAGACTTAAATGCAGTCACTCCTGATGCTGTGTGTGCTATGAGAAACTTTTGGCATCTTGAACAGATTTTTCAGGAACGTTGTTAGGAAATTTGACTATGGCTGCTTTTTAGCTCTTCATATTCTATCTTAGAAACCTACCGAATGTTCAAGTACTGCTGACCTTGTAGCCATACAGCAGTTTTGTTTGCCTGTCAAAGGCACAGTGATCCTTTGACTGTTTATTGGTTTTGTCTGTGTCCCTTCACCTGAAGTATCTAACCTGGTAAGTGTGATCTGAAGGTACTTAAGATGTTCAAACCAAACATTATCAAGGGAAAGATGCTTGGCTTTTTATGAGTTGAAGTGTCTGCTGTGCAAGGGATAGATGACTTTCTAAAAATCAGAGAAGTGAAAATTTCCATTCCAGCTACTGACTCGTGGTGGAGTGGCAACCTCCTTTTTCAGCTTTGGCTTGAGGAATGGGAAGGGGGAAAGCTAGAAATGTTAAGGACTGAAAAGAAAAGAGATAATGAGGGGGAGAACTGTGGCTGAAGACCAGTATGGGAAAAGACTTCTGGGGTTTGGGGAAAGAACTTCTCTGTTCCTTCAGCGCTTGATCTGACATGTGCATTTATGTTCTGTCTTTGGTTAAAATACATACTTTTGGGGCTGGGGGAGGGGAACACTGCGTGTGCAGAGAGACCCTGTGACGCTGACTGCTCCCTTTTGCTCCCTGCAGTGGGTGACCACGGCTATGACAACGCTCTGCCCAGCATGCACCCATTCCTGACGGCGCACGGCCCCGCCTTCCGCCGCGGCTACACACACAGCTCCATCAACAACGTGGACATCTACCCCATGATGTGCCACGTCCTGGGGCTCACACCGCAGCCCCACAACGGCTCGCTGGCGAACACCAAGTGCCTGCTGGCTGACCAGTGGTGCATCAGTCTCCCCGAGGCTATTGGAATAGTTATTGGGGCGTTCGTGATCCTGAGTACGTTCACCTGTATCGTAATCGCCTCCAAGAACAGGGTGGTTCGCCCTCGGCCCTTTGCCCGGCTACAGTTGCAAAGCGATGACGATGAGCCTTTAATTGGATAGCTGCAGGAGCCTAGCCTCGCTTGCTACCTTGTGATTTCAGGAAAAGTTTGAACTTGCACTGGCGGCGTTCTGTGATGCACTTTATCTGTGTAAAATACTGTACAGCCAGACCTTGCTGACTCATTTGTGTCGTGCCTGATTAGCATCCTGTAAAATTATTTTCAGAACAAAGTAGTGAACTGGTGGCTTTTCACTGGAAGAGGCTTAACAAAATAAAGATGCTTAGTTTTTCATTCAAGCCTTTGAGCACCTTCAGAATGAAATTCCAGAGTATAACTAGCCAGGGTAGAATGAGTGAATTTTAATATTTGTAAATGATAATTGCTTTTTTTTGTGTTAAATTTAAATTAATACTGACTTCTTTTAGTGTTCTTGTACCTGTGTTGGCGAGAAGGTATTTTTTTATGAGAGCCAGAAGTTACTTTTGTTTGGAGAATATGTTCTGGCTCGCCCTTAAATTTGGGAATAGAGGGTATAGGGAAGATCCAGACTTTCGTTTCTACTTTAAGTCAGCAATATGACAAGAAATTGCTTAGAAAGAAAATGGAAGTCATGAGGAAAGAATTGGTGCATCTCAGTTCTATTTTGAGCAATAAGCCATGTGGTTCAGCAGTTACAACGCTGAGCAGGTGGCTCTGAGATTTCTGGACATGTGTCTGTGGATGACTTAGATCCACAGTTCCTGCACAGTTCCAGCTGGAATGGCACTGCTGCCTTATCTCAAGCTTGTCAGTTTAATCTGAGTATCTTTGAACTACCCAGTTTCATGGGCTGTGAGTGTAAAATTACTGCTTCTAAACCCTATGGAAAGTTTCTCAGGTGTGAACTCTGCTGAAGGTGTTTTTGTAACAAAGCTGATAATTGTCTGTTGAAGGCTGTCATGCTAAAATGCAACAGTTGAAAGTTTGACATGCAGTCATGAAGCAAGGATTCCAAACTCCTATTTTAAACCCTGGAAATTTAAAGGGAAAAGCTAACCGATCTTACCTCAAAAAAGAAATACTCTATAGTGTTTGAGGTGTACAGATGTGAATTTCTGGTGAAGACTAATGCCAATGATTCTCGTAATTTAAATTCTTTATTATTTGTTAATGGTCATCCTGTAACTTGGCATAAAAATCTTGATTTTATGTAGAAAGCCTTACATACCTTATCTTTCAGTGGAAAAAGAATGTGTTGTTAAATTGTTAATGCTACCCCAAAAGAGAACTATGGTTACCAAGTCCTTGTCCTACAAGTTTGATGACTTTAAAAATAATTTGAGGGACAGAGGTACGTGGCAGTGTGCAATGTGGTTTCTTTTTCACAGGCTCCAGTGCAGTTCGATGTTGGCCACAGCGTGCCTTTTAATGATGCAGCAGGGAGGAAGCAGGGACTTTGGAGGGAAGGGTTACTTCTAACTGTCCTCTGGAAGAAAAAGCACATTTGAGTTTCACTAATTCGTGTCTTCCTCTCTGGGGATTCTGTTGTACTGATTAAAAACACAGTCCAAAACTTAACTGGTTCTGCTTTTTTTGCCCCCTTCTTAAACTACGAGTTATTACTTACTAATACTTTACTGTGGATTAATCTAAGTTGAAGGAGGCTCAGGCCTCTTGGAAATTGTACTTTTACTGACAGGGTACTGGATTCTAAAGTGTTGATATTCTAGACTAGTAGCTGGACTGAGCACAGAGTCACTTTCTCATCCTGGTGGAAGCTTAATCTAATTAATTACATGCACCAAGAGGTCAAGCTAATAAGTAATTAGAAAAGAAATGTTTTGCAGGGTAGAACCCAGGCTTAGATATGCTGTAAAAGACAGGACATTGGAGAGAGTTGGTTTTTAGGTTCTCATAAATCTGCTAATAGAGGCTGGGATCCTCAGAAGGTGGTGGAGTTTCTGGGAGATGCTTTTTATCATCTGGGTTTGGAAAGGCTGGACTAGACTGAGTTAATCTTTCCAGCAGACTTGCTAAAACCAAACTGTACTGTCTCTGCCTGTAAGTTTTGGGGTTTTTTTGTAGAAGCTAAAATTGATTAGCACAGTATTTGTTCCACTCTGTTCTCCCCCTTCTCTTCCTTTCTCCAAGCAGTTGTCACACAGCATGTAATGGATGTGCTCTCAGTTCCTCTGTGTATCTGCTCACGGGCAGGTGGCAAAGTGACCACCAAGATATTAATGGCCAGAAATGTAAATGCTGACTGAAGTGCAATGGCAGCACTCTGATCTCAACCAGGAGTGCTGTTACAGATGGAGAAGTTGAGGTACAACTGCATTTCTCCTTCTAGCTCTAGGCAGCCCCTTCTCATGAGAACTGCTACAGGTGACTGGGCTGCTGTGAAACCAGTGAGTGGTTGTATTGAGTGGAAATCCTTAACACCCTCTACTCCCCTTCAATGTGGACACTAAACAGTGCTACTGTGGGAAGGGTTTAAAGAGGAAATTTAAGTACTAAGAAAGAGGATAAACTGTATTCCGGTTGCATTGCTGATTATTTTAATTTCCAAAGATGTGGCATGGTCTGTAGGGTGCTGAGTATTCTTCCTGGCACAAAGGGTTTCAGAGCAGCTCTTGTACATCCGGGATTTCATACAGATGATGTACACATTGAGAGAATCTTAAAAAACCCATCTACTTGTCCTTAAGACACAAAGCTGATTCATTTAAAGATGGATATTTTTTAAGAATTGGTGCCTTAAACATGACAAAATATTTCCACTGCCTCATTAGAGTTTGTGTGAATTATGACAGTTGGTGGTTGAGTTTCTTCTGAAGAGCCAATTTAGAATGAGAACCGCGAAGTTGTGGCTTCTGCTTCCTCAAAGCTGTGATAAAGGGGTGATAGTTTGTGGCAACATTTTATGACTTGCTAAATAGACACAACTCAGCAATGTTCATACAGGGCATGTTAATTCAACAGAAGTTCCTAACGCATAAACTGGCAATGAAGTTCAGAAGGGGGTAGGGGATGTTTATTGATCCTGTCCAGCAGTGAAGGCTGTTTCATTACATCGACTGTCTTCATAAGGCAACTCCCAACACTGGGTAGAGAAGGTCTCAAACATCCACCCCTCTGACCTTTTGTGCTTTTTGGCCGTTAGCATCAAGGAAACAGTTCCAGAATTGAGCTGATTTCAACTACCTACAGATCTAAAACACTGGTTTCAGGGGAAAAGTTTAACTTGCTGCCTACACACTGCCTATGAAAATAACCCAACATCAGGTACCATCAAAGACCAGGCCACAGGGACACATGTTTGTTCTAACATGCATGCTAGCATTTTTTATTGAAAAAAAAAAACAATAATGGAGGTTTGTTAATATGATTCAGATTAGGATTTCATTATGGGAAGGCTGATAGCACTAGTGGATTTATCATGTTCATGTGCTTGCAACACTTTGTAGGCTACCATCTAATAAATGCTTACATCACTTTTACTGTAGGACAGTCATGCCATTAAAGGTTTATACAGCAGCATAGGTATGGCCCACACAGTACCCATAGCCATTATTTAAGCAGGGAAGAAGACTGGGAAGTGAGCCTGTTAAAATTGCATTTTATAAAACTGCAGGAGCCAATCAGTGCATGTTTGTTCTTCTTTCCCACTTGGCTCAAGATTGTGTTGTTCACATTTCCAACAGGTCCCTGCCCACAAGCAGGGGAAGGGTTGAAAGTGGATAATCTGTAAGGCCCCCTCCAACGCAAACCATTTTCTGACTGTATGAAAAGTCAGGCTGCACAACCCTTCATCCTACAACAGGCTTGGCAGTGCTGGGTTAATGCTTGAATGCCATCGTAGAGGTTATTTCCAACCTAAATGATTTTTCTGCCTTTGTTTTTTTTGGTTTGGTGGTTTGTTAGTTTGTTTTATGGTTTTTTGTTTTGTTTGGGTTTTTTTGTTTGTTTGTTTTGTTTTTGTTTTTTTTTTGAGACTGCATTTCTTGTAGCAGCATTACTGCAGCTCTTTACCAGGAAAGTCTGGGAGATTTTTTTGGTAAAAGAAAACACATTCCCACCATGAGATCTCTTATAAAAGAACTTTGGCTTAAAATTCCCAAGTTCTGTCACACTTCCCGTTATTCTTAATAAAGGTGTACACTATGAAGAGTCCAAGAAATATTTGGGATGAAGGAGCTAAGGCCATTTTCTCCCAGTTATCCCCCCCATTCAAGTTTGTTTCCCAGAAGTGTTTTTAAATGAAGCCAGCAAAGATGTATTTCAACTCCAACAGTTCCGAACAAGAAAAACAAAAAAACCCCATTTGACATCTGTATGCTTCACAGGTCAGTAAAGAAACACAACATCATGCATATCACTCTTGGTTTCCAAGGTTAAGTTACAAGCAGTACACAGTGTACTCAAATCCAATAAACTTGTCTGTACATCACAGAAAGTATTGCATATACAGAAACCGAATCCCATGTCCTCCCCACCCAAAAAATGTCCCATCAGAGAAAAAGTTGCTGTGCTTGCAGTACCTGTGCTTTTGATTTCATTAGGCTCACACCCAGCAACTTATACATTGTTTGATACCAACTGGGCAAATATCCTACCTGGGAACTACCCAAAAGGTACCTGCAAATAAACCTAAGAATAAAGGAAATGTTTAGCCCTAAACTAAAATACCCAAATGCTACAAGATTCCATTCATTTTCTTACGAAGTTTTATTTTACCCTCCTCAAAGAAGGGCCTCACAGTGCAACACAGAACAATGACATTGGCAATTCTTATGTCCATGTCCCCAACCAATTTTGAGTATTATTGTTCCCAAGGCTTTTGGGGGAAACCTTCTGCGCTTCCCTTGATGCATGTTTGGGCAGGTAAACCTAAGTCCAGGATGACCGAACAACACCAACTCTGCCCCCTCCTTAAAATCAAGAGTCACTTTGGCTGATGATGGAACCACACCTGCCACAATTAAAGTGGGAGTTTAATGAACAACTCTAAGATTACAACCTAGTTATTTTCACATCTGTCATGATTACTGCTACGAAACTGCTGCAGTAAGAATTTCTGTTGAAGCAGCATGTTCTAAAGTGCATAACTGCAGTAGCTGCAGGTGAGAGTTACAGCATCTCCAACTGTCACTGCTACTGCCTTATCTAAGCCTGTAGATCTTCCCACAAACAGACGCTAAGTTTGTGCTACAATTCATTTTAAAGTTGGAAAAAAGCAAGAAAAGGTGGATTCTATGCATCAATTTGCTGTTTGCCATCCACTTTTTGCAAGGTAAGTAGGGATCAGTAACAATCCAGAGGTTCAGGTTTCCTGCTGGTTTCCCAGCCTCTGAAAACTCCTGTAAACATCATTACTGCCTTTGCCTTTCAGCCTGACAAGCCCCTGCAGCCCTCAGTTTTACCAGCAGATTAAATTTAAGGCATAGCTAATGGCCAGCTCCACTAAGAATCAGCTTTATAGACCTTTTCCTTCAGTGTTTTCTTTAGAAAACGGCAATACAGGAAAACAGGGTAGTTCACAGCACAGTAACAGCAGTGAGTCAGATGGACTTCACAAGATTTAATGTATCTCCCCCACATTAAGGGCTGTCTCTCAGCAGATCTGCATTTTTCCTGCCTTCCTAAAGCTACTATTACAGCTAAACTTTCAGCATATCCCTTCACCCACAGGTGGCCACTGGAAATGTCCAAATCTGTCTGCAAGACAGCTTGGTGCTAAGCAAGTGTCCCTGCCATCACAGAGGAACCCAACAGATCTTTACTAAGTCTGGAATTTAGTCCAGCAAAATGAGTTTTGCACTCCAAACCCTTCCCTTGCAGTGCTGACTGTCAGTCACACTGTTTGGCAGAGCACAACCTAAGCCACAGTGTCCCCATCCTTGCCCCTGCTAGAAACTGCACTTGAAAATACTCAGCTATTTCTATATGAATTTTAAAAGTGTATTTCTCTTTCAGGCATTGTACTCAGCAGCAAAGTGCTATGAAATACTGTCTCACAGAGGGAGAAGGGGAAAACTGACAACTAGACAACTTTGCACACTTCAGACCAAGTTTTTCACACAAATCTTAGTCAGCAGCGTCACACCTACCCTTTAAGTGAGCTCACAAAAAAAACCCCAACTACACTAGTGAGATTTATTGCCACACACAGAAGGATCAGAATAATGTCTAGCTTTGCTGACTCGGAATTAGTATTTTTCTCTGACAGAGGCCTTCCTACAGAAGAGCAAACTCCAGTCTTACACTGTTTTTTAATACTAAAGTGTGCTTGTTCAGATTTAAGAGCATATATGGCTTAAGATTTACAAGGCTGCTCCTTGAATTGCATTTCTAATCCTGCTCATCCAGTTCTAAGGCCCACCAGGCACAGCAGATAAAGCACAAGACACAAGTCAAACTCACACTGACAAAGAGTCTCCAGTAACAGATCAGATGAACACCCAGGGACAGTGCTCTGAAACCAGCTTGAACATCCATGTTCCTTAACTGATTCACCTCCCTTAGTCTGAAAGAACCTTCTTATCACAGAAATATAAAGGATTCCATTTGGATACACAGGTGTGGTACTTGTAAATGTCTTTATCCTGCCAGCTGTGTGGAACTCCCAGAAAATTTAGTCTGGTGTACAGGAAATAGAAAAAGCGAAGACTTACATTTACCTAAAATCATACTTGAAATGGTAAATATCTGTATTTACCTAAATAAAATTTTTTAAAACTTCAAAATCAAGCAGTTTAATACTGATTCCTAAAGGCAACACCACTTAGATTCATATTTTGGGGCTACAATTAACAGAGTACTTTGAAGAAATATGCCTAACACTAAACTTAGACATTTAGCATTCATGACCTAGCTGAATAATAATGTTGTTTTTCACAGGGTTTATACCACCAAGCTGTCTGTAATGGTGATCATGCAAGAGCTTCCTTGGGCAGGGAAGAAAAAAAACAATAAAGAAGTTCAGTCCCATTCAGTGACTTGTTAGGATTGAAGAGACTCAAAAAAACCCCTCAAGGAAACAAAAAGAGTGTGGGAAATGAAATCACCATCTTATAGTCTGTGAAATGCTCCTCAGCTGATGTTATTTACCTAAAAATAGCCATAATAAGGTATTTGGGATCTGTTGTCACTACGTGTCTACACAAATAAACAGCTTTCCAGGTTTACCTATGACATCTTTGACCCCTTGAAGACGAAGTGGCTGCAGGGTGAAACAGGAACATGCTCTTTCTCTGTCTCCCTGGACTGTATGTGCCCCAGAGCACCAATGAATCAGCATCCATATCCTTTTACTCCACATATTAATGCTGATCCACCTCTAGTACTTACTTTCTCTGTATAAGCTTATTTGAAGCCCCAAACAGGAAACAATGCCAAATGTTAATGATCTTGCAGCAGTGGCTGGGCAACTTCAGTGTGTAGGATGTGCATGGAATTTGCTTGGGCGAGGACAAAATGCTTAACAAAAACTGCAGTAAAAACCAGAATAAGCAAGCTGCCCAGGAAGACCCCTATAACTGTGGAACAGGTGTCTGCTCCAAAGGCTCCAGGAACTTCAACCAGTAGATCTTTCACGGCGTTGAAGGAGCCGTTGTTTGGCAGAGGGTCAATACCCAGCAGATGGCACAGCAAGGGGTACAAGTCTGTAGCATTCATGACTTCTTTGGTGGCATTCTTTCTGAAAGCAGGCCCAACTGCCAGAAAAATGGAGTGCATTTCTGGTTCTATGTTGTCATACCCGTGATTACCAACTGGAAATAAAAGACAGAGAAAGGTCAATGCTCTGAAGTTACAAAATAAGCACTGAATCCTTTCCTAGAATTAGGAGACTGCAGAAAAGGCACAGATGTCAATTATTCTTGCAGAGGTTTAGAAGAATTCTTTTGATCCACAGCAGAAATATCTCCTAGAAAATATCAAATCTCAGAACTACAAAGAGAAAATGCCTTGGAAAAAAAACACAACAATGGAGAGCACTATTGGAAAAAGAGCTAAAAAAAAAAGACGTAAGGTCACAGGGCACTGCCAATGGCACACTACCTACAGCCAAGTTTCCTTGATTTTCCTCAATTAAAAACTCCAACTTTACAACTGTCCCAAATCTATTAGAGAAAATAAAATTAATATGTGGAGACAGGCTGTCCATTTGACTCCAAGTTTGACACTTTTTCCAATTTTGTGCACTATTGACTCATCAACAGAGAAAAAGACCTCACTAGTGTGTCTCCAGTGCCCCTTCCCAACAGAGGCACTAAAAATGCACACATAAAACACACAGGCATGAGAAGCTGCTCTCAACAGCTACTGACAAACTTGTTAAATCTTGCAGGAGACGCTCTTCAGGGTCACAACCAGCAGCAAAGTTTAAAAGGTTTTCAATTAAGAAACATAAGAACTGGCCGCATGAAATCTGTATTTTCCTCATATGTAACCAAAAAGTTACAGTTCATGGTCTCTATTCTACTTGGAGAGGTGAGGAACTTAAAAGTACTGGGATTTCATTCCTCCACATCACCTGGAATGCATTTTATCCTCTAAGACAAGTGAAAATCACTGGTGTGCAGTAACACAATATCAAAGACTAGTTGTAGCAATAGAAGGAGGTTACTCTAAGTGCAGCATCCACACACGCTGAGGACTTTCAGAAAATGTTTTTGTACTTCCAACCCAGCCTTACATAATTAAAACACCCCTATTCACCCTCTACTCAACAAATTCAGTTACAACTTTTTTAATCTCTCAGGAAGTGCTTGTCAGTTTTTTACATCCTGAAAGACCTCAAGTATGAGGCCGCTAAAACACGTGATGGATCTTACCTCAGAAAGTTCAGTTTAAAGAAACATTAAGTGGGGATTCTCCTCCCCTAATAGTTGGGTGCTTCCCATCCCATCAGGGGAAAACCCCAGAAATTCTAGACACTTCAGTTTTCCCTCCCAGTCTTAAAGAAAAACAAAAAATGAACATTGTTGAGACTAGGAGAGAAAGTACCACATAAGGTAGAAAGACACTGCAAATCACTGTAAAGACAGGTTACTTACAGAGAAAACCATCAGACTTATTATGTACAATTTCCCATCCTTTATCAGCCACTGCTAAAATGGGCTGAATTTTACTGTTGTGTTTGTAATGCAATCTTTCTGGAATCTGCTCCTTTTTATACACAGTCATGTTGGGATGAGCGTTGGCCAAAGCTTCATATACTTCATCCAGCTTGCCTTCAAATAAACAAAAGAGACAAAAGACAAACATTAAACACACCAATATGTTTGCTGAACTAATCAGTAGTTCAAATACAGCTGAAATAAGAGGGCAAAATGCACTTCCACAAAAGTGAATTATAGCTGTAAAAGACAACAATGTGTGCACACTTTAAGAAATCCAGAGGATCATTCATAGTAAGATCCCACCTGACACCAGACCTCACAGCCTATCCCCAACAAGTGCCTCACTAATATTTTAAGAAAATCCCTCATTTCATAGTTATCAGAATACAAGCTTCTCACATGAATGAGCTAGAAGGCATTCAGTTAAGTCTCATGGAAAAGGAAGCAACTCCTCCTAGCTCCATTCAGAGCCTGAAAGCATAAAGATAGCTCCTAAACCTGTTCATGAGGTAATAAGGGCAGTCAGTCCATTTTCTGTCTGTCTCCAAGTTCACTGTGATGGAAAGTGACAGTTTTTATTAATTTTATTTATTTTAAAGCAGTTTCTTTGTTAGTTTTCCTTTAAAAGGGCAAAGAGAAGCCACTTTGTTTCTTGGCATTGCTGAATTATCCTAAGCAGGGAACACACCACAAGCATAACAAGGACAGGCTGGAATGGCAGCTGAAGATGAAACTTCTGGTCCAGAACTGTCAGCCAACAGAACGAGCTACTCCTCTGTATTCCCAGTGCCTGCTCCTTTCCCTTTCTTAGTCACAATGAGTGCAAGACCTTTACTAACAGCACTGAATAAATTAGCATTTCCCACCTCCAATTCTTTATTTGCTTATTTCCAGTTTCTCAGCTTGTCTTTCCAATAAAAGTCACTTAAGATCCACAAGCTGGACAAGCTGGAACACCAGTGCAGAGACAGGAAGAACCAGAACACAGAGACAGAACACAAAAGCAAGTTCAGGAATTGGCACCTGAGCAAATTTCTTCAATCCTGCCCTTCCATTTGAGGACAGATTCCTACTGAGTGCAATGCAGTGCATACAACAGACTTCTGTGAAACACCAAATCCCTCCGTGACTTAGGTAAGTACTTTGTGAGACACATGTGCAATCCAGTGGGACAGCTGAGTGCACAGTGTGTCTCTGCAGGCCCATTTCAGTGACCATTTATAGCCTACATGGAGTTAGGAGTGTATCTCAGAGAAAAAAAGGTTGGGAGGAGGTGCTCGATGTCTCTAAAGAAACCATGTTCATTTTCACCCTCAATTCCTGGAATCCAGTATAGAAATCGTGAAGGAAAATTGGAAATACATGAATGCATAATGTTTCTTACCTCAAACTGCCATAAAAAAGAATCATGAAATTTAAGAAACACAATAAAGGTCAAGATGAGACAGCAGAAGTGCAGATATAAGGGAAAGTTAGAGCAACAAGGAACTGCAATTTAGCATTTCTAAGACTATACTAGCAATAAAATTAATTTTGTTATGCTACATTTCTATATGGGATGGCAAAAGGAGAGGCCCCAAACAGAGCAACGATTTTACACTAAATTATTTTAATTAATATAGTTATGTCAAATGCATGTCAAAGAAAAACTAGCATCAACTGTTATGCTACAGGTACCTTCTTTGTGAACTTCTTATTAGTTCCCCACACACACTAGTACACCAACATGGTTAAATAATGGCTTTAATCCATCTCAGGGAAGAAGTATGCAGCCAGTTAAAGAAATTGCTGCATTTTCAAACATGCAAACCTTTCCTCAATGTCTCACTAAATGCTACTATTCCCTTGATTTGAGAAAGACAAATGGAATAACAGGTGAAGAATCAGTGTTATGTACTTAAGTATATGTTAGTTCATTGCATAACTTACAGTAAAGCTCATTGTTTTACAATAAAAATAACAGCTGGTAACACGGAAGGAAGGAATTTTAGCTGTGCTCGAAACTAAGTCTTGTTTACTGGCTATGTAATAAATACCTGACTCTGGGCAAAACCAAATCCAAGCTATTTCTGAAATCCACTGAAACTACTTTTTTAAACTATTCCATCATCTAGTTGCTGCAGAGATACTGTTTCATTTAGCAGACAAGAGAATCAAGTTACACATCTTCAAGTTCACATTTACTGCATTAGGGATGTTTCAGCACTAAAGTTTACTTTTACAGCTTCTTTTTTTTTTGCTAATGAGAACATCCTGCTCAACCATGTTTGTCTCTAGGAGGATGGAGCTCCCAAACTTGGCTTTTTTATCACCACTGAGGGAAACAGCACCCAGCTACAAGCACCTGAGTGTGCTCAGGGAGCAACGGTTTCAGTTAGGACATATCACCAATTTAGTCTGGAGTATTTAAACTCAAAATGACAAGAGACATTTGTTTACACGTGAAAGCCTACACAATACCCTCCCTGCTGGGACATTTAATACGGAGGGCTAACCATTAGTGACACAAATGTTACAGAATTCTTAAAATTCTTTTCAGAAGGCCACCTTAAAACTCACCTTCCAAATTAGCAATTTTTTGTGTGGGCAGAGGTGATGTTTTCCAGGTTAGCACATTTGCACCAAACAGTTAGAGCACTTGATCATCAAAATACAGAGTAACACTTCTCCATTAGTGACACTCAACAACCCTTGACAATTCATCAACCCTTAAATGACTGCAACCAGACCTCAGATTTTGATTCCACCAGTATTCTTTCCCATCATTATTTCAGTAATAATGGTATGAACGTAACCAGCTGCCTGTTCAGTGTTAACAGGAAAAATAACCTATAGTGAACTACAATAGCTGGCAGCTAATCAAACAGCCAACAGAGGCTTTCTTTTTATCAAAGCTCCCCATCTAACACTGTTTGAGTTAGAAATATAATTCTTCCACTGTGGCTGCAGCATCTTGATGAAAGGCAGGATACGTAACATTCAAGTGTTATCTATCTAGAAGGCCATTCAGCCTTGGTAATGCCATTAGATTATCTTACTTCTCACAAGGACTAAAGGATCTTTGCCAGTATTAGTCAACAACAGACAGATTTGTTCCCCTTTCATTTCAGAAAATTAATCCAGACTTTTGACTGAGATAGCAGAAAAGAACAAAGAAGGGATCCTGCAAGTACACCTTTTTCAAGGCTGACGTCCTATGGGCATCAGTGCTGCTACCACCACTTCAGTTAGGAAATGACATCTATAATTGGATATTCAAGTATCCCCTTCAAAAAATGTTACTGATGCAGCTCTTACCTTCTTTTGGCAAAATGGCTACTGCAGGAGAACGATCAATGACTTTATAGAGCTCCCTGTCCACATACTGATCAAGCTCTATGAGCCTTTCTGAGGACAACTGTGACATTCCATGATCACTGGTGATTATGACATTTATCGCATCCCACAGCTTCGCCGCCTTCAGCTCAGAGATAAGATATCCCAGTTTGTTGTCAACATCACTAATTACCGGCCCCATAAGTGGGTTTTCTGGGCCCAAAAGATGTCCCAGCTCATCAGGCTGTTCCCAGTACAGGAGACCAAAATTTATGGGGTTTTTTGATGTAAACCACTCAATAAGCTTTGCAACTCTGTATTCAAAGGGAACAGATTCATTGTAGGGCATATAATGTGTGGGCAAGACTCCATGTATTTTCACATCTGTTCCAGGCCACATAGCTGCACCAGATTTGTGTCCTTTCCTCTGGTTCGTTACCCATATGGGGCTGGCCTCTTCCCAGAACTTGGAGTTATGGGTCTTCATTTTGGTCAGGGAGAAGGTTTCATTCAGGACAGGATCATACATCTCATTGGCGACGATGCCGTGGCTCTCTGCATAGAGACCAGTCACCAGGGTGTAATGATTGGGATATGTTTTCGTTATAAACACGTTAGCAACCTGCTTGACATGAACCCCATTCTCTATGGCATAATGAAAATTGGGAGTTGAGACTTTATAGATGTAATCCCATCGAAATCCATCAAAAGACACCAGCAGCACTCTGGACTTGGCTCGCTGGAGAGACAGAGCACTTGGAAGAAATAGTGTGAAAATGCCCAGGACTTTCCAGTAACTCATGGCTATTCTGGAAGGTGTCTGTCCCCTCTTCTGAGACCACATGGCATCTGCTGAATAGAGACAGAAAATCTGTTTGCGTTAATCAGTTTTGACAAAGTCATAATTTAATTTTTAAAATGAGTAGCTAAAATATTCCTTGCATTTATAAGATGTGTGTTGCAAGAGCACAGACTGACAGGACAAGGGAAAATGGCTTTAGACTGACAGATGGCAAGGTTAGATTAGGTGTTAGGAAAATATTCTCTACTGTGAGGGTGGTGAGACCCTGGCACAGGTTGCCCAGAGAAGATGTGGATGCCCCATCCCTGGAATTGTTCAATTGGAATTGCCAGGTTGGACAGGACTTGGAGCAGCTAGGTCTAGTGGAAGGTGTCCCTGCCGGTGGCAGGGGATTTGAACTAGAGGGCCTTTAAGGTCCCTTCCAACACAAACCATTTTGTGATTCTAATTCTGTTCATACAACTCAAGGACATTGACTATTTCTACTTATGACTGGAATTCCTTATCTAACAGCATGACATAATATGACACATAATTTCACATTGTATTGGGCGGTGTTCCCATGCCCCAGTTTCCTTTTGCCCTTCCCAAACACCTTCTTGTTCAAAACTCAGTTATCTACTCAAAGCAGTATCCCTGTAAGAACCCTCACACGGGACTTCCCAGTCTGTAACTGACTTTGTTTCACATTTTTTGGCAATTCTCTGGGACAAATCACTAATGAAAATCACTGGAAAACAGTGATTTTGCAACTAATAAACTCACCTTTATTCAGAGTACATCGATATCCTAGTTAATATAAAAAGTTATACTGTAACAAGCACCTGAATACCACTGCAACGATGGAATAAGATCTGTCATTCTCATAGAATACAAGATATATTGCATGGGAAGTTTTCTAACTCCAGTTCCCCAGTTCCTCTGATTCTCCTCAGTATCTCTCCCTCTCATACCCATATTTACACTTGAAAACAGCACAAGCACTGCTGATTGCCCAGAGAAGTTGTGGGCTCCCCATCCCTGGAAGTGCAACCTGGTCTAGTGGAAGGTGTCTCTGCCCATGGCAGGGCATTGGAGCCGGATGAGCTTTACAGTCCCTTCCAACCCAAAGCATTCTGTTATTCTAATTCCTTAATTGTATGCTTTTAATAAATAATAAATTATTTGTGTAGCTTGTTGTTTTGTTGTTCTTTTTCTTCCCCAAGGCCTTCCCACTACTGCTCTTCCCTGGACACCACCCAAGCACATCCACTGCCCCAGGGTCTCTCCACAACCCCACACCACAGAGCTCTGGGGGCCTGAGGGGCTTCGGAATCGGGGGACACAAAGCCAGTGGTCTGTGCACGTCAGGAGCTGCCACACGGGAGGACAGACAGACAGACAGATGGACAGAGAGACACACAGACAGAGAGACAGACGGAGAGAGAGACAGATGGACAGAGACACACAGACACAGAGACAGAGACAGACAGACACATAGAGAGAGACACAGAGAGACAGACGGAGAGACAGACGAAGAGACACACAGACACATAGAGAGAGACGGAGAGACAGACAGACACACAGAGAGACAGACGGACAGAGAAACGTAGAGAGAGACAGAGAAATACACAGAAAGACGGACGGAGAGACAGACGAAGAGACACACAGACACATAGAGAGAGACGGAGAGACAGATAGACACACAGAGAGACAGACGGACAGAGAAACGTAGAGAGAGACAGAGAAATACACAGAAAGACGGACGGAGAGACAGACACACGGAGAGACAGACGGACAGAGAGACACAGACACAGAGAGACAGACGGAGAGAGAGACAGAGAGACACCCAGAGAGGCAGACGGACGGACAGACAGACAGAGGGACAGACAGACAGACGGAGAGAGAGACAAACAGACAGACAGAGAGACAGCTGGACAGAGAGGCACACGGACAGAGCCACACGGACAGACAGGCCCGCCGGGCCGCGCTCGGCGCTCCGCACACGCCAATGNCCGACCCCCCCCGTTACCTGCGGCCCAGCTCCGGCACGGCCCGGCCCGGCTCCCCGTCCCTCCGCGCCGCGGGGCGGGCCCGGCCGGGCGGGGGCGGGTCCGGCTGCGCCGCCGCTGCGGGGGCTGCGGGGGCACCCACTGCCTCCTGACACCGCATCCCCTGCCCGACTGGCCCAGGGGCTGAATTTCCCCCTAATGTCCAGCCTGAACCTCCCCGGCACATTTTGATGTTCTTGTGCTGTCACTCGTCGCCTGTGTGATAAATGTCAATATGATTCGCGCCGGTGAAAGCCAAATGGGTAATTGCAGCCCCATAAAGGGAACAAGTTGTTGTTACTATAGAGGTGCTGT
>VXAU01000118.1:91387-163857 GCA_013399695.1 Formicarius rufipectus | reverse complement strand
GTTAGTTTCTCTGTTTCCCTACCAAGGAAATACTTGAATTATGGCTGAAGTGGTTAGTTTCCCTGAGCCCTTATCAGGGAATACATGAATTATAGTGGACGGAAGTGACACAATAAAGAAATATGTGTTGAAGACTGTTTGGCATCACATTGTAAAATGTATATAATGTAATGAATATGCATGAAGTAACTGGATAAACCCCCAATCTGTGCTGTGTTTGGTATGTGGTTTTTGGGGAGCGAGGACTCCCGCCACACCCAGCATGCTCTTTGCTTTCACCATATAACAAACTCATATTCTAAAACCCATTTTGGGTCTGAGACTCTGTTTCTCACACCTGGGATAAGAGGCCGGCCTGGCTCCCCTCTCCTGTCAGGGGGTCATAGAGAGCAATAAGGTCCCCCCTGAGCCTCCTCCTCTCCAGGCTGATCCCTCCTGGCTCCTTCAGCTGCTCCTCATCACACTTGTGCTCCACACCCTTCCCTGGACTCGCTCCAGCACCAAAATGTCCTTCCTGAAGTGCTGGGCCCAGAACTGGGCACAGGATTCCAGAGGTCTCAGGAGTGCTGAGCACAGGGAAGGAATCCCTGTGCTGGTCCTGCTGTCACACCATCAACCTGGGCACTCTCCGGCTCCTGTTCGTCCTCTGGAGCAGCACTTGGGGGCCCAGAGGGTGAGCAGACCCCCCATTTATTCCCTGGCAGATACATCCCCCCACATTCTGATGTCCAGACCCACAGCCATGCCCTGGAATGAAGAGCAAAATGAGTTTATCCCTGTTCTTCTCATGAGAAACTGAACTGCTGAATGGGACAAAAATCCAAGCTGGGGTTCCCATTCCCACCTTTCCTACCTGAGGATCTGTGCTATGGATGGATCCACAGCCTGTGTGAACACAAACCCCACCCTGCTCACTGGCATTGTACAAAACCATTATCTTCTTACTGGTGCATGGGAACATGCAGCTTACTAATCACTTTATAGCTGGCACTGCCTATCTGGTAAATATATATCTTTATCTATAAATTTATCTCCCCCTCTACAGGTATGTGTGTATGTGTATACCTATATATTTCTACTTCTCTACAGGCATGTATGTGTATATACAAATATATGTGTGTGTGTGTGTGTGTGTGTTACCTTCCCCACCTCACCCCAGCTCTAGGAATTGTAGCAGGGGACAAGGTTCTTTTAGTTGCTTTCTCGATGTCTTTTTTTCCTGCTTCATTAGGGTTCTGTTACAGGTATGACCCTGAGACTATAGTCCAAGACTAGAGATGCACATTGCTGCTGTGGTTGGCAGGAGCTGTGCAGATGTGGCTGCTGTACACGGGAAACTGAACTGGACCACATGTGTAGCACGAAGTTCATCATCGGGGATTCCTGGCTGTGGCCTGTACCAGAAGCTTGGGAAACAGCAGTAAAAGTCGTCAGAAATTGCACCTGTGAGTACTGAAATCTCTAGCTGGGTGTCCCTCAACAGCAATGTGCTGTCCCACGCTGTTGTTCTCATTAGCTAGGAAAAATTGTGCTCACATTTACTATTGGTTCGGGTTTGATTGTGGCTTCTCACTGGGATCCGGAGGTGTGGGCAGCTGCCTCTGCAATGGCTTCGATCAGTCACTAGAGGGTACAGGTGTACCTACATTTAAGGAACTGCTTTAAATAGCTGGAAATGATAATATTTGTCTTGGAGGCCAGAAATGGTTCAGCTGCTTAACATCGTTATAAAATGAAAACAAAGCACGGACAAAGAGTTTGCTAATTCCACCAAAATGTTTAATACCATAGTAGATTTTCATTGAAGTACAGAGCTAATGTGAATATTTGTACAAAATATGTGGTTAAAAATAGTATTGATTTATAATATATACAGATATGTCACATCCGTGTCAGAAATGCAGACACTCAAATGAAACCATGAGTAATGTTTTTAAATCTACAACAACATTCACGAAATATTTCTGCAGCTACCCACAGTAGGACAACTTGCCAAACTGACACTTAAGGATCCGTCAGTCCTTACAGATGGCATTCCTTTCGAAGTTTCTGAACAAGAACTCTGCTCTAAAATGGATTCAAAACATTTACCTTCATTAACTGAACAGTGAAGAGAACACATCTGTGTGACACTAATGTAGACACAATTTCCTCACACTAGATAAACAATCACAATAATTTGTAAAACCAAGGCTGGTTTTCTGGTGAGAATAACAGAGAAGTTAAACCCTTCTTGCTGGATATCCATACTGATGTGAAGAAACCCCTGACTCAAATGGGCCCCTAATACAGATCTGAATCCTAAAGTCTGTCTGAAGATTATGAATATCTTCATTTTTTTGTTTGAGACTGCTCACACTTCACAGCTTTCCCAGCCTGACTCTAGGAAGAATCTCCATAACAAACATCCCCAATCTAGGCTTTTGCTGCATCAGGCCATATTCTTATATTAAGAATATTATATTAAGATGACTCTTGCTGTAGCCCCAGAACCTCTGTGTAGTGACTGAACAAACTGACAGAAGGGGAGTGAGAATTCAGGCTGGTTTTTAAGGTTTTCTGAGCATCTCTGCAGTGGAGGCATTTGGGGTTCCTGCCCATCCAGTCAGTGGGAGTGCTGCTGCTGTTTTGCTTTTAACAGTGCCAGCTTCCCTCCCCTCCAAGCCAAAGCAAATACACTCCATACTTCAAATAGAGCTGTGGGAAAGAACTTTTACAACACTTCCTCCTGCTCATTTTACTCTTGAATGCTGCAGTTTACATGTATTTAAAAAGAGAGCACAGCTCACATCAGAAAAACATTTCCTGAATACTGAAATACTGAAAGCTGCTGTGCTCCCCCAGAAGATGGGCTAAACCAGGAAAAGCTGCTTGGGTTTTTGGTTTTTGGGGGCTTTTTTTGCTAGCATAACTAATTATTCAAAAGCTTTGTGTGAGAGTGAGTATAAATTAGGGTCTAGCTGACACTTCAGTCCATACCTGGTTTTGCTTTTTGGTAAAACAGAATTAAATGTAATTTTAATTCTGTTTTAGAATTAAGGGGGGGGGAGCAAGGAAATGCAAAGGTCTTAAATTCACACTGGTATGTGAGAGAAAGCCTGAAGCAGCTAAAAGTTGAGTAGTAAAATGTTTGCCACAAAAGAAGGACCAAAAATAAATTTGGTAAAGGTTCTTTAGTGGATCTGAAAGCACTGTAACCATAATCAGCCTGAGATCCCCTGGGACACACAGTTCTCTGCCATTCACAGCTGAAGCTCTGAAGCTCATTTCTCAGTGCTGCCTCCAACGCTAAGCAAGATGGAAGAGCCACAACTGGCATCTCAGTTACACAGCATTTCAGTCAGGTCAGATGGAGAACCTCACTGTCGTGGAGAAAAAGCTCCTTTGGTGCTTAAAGTGAAGAATAAACCAGGCCCCCTGCATTTCACTTCTAAAGTACTCCAGAAGAATTTCACTATTACTACTTTTTCTAATAAAAATGGAGGTTAAGGCCTGTCCTTTCCAAAGGAAGCAAAGAGCCCATAGTTTACATTTCCAGCCAGACTTTTTAAGCAAATCTAAATTTTTGAATCATGAACAATCACGTTTTGAGAAACTAAGTCTTTTATGCCAGGTGCGCACACACACACAAAAAATGTCAGTTTTCCAAATCCAATATAAGAATTTCACATGACAGTTATCAGCAAACTCATTTCCCAGTTTCAAGTCCTTTGCAAGACCAGTACAAACTGATGGGAGAGACATCAAATAATGAATTTCAAATTTTATAGCAGTGAATGTTATAAAACTTTCCCCAGCCTGGCTGGCAGCTGCATGCCACGTTCCTTGTCCAAGCACTCACGCCCACTGCATCAGCCATGGTTATAAAAGCATAGTGAGAACCACATCATGTCAGGGATGTGCTTTTGCTCACCAGGACCTGTGCTACAGCTTTTTTCTTATGTGTACACCGAGCCAAATCCACAGCAAGTTCACATGACTCTGAAACTGCAGCAGCTTAAAATGGAACATGGCATATCCTGCCAACAAGAGGGCTGCTTTGCCCCTTATTTCTACTAAAACAGAGTTCGGCCTATGTCACACATTAAGCATTTTCAGTTCTACCAGGGGTATACACCACACTACTCAGTTCATTATATAGTTTAACTCTTTAAATGTTGCTTTTCCAAATGCCAATGCAAGCAGAACACAAAAATACTGTTTGCCATATTTATTAAACTAAGCTCTGAATTATACAAGTGTAAAAGTGATTAAGTAGCCAGTAGCTTTTTAATACTCCTATAAAATATGACTAAATAGAATATTTCAAAAGTATGTACAATGCAATGGAAATGCTCATGGCATCTGTGAAAGTGCTCAGACAAACCACTGGAATCACATCCCGTGAGGTGGTTCGGTCCATTCCTCGGTACAAACAATAGTCTGCGCTCTTGCAGAAAGCATTTTTGGTGTTGCTGAATGGAAGGGGGTAACAGACCAAAATATAACCCACCCCTCCCAACCAATTCAGGATCAAATTAATGCTACACAATTTATCCATGGGGAGAATTTTTATAATATAAAGCACTTTACAGTAACTATGTCTCGTGTCTTGTTATGGTTGAGGAAGGGATGCTCTTGCCATGTTTTCTTGACAAAAACAAAGTGTACTAGAGTGTGTCTGTATGTTACAAATGGGGCAGTTTGTACTACTTTGTTTTAATTTCAAAAATCAAGGCCACAGAAATTCTTTGTTGTTCTGTTCCAAAAGAGGAGATTCCAAAATACCCCTTTCTCCATGCACTGGCGATGTTTTCATTCTTTAAACTGTACTGAGGAAGTCATTAAAATTTTGATTTTGTATCTGAAGAGGTCAGAAAGGACAAGCAGGCAGCAGAAACAGCAACTGTACTCCCCTGATTTCCTTCTTTTAATTTCCAAGGAGCAGCGGGAGTGATGTCCACCCAACGGAGGCCCCAGGGCACTGCCGCCAGCTGCTCCGTCGGCTCCTGCTTTGGGAAGGAAATTAAACGGATGTTGGCTGTGTCACTGTGCTTCAGGAGCCTTAATGTAACAGTGACATTTCATTCTTCCGGGGTTATGACATGAATCTACTGACACCTGTGAGAAGTGCAAGTCAGAGCGACTGAGCTCAGAGATGCTACAGAAAAGCAGATTCTCACTGAAATAAGCAGGGGCTTTGCCTCTGATATACTGAATTAAATAGGACAGTTCGCCTTCCAGATGGTCAGCATGTTTTGAAAGAAGCTTTCTTTCCTTGCCAGGCAAGAACCAGCCCTTAGCAAAATACCAGCTTCTCTCAAGAGTCACAAATGCTGTGACTTTGATGATAAGAACATTATTTCATAACACCTGAAACATTATCTTTATGACAACCATTGTTTTATCCTATACAGGTGATACATAAGCTTTGACCACAGTTACAACAATTTTCAGGTTTGCAGTTGTGTTCTGTTTCTGTGCTTTAAGCAATGAGCCGTGTCCCACTCTCTCCTGGGTAGCACTACAGTTTTACAAAGCCCAGAGCAGTCAGCAAACGGGGCCTCATTTTAAATCTGTCTGAAAATGCACTTTGAGGAAAGAACATTTAAGGTCCAGTGATTTAATCTGCAGTATAGTTTTACATAATTTGAGGCCAAAGTCCTTGATTCAGAACCAAGTCTCTTCAAAGGGAGAGAATATAGCCACAAGGACAAGATTCAGCCTCCAACAGTCCTGCCTGTAAAAAAGTCCAGAGTATCACCTTTGATTGGTGATGATCTCTGATCACTTATGTGTTTAAATCTTACTGTCCCTGTTTATACTGGTCTAAACCCCACAGACCTCAGCATTCTGTACGTTCTCAAAAAAGCCAATGGTGTTACCCCTGAAATATAGTGGCCTATGACAGTGTTTTCAACAGAAACATCAGGGTACAGTCCTAGGGCTGTAAGTGACAATTTGTTTACTTAAAACCAATTCTAAATACATCACTGAAAAAATAATTGAAGTGAAACCTCTAAGGAGTTACTTTAAGAAAACTTTACACAGATATCATGAGGATATTAAAGCACCACTTTCTGTTCAGTTTCTGCTGTAATTAATGTGCTTCTATCAGTGTAACACACGCACCACAATGTCCATAATGCAGTAACAAGTATCACATTATAGATATATGCTACATAAAGCACTACATCTCATCAGGAACAACAGGGGGCTGTGGTGGTCAGAGAATGAACTATATGAGAATGACAAGTCCTCATTCTCAGAATGTCCTCCCCATGCACGCTGGGAATGCCATCTCCTGCCCTCACTGACAGAGCAACACGCCTGTTGTCCTGGAAGTGCCACCGAGCCAAGACCCCAGCAAGGGGAACTTGACCCTGCCGAAGCTTTGTAGTCTTGCTGCTCTTTAAGGGTGCGATGGAACCCTCCCTCAGAAACCAGATCATTAGGTTTTATCACAAAAATCTTGATTACAGAACCTATGCTGACTTTTCAGATCCTAGAATGAGCTTCCAAGATGTATTTACTTATTTTAGCCTGTAAAGGATTTTAAAGGGTGGAATCTTGCTGTGCCATTTCATAGTCACTTTGGGGAGTACAGCTGCAGCTAATTAGCTAAAAAATCCCACTGTACCTTGCACATATGCTCAGTTTCTGCAGTATTAATTTCAATGGAACTACTCATGTGCATAAATTAAGCGCATGCTTAAATATATGCAAAATCTGAGCTCAAATGTCTAGAAAATATGTTCTCAAAATGACAAGTATGCATTAAAAAAATAAATCATCATGGAAGATCTGCCAGACAGGGAATCCGGGGTCTGTCTGTTGTCAGCCATGATGCAAACACAGAACAGTTTTTGTAACCCAGTATATATTGCAAGTGAAAGAAACATGCAGGATGAAGTGAAAAAAAGAGGCTTCAGTTGCATGCAGTCTAATTTCAAGTGTGTAATTATGGTCCTGTTTTCTTTGGCCTAAAAAAAGAGGAAAAAAAAAAGCCAACAAAAGAACTCCAACTAACCTCTCCTCACCTCCACAAACCCAAACTGCATACAGCTCAAAAAGGGCTTTGAAGCACAGGAAGTGGGAAGGGAAAAGGGCTGAATATTAGAGATTTATGAGTAATTACAGACAGTTTCAGGGCTATCCACCACACCACACTACAAAAGCATTCAGCCTGTATCATCACTAGAACTTACAGCTGTGACTGAGAGCAAAGAAATCCCATCTTAAATGAGCAGTCAGTCAGCTTCCCTTCCTCAGACTCAGAGAGAAGCAATCACTCTTACCTTGATGGAAGATAAACTGACAATCCCTGCTGATATTCTGGCTCCCTCCTCCTCAGAGAGGACTGACAGACACCAGACCCTCCAGCAAGCAGCTGCCTCCCGCCTCAGCCCAGAGAGCTCCATCTCACATCCCTGCCACCATGACAGACCAGTGTTTTCTACAGCTGCTGGTGGAAGAGGGGGGCTTTCTGCTGTTCTTGAAAATACTGCAAAGGTGGTATTCCTTATAGAGAATTCCAGGGGGATGAAAAGGCCACCAAGCTGCTAGTAGATTAAAAACAACACACATACCCCCTTTAAAAAAATAAAGGAAAAAGGGAAAAAACTGTCTGCTGGGAAGAGAGGAGGGCAGAGGGGCTTGATGAAGGGCAGTAGCAAGTATCCTGGGAGTTTGAATACCAAGCATGGTATCAGCCTAATTTCCACCCCTTAAGGATCTCTCTAGGAGTGATATTTCAGCATGCAAATTACAGCTGTGAAAACATCCTCAGACTGAAACCCTCGTTTCTTCAGCCTAGTTTTGCCCTTTCTAGCTAGATCTACTAGTTGGTGTGATATGGTTACATGTACAAATATCTTTTTCCTAGCCCTTTTGTTACATAGCCTTGATTACTGTGAAGGGGTTTCAATGACATTAATGTCCCGGTACTTGGAAGGCAATGGCTGCCTTTGAACAGAATAAAGCAAACAAAAACCGAGAGCTGTGCTGGAGGAGAGAAGTGCTGCTTCTGCCGGAGAGGCTCAGTTAGATACAGGCGGCGGCAGACCGGGACGTCGAGTTTGAATGATTTTTGGCTTTGGAGAATTCTTTGGGTCCTCGTCTTCTTCCATGTCGCTGTCGCAGACGTGCACTACCACACTGGGAGTGGACTCTGTTCCTGCGTGCAGCTCGTATTTCTCGCCTGGAAGCAGAGAAAAACAGGTACATCAAAAGGCAGCAGGCTGAGCAGAAACACAGACTGTGGCGCTCCCGGACCACAGAATGGTCCTGCACCTGGACAGAGCAGGTGAGCGTGTGCTGCTCCTAAACACAGGTGAGGGCCAGCACGGCTCTGCCAGACCCTGCTGATGCTGCCCTGGGGCTGTGAGCACTGGTCTGTAAGGCACCATAAGCTACAGGCACCATGGTGTCTGTAATTGTGCTTTGCACTAATGTTGGTGCTGACAGCAGTGAACTAAACCCACGAAGAGGAGAAAGAACACGGAAGTCCATGGTTAAAAGAGGAAATGGAGCTCAACCTATCAAGCCTTTGGTCTAAAGTCATGTCATATTTGTTGGGTTGGGGCTGTCTTTATTGTTGTTGTTGTTTTCCTTCACTTTAGGGTGGCTCCGGTTACATTTAAAGGCCAGTAGACTCTGCAACTTATTGTCTTTAGACAGACTTCAACACTTGATCTGATTTCTACAGAAATAAAATACGTATCTCTGCTCCAGATGGATTTTGAGTTTCAAACCACTTTAGCTGGGGCTGTAACAACTTTTGTCTCTGTAGATGAGATTACACAGCACAGCCTATCAATGCCCACTAGCAGGCTAAATGCTTAAACAGTAAATTACACTTTTTAACTATCTACATTCCTTATTTAAGTCTCCACCTGGTAGTCCTGCAAGGAAGTTAAACATGGCTTGGGTGGTTTCCTGCCAGAGTCCAGAAGCAAACAAAGGATTAGACACAGGACTTTCAGTCCTGCATTCAGCCTGCTGGCACTACATGTGTCCCGGATTGTACACAGGATACAAGCAGTTATTGGTTATTAGATTGCAAGCAATTAAGACTTAAAGGAAAAAACATTCCCTTCAAAATATTCAGAGGTGAGGAAGGTGAGGTCCCAGTGTATCCAGCTGACCCCTGTGGTGCAACAACTCCCAAAGGCTGCAGCACGGGCAGAACCCGGCAGTGCCAGGTGTTGTCTGATGGAAGAAAATGGCATTCCCTGCCTCAAAGCACTTGGCACTTTCTCATGCTCCTAAGTTGGATTTTCATTTGTTAGCCATTTTGTGGCAGAGTCATTCATGTGAGAAAGGAGTTGCAGGTTTGGCCCTGCATTAGCACACACAGTTCTGCAACTGTGCTCACGTGCTTCTTTGTGCTGGCAAACTCCTGGTACAAATAAGCCTGAGTGGCTTGAGACTAGAGGACGTGCTGTATTTTTGCCTAAAAAATAGGAGGCAACTTGTGAATAATAGCTACAAGTCAGGCATCTTGCTGTGAGAAACATTTTACTGCTGTGATACCATTAATGTTGACATTTAACTGCTCTATTTTTGGCAACCTTTCCTCTGAATCCAAATTGAGCAAAGCATTACAGGTCTTGCTGATAGGCTAAAATATAAAAAAGAGAAATAGCTCGGTTGTGCTGCATTGAGAAATTATATGGTTTTTCTTTGCCCATTTTCCCTGCAGGCTTCAGCTAATTTCTCAGCTCTGGGCTGACGTCAATGCTGCCATCCAGCACCGAGGGCTGCATTGGTCACTGTCAGCAGCAGGCAGCTCTGCAACGCAGCACTGGGCTCGTCCTCCTACACCAGCACCGCCCAGTAAATCAGATTCACTGCCCTCTTAAAAGGTAATAATCCCAGTTCAAATGCCACATTCTTTTACTGCTCGAATCCTTCCCAGAAGGACTCCTTCCACTGAAAAAGAGCAGTGGAAATAAGTACAGACACAAGGAAAAAAATATTCAGATGCCTCTGGCACGAGTAGCTGCAGCAGCAATTAATGTCACTTTGCAAACCAAAATGGGATGCACTCATAAATTAGGTTTTTAAGGTATACAGTTTCTGAGCATAAATGAGCTGCACACTCTGTTCTGTACTCAGGATTATTCATGCCTGCAGAACTGTGGCTCAAATGGCACAAAACCTTTCCATGGCTGAGCTAGGAAGAGGACAACAGTAACCCCGGGACTTCTGTACAGCTGTATCTTGTTCCAGAACATAACTGCTGTTTGTGGAAAAACACTAAGGTGATAAGCACAAAAATTGTTGTTGTTGGCTGGACTTCGTGAACGAAGATCCTGGGATAAGCCTGCGCAATGGATTTTTTAGGTGAGGGACAGTGTGCGCGGAATTGGCCCCACCCCCTTTACTCCTGAGGTTCATCTTGCCATGGCCGAGCACGCTCAGATGGCGACAGCGAGTTCCTCCTGGATTCGAACCGGCGTCCTCAGAGGAGGAGCCGGCTCCACAGGCGGGGGCCTACGCCACTCGGCCAACGACTGCCGCCTCACAAGTGTAAAACATTAAGGAAAAAAACCAAAAAACCAACAAACAGAAAAGCAGAAAAGCAATAATGTCAGGTTGTTGAGCAATCCTGGGAGCCCACATGGGTCAGAGCACCAGGGGAAGACCTCGCCTTATCCTCTCTGCCACTGAATGACACAAACGTGGCACTGCAGCCACGCCTGCCAGAGATGATCAGTGGCAAGCACAAAAATAAGCATCCAATGGATATAGCCGGATTAGCCCTTCTGCTTTTCTCTATGGTTTTTTTCTTTCCTCTTAAACAACACCTCCAGCATAATAATAAAAAAAAAGTTAAATTTGCAGCACTGAAGTAATAGTTGAGTAATAATCACTGCCATCAAGTTATGTTTACAAGACCTATGTTGTCCCAAGCTATGAGTAGCAAGTCGAGTCAGCATAGTTAAGAGTCACCAACTACTGTAGCCAATTCCAATCCAGCATTTGTCCAGCCATCTCATCCAGATGCCTCTGATGTGGCCTCACTTGTGTTCTCAGGCCCTACATTGCCCCATGCTCCTGCTACTCCCACTCACCTGAAGAACTCTTAGAGGCTAAGCCAAAGGACTCTTGGGGAGAACAGTCTTTCTCCTTCAGCAACATTTGCTCTATCTCTATCCTTTAATAATTAGTTTAACTATTTACATAAGCTGAGATAGCAATGGTAACTCACATAAATTTACTCAGAAAAATATCACAAAATTTATCAAGTGTACTTGAGCATCCAATCTCTGCCTTCAGGATGTAACACAGGGAAGAATTAAGCTGTGGCATCTCCACCATACAGATCTGTCAGAAAATATTTCTGACAAACCCCTGAAAAAAGCAGTGATGTTCTCCTTTTCACTTGTTTCACACACGAAAAACAGTAAGAATTTGAAGTTTCCCCACTCAACAATAAGCACAGCTACTTTTACGTCACTGGGCCCAGCCTTTGGTGACCACACGAACCATGAGTGAACCCGCAGCCTTGGGTGATTCAAGAAAGATGACTAAAGAACAGCACAAAAACGACTTACAGTATTTCAGAATTAAAAATAACTGCATGGGATTTTCTATCCCTTTGTGAATCATTACCATGACCTTTCATTGATGCTACAGCTCCTGTCTAATGAAGCCCTTTTGTCCAGCAAGGATGATGTTCATATAACTAATGAATAATGAACTAATGGTAATGATGCTGTGTAGCTACCTCATCCCTGATTCAGACTCAGGAGTGAAGGTTAATGGGTTCAGAGCTGCCCATTCCATGTTAAATGTGGCATTAGCATCTTCTACTTACAGTCCCTTCATCCCAGTATGTTACAAATAATAGGGTGGTCCTCTATACAGGTGCATGGTGATGACAGAACAGCTACAGCCCATCCCACAAAACAGCTCCACAGCATGGATGTGCCATATGCAAAACGGAGGAGCAGCTCCATGGAAGCTGATACATTACTGATGTTGTTGAAGGAGCAAGGGAACCTCCTCTCCTAACCAAAGTTTTCTGCACCCACCAGCTCTCCTGGTAAGGGGAGCAAAGGGCAGAAGCAGCCATGGGACAGCAGGAAAAGGATGGACAGATGAAAAATTTTATCACCATTTGTTTGTCCCTCCATCTCCTTTTAATCCTCCCTGGGAGTCATATGAAGTATTTAGGATTTCCTTTCCTGTATGTAGCATTTCCTGGGTAGGGTCCTGCTCTCTCCTGTTTTCCCCTTCCCTGAGGAAGGGTGAGCCAAACAAAGGATGGATCAGGGGCAAGAGCTATGTGTCCTCCTCAAGAAGCCCAACTAGAGCGTGTCAGGAACAGCCACTTCTGAATTGCTCAGAAACAAAAATGAAACCCAGACCCAACAGGAAAGTGGCACAGATGGCTGCCAGGTCTCCTCTGTGTCCCAAGAGCCACCACTGTGGGCCCAAGAGCCACCATCTGTGACACTTCAAAATAGTGCTCTTGTAATGTGAAAAATGTATTTTACATGACCTGGAGTGCAGCCTGAGGTGCAAAGCCTGTTGGAATGCTGACGAGGGGTTGGGAAATGTGGAGAGAACCAAAACTGGTACAGACTTGTCTATAGGGGCCACTGGAGACAGTGCCCAGCCTGCACTGGTTTTCCAACAGTGCCTGAAGCTGTGGAGGTGAGTGGCAGCTGGGAGAGTGTAAAATCACACCGGGGAGTGTAACGGAGCAGGTAAAGTGCTCAGCACCCTGACCTGTATTGTGTGTAATTGTATAATGCAGATCTCATCAGCAGAGCTGTGATCTGTGAATCAAAGTCATGGGACAGAGGGAATTTGTGTGAGCAGCAGGCAGGGGTTGAGGCTGGCAAGTGGAGGCCAGGCTGGCACCTGGAGAAAGTGCAGAGTTAGAAAGTAAGGTAGTGCAGGGCAATCTGTTGTGAAGAAACTGAGGTTTGAAAGAGGCAGTGGGGGAAGGAGGCCAGATGTGGGCAGGTTGCAGAGTGGACAGGGAGAGGGTAAGACTGCTTTCCAGAAAAGAAACGTGTCTTGGTTTTTAGTATCCAGGGTCAGTTTGTCACTGTGTGGGTGTGTATTCTAAAGCCTCTATGCCATTTTTTCCCATGAACTGCTCACAATGGCACATTAGCAGCTATTGTCTAAGGGACAGCACACCCCTCAGGCTGCAGGCTGGGTGTTTTGGAACTTCTGTGAGATAAGGAAATTCTTCTGCCTCCACACCCACCTGAGGGGTCATGTCTGCTAATGGCCCATCAGGGGTATCAAAAATAGGTCACTGTTTATCTCACAGAGTAAATCACCCATTGTTTAAGTCTCCGCCCTGGGGGAAGGACTGGGCGGAGCCTAGGTGAATATAAGCAGAGGATTTTTGGGCCTAGGGAACTCTCTTCAGATCCAGAAGAGGACCCGAGCCACGAGCAGACTGCGACTGCCACCAGACTGCAACCATCACTCTCACCAGCAGAGGATTTCAACTGCTCTTCGGAGGGACACGCCAAAGCTTTTTCTTCCCATCCACCAACCCCCCCCCCTGGGGGTGACCCAGCACCGGCTACTCATCTCATCACCTGCGGTCTGTAAAATACCTCCGTGCCTGCCAGGGACAGAGACTGGGGGAGGGAAGGGGTTTTGCTCAGGTTGTTTTTTTTTCTTCTATTTTACTCGGTTAGTTCTGGTTGTTTTTGTTTATCTTAAATATATAGATATATATATAAATTATAGCTAGGAACTGTTATCCTTCCATTTATCATATCTTAATTAAAATTTGTTTTGAAATTGAAGGAGATTTGTCCCTCTGTTTTAACTATAAATTTTTCTAAGCTCTCTAAACTAAGACAAAACGGTATATTCTAGTGCCAAGAGGATAGTTTGTAAATCACTGCACTACTAAATGGCAAACAGCTGCCTTTCCTTTGAGAGAAGCAGCTCTGCTGTAGATACAGTTTGGACATGGAGATTCTCCCTTCCTCCCCTTTCAAACATTTCTCACATAAAATTCCTTCTGGTCTTCCTCAGTGGGATGAAAAGACATGAGGGCCTAGAGTACATAACAGCTTGGTAGGCTGCAAGCATTCCTGTAGGAAAAGGTTAGGGCCAAGTCAAGCCAGGGAAGGATACTACCTGGACGTGACAGGCAAACAGCCAACCAACCACTCCAGCTCAGCACAACGCCTTTATATCTTCATTGGCATTTCAAATCTGAACTTCTTTTGACAGCAGGAAGGCTTTCCATCAAACTGATTAATGATCACACTTTATTTGCAATGTACTGAAAAATAGTAGGCTGGTGGTCAGCACCAGGCACAGTCACAGTTCCTGGCTCTAACTGATCTACAACATTCTGTTCATGCCTCATTTAAAGCCTAATTTCTGCATCTGCAGAAAGTGAGAATACACATCAATCAACCAGGATCTTAATTAAATATGCCATGATCTTCCATAAGAAGTAAATGCACCCTCACTGATCTCAGTTTAAAGTGGAAGGACCAAATATCAGCTTCTCTTAGAGCACAGCAGGAAGAAACCTGTTCCATCAGACCTCTGAGATGCTACTCCATTACTGCTGCAGCAGAAACACCTGGCCCAAAACTGAGCTTGGAAAAAGAGTGCACACAGCAAATCTGTTAACTCACTTCTAACATATTCATTATACTCTGGAGAAAATCTCCAAACGTTTTGCACTCAGGGAGAGTTTTGGTCTCTAATTTTGTGGCTACGATAATTAGGGCAGCGTACTGTGACAGGAGGTGACCTGTATTCATGGAATGGGAAAGGAGTGTGTCCAAGTGGTGCATCTTGCATTCCCAGCGAAGTGGGTCAGTAAAACTCACCTTGTGCTGAGGACATACAAAAAAGATACTGTTCACCATTTACTAGCTCAAATGAGTTTTCCTGGTCCTTAGATATTTATTTTACCAAATCACTATATTTAATACAGCAAAGGCTCCTCACAAGTTAATGACATGGAAGTCAGAGTCCAACATCCACAGTTCTGTAAACAACTGTGCCAGTGTTTTTTGGTAGTTGATAAGCCACAGTTACATTTTTTAATTGCGTTTCCAAATGAAAAAAAATCTCACTTTGCTGAGGCTACCAGTGCTATTTGATTCCCAGCAGGAAGTCCTACTGCTGCAAGACTGAGAAATGAGTGTTGGTGGGATTTGTTTTTCAATGAAATTCTAAACATAGCAAATGTACGATTGAGAACAGCAACACTATTTTAAACCCGCCCGCTGCAGTTAACTAAAATTGATCCCTCTAACGACTGCTAAAAATAGAAAGAAGACAGCACACAGCGACTCTTTCAAATTGCTCCCTGCAGGCTCCTTAAATCCGGGTGAATTTGACCTTCACACAAAGCTGTCCCAGAGTGTGGGACAATGAGTGATATTTCACATTCCACTGCTCCAGAACAGGAATTGATTTATTACCCAGCTAGTTCGGGAATTCGTTTACATGTTTCCATTTATAACACTACTGCATCAAAGGAAAAAAAAAAAGGAGGCTTTTGTTTTTCTTTTATTCAGCAGTTTAGAAGCAAAGTATCAATTCTGGAAATAATAACATGCTGTATAGTATGGAGTGTTACACCTCACTGCCTTTTTCTGTGGGCTTTCCTGCTGAAGGGGAATAAACCACAGGAATCTTTGATGCTCTCCTGATACGTATTTTCCCCCTGGGAGGTATTCCATGTGAAAAAGGTAGGGGATAATCCTGCAAGCCTTGTGAGTAACGAAACATCTTCCTGCATCCCACGCACTCCAGCTCTGGGTTACTCTGGTGCAGTTGCACAAAAGCCCCAGTGATAAGATGTCTTCAAGTGGAAGCTGCTCTCAGAGCAACCAAGCAGCACCTCCAGTATAGCTGGGGAGAAAACAATTCTCTCATCCCACAAGAATTTCAGAAATAAACCACTAAATTTTCATGAGCTCTCCCCTCCAATTATTATTAGATTGGATCCGAAGTGTTGCATTTTGGTATTAAGATAATTTAATAAGCTATTTTTTCCTTGTGGTTTATGAATGTAAATTAGATTAATTTCCAAACAATGCTGCTTAGACCTGAAACTGGAACCTTTTCCATTTTGAAAATTTTAAAGGAGGATGCTTTAACTTGGAAACAAAACCATTTGTAAAGATGGCTTAATTAAATCGAAAGTAACCCTCTCCTAAGAAAAGTTTTGGTTTTATCAGATGAGCATTTTCTAATGGGGAAGCATTATTTGGAAATCCCAGCTATCCTCAATTAGCTGACAATGGGAAGACAGAAGAAAGCCTATCTGCATTACCCACTGACACCTATTCCATGCTAACAGAGGCTACAACTTACCCCATTCCTCCTGCATGCAGTTTGAGCATTCCTAACAGAGCAATCCTGCTGGGATTGGGAAAGGGTGGCTCTCTCTCGACAACCTTGTTAACATGAGAGATTCTCCACTCCAGTGGGAGGTGCTGTGATGCCTAAACATTTGATGAGGTATCTGCATCTCGGAATGCCATACTGAGGAGATGTCAGTTAAAGCAAAAACTCCTCAAGTTCATGGCCAAACATTAGTCAAGTTCCCACCTAAGCCATCATCTCATCTAAGCGCAAACATCAGCACAAGAAATTCTATAAGAAAGCTTTGATCTCTTGTTCAACCCAACAGCACTCACGAGCTGCAGGTAACATACAATTCTGTACATACATATGGCAAAACTCATTCTCAAGTAAAGAACCAGTTGATATCCATCAATTTAAATCCAAAGCTTTAATGTGACTTACAGGCTTTATGCCAACTCCCTCTACAGCTATTATCTATGCTGATAATTCGTGTCTTCTTTTGCTGACATATTTTCACCCAAGGGCCACAGGCTTACCTGGTCCAAGCTTGGAAACTGCATAGAGGAGGTCGTAGTTGATGACAGGTGTTGCATCATCTATTGGTTGCCACCCCACAGGTGGGGAGGCTGGAGGCGAGATGAGAAACTGTTTTGCAGGCTGTGGTGGTGCCAAATGAAGCTTGTCTCCATCTGTCTCAGAGGTCTGAATCTTTAAAGAATAACAAAGACATTGTTTAGGACAGGATAAAATCATGGAATAGTTTGGGTTGGAACGGACCTTTAAAGGTCACCTCATCCAACCCTCCTGCAATGATCAGGGACATCTACAACTGGATCAGTTTGCTAAGAGCCCTGTCCAACTTGACCTTGACTGTTTTCAGGGATGGAGCATCCACAGCTTCTCTGGGTAATATGTCCCAGTGTTTCATGTTCATTGTGAAAAACTTTTTCCTTACATCTAGTCTAAGTCTGCCCTTTTTCATTTCAAAACCATTCCCTCTTGTCCTATTGCAATAGACCCTGATAAAAGGTTTGTCCCCATCTTTCTCACAAACCCCCCTCAAGTACTGAAAGATCACAATAAGGCCTCACTAGAGCCTTCTCTTCTCCTGGCTGAATGACCCCAACTCTTTCAGCCTGTCTCCATAGCAGAGCTGCTCCAGCCCTGTGATCATCATCACGTCTCTCCTCCGGATCTGCTCCAACAGGTCCATGACCTTCCTTGTGCTGCGGACTCCAGAGCTGGATGCAGCACTCCAGGTTGGCTCTCACAAGGGCAGAATAGAGGGGGAAAATCACATGCCTGGACCTGCTGATCGCTGTTCCTGTCACACAGCCCAGGGCAGGGTTGGCTTTCTGGGCTACCAGTGCACATTGCCAGTTCATGTCCACCTTTTCACCCACACAGGATAGCTAAATGGAATGATTACTCAAAACATACACTTCTAAACCCAAATGCCACCCAGGAGGAGTTTCAACGTCAGTCTCAGCAGAGAAGGTGTGGAGATGAATTTCATCTCAGCCTTACAGATGGTGCCTCTGCAGTAAATGCACAGTGGGGGGCTGTTATATCAGCAAAGCTATGCTGTTTGTGCCTATTGTCTATCTCCTCTGAGGATAAGTACAAAGCTTTGCTATCCACAGATGCTAGTTCAGACATTTTTGAGACTGAAAAGATACTGTTGTGATCTCCTGGTCTAAATGCCTAAATAAAACCAGACATTACAGAAGAAGCCAGTAACTTATAAGGCCTTATAAGGACTTCAGAATGGTTTCTAAATATTTCATTTCTTTAGCTGAAGTGAAAAAAGGAATCTGTCAAGTTCCTTAGTAATTTGCAACTGAATGTTCTCATTTCCATCTTAAATTATCTAGTTTAACTCCTCTCTTTTCTTTTATGTTAAAGAAGCATTGACACAAATGAATTATACTACAGCCATACCTGAGCAAGGTTACAACCGGCTCAAGTCCAGAACAATAATCTGCATTTCCATGACAGCAAACACGTCAAGATGCTGACAACCCTGCCATACTGGAATGGGGTTTGCAAAGAGCCAGTCTGGGTCTCACAGCCCCATGTTTCCCAGAACTTCTAGGTCTGGAGGTGGCTATTCAGTCTGGCTCAGGCCATACACTGCTCCAGACACTGTGCTGCTTCCACACCCTCATGCCTGGACATGACAACTAAGCTCTTTTAAGACTGAGTGTACTGGAGAGCACAGTACAGATACCAGAATGGCTCTGCAGGAAATCAGCTTAGATAGCAAAACCAGTCACTACTGTGTGTATTTTTCTTTTTCTTGTTATCCCCAGTTTCCAATTAATATCTTGACTGTTCAGTTGGAGGGAAATGATTCTCAGATCTACTTAACTGCAAGTTTTGAAACATTTCAGAAAGAAAGAATCAGAGCAAGGTCCAGGAGATTAAGGCATATAAAATGGGATTGAGGCAGATTCTCAACACCTAAATCCAACAGTAAGATCTTCTGAACTCACTTCCTGCCAAGGCTCAAAACAGCTCCCACTCTGACCAGGATGAAGAGGATCATAATTTGATAGCCTCTTGGATTTGCTTGATACCTTCAAATGAGTCAACCTGCAACCCCAGACCTTTGAAGGGCCAATCTGGCAGCTCAAAGCACGCTTACACTGGTCATAGTCACTAGTGGGTATCTCACATGCCAAAGTGGCCACAGCAGTTTATTGAAGTGCATCCAGAAGAAGCAGTGATTGGGTTCTCAGCCTCTCACCTTTTTATATCCTCGCTGGAACCGAGTGTCCACTCAGGCTGTGGGAGGCCTGTGTTCTCTCTCCTTTGGCCAAGGAGAACTGAACCCTCGCCTGACACTTTCATTAGCTGGATATAAGCACTTATACCCCCAGGCTGGGAATGTTGTTCTTCCCCTACCTTCTTCCTTTTACTTGGACTTCATAAATTCTTTCTAGAGAATTCAATATTTGTAATTCATGTGTTCAGTAAGGGAAAAAAAAAACACAGGCAAGAGGAAGCCTGACTGTGGCTCAGGGTTGCAGTCAAATACCCGTTGTTGTAAATCACCTCTAAGCTATATAATTCTGAGTGTTGAATAAGCAACTTTAGTCCTAAGTGGCCCTTTAAATTTATTGCAGACCCTCAGGGCAGGTACAGTTCAGTCAACATAAGGAGGTTTGAGTAATCTTTTAGCAGAGAGATTTGGCATGGGAGAAACCTTTATTACTTTTATTCAGTGTTACTGCACAATATTTCTACAAAAGCTCTGCACTAACACAGAAGCAGATTCCAGATTTCATTACCTGTGCAAAATACAACTTTAACTTCTTCCCTCTGAACTGTGTTTCATGCAGTTCTATTCTGGCACGAGCAGCTGATTTGGGACTGCTAAAATTTATCCGCACACGCCTGAAGCTTTTGAACAGCTGGAATGTCACACAGTCATCATAGGCACGGAACAAACCTTCAAATTTCTCCTGCAATGAAAAAGAAAGAATGCTGAAGATTAATTTTGTGCTCTGTCACACCAGTCTGTATCAAAGGAGAATCTGAAACTGGACAACTGTTTAACCAGGAAGTTTCAGCCTGTGGCCTTTGGGGGCAGGCATCAATGGAGAAATAAAGGCTCTGTGAAAAGAAACTGAGGACACCAGTGGTCTGGTAGTGCTGGACTCTACAAAAAATTCTGGGGAAGGAGACTTCAAATTGAGAAGCCAGTTGCTATTTAACTTCTTGTAGAAGTTGAGCAAAACTGCAACAGTGACACATTAAATGAAGCTGAAAGGGCACATGACTGAAAACACCAGACAATTGTGGGCTGGTCTGCACAGAAGCAACCATTGTTCTGAATTACAATGGAGTCAGCTGAGAAAGGCTGGAACAGAGGGTTACATCCACATCAGCACTACAGGGTCATTTTGTATTGCATGATATGTTTTTCTGGATGTTTTGTCATTTAAACACTTGGCAGATATACATACTCATTCTTTGAGAGCTCCGGGAGCACCTGAGAAACAAATTTGATAACTGAAAACAGTGACCTGTCCCAAAGACAAATTTCAGGGTGTAGAAAGCCTTTCAAAAGTACATGAAAAAAACATGGATATTTCCACAATGTAAAAGAAAGGTCTGAAGTGTACCATATCCATGGAGCTGGAGATAAAGAGATATTCAGGGTACACTGGCAGCCTTGGAGGCTCAGACCCACTGTGATTTCTCACACACAGAGGACTAGTTAAACACCATCAAATAAAAGCAAAGTCCATAAATCAGTTCTAGCACTTGTACCGGTCCTTTCATTCACATAAGCATAGATTCATAAAATACTAAGGCTGAAAGGATGCCGTTATCATTTAGTCCAGCCTTTGTATCACCCAGATTTCAGACTGCCATCCAGTGAGTCGCACATAAAGTCTGAGCGTTTTAACTACTGAGACCAAGACTTGAAGCCTTAGAAGATGGACAGTCAGAGCAAAGCCTTTTGTTTCCAGAGTGCTTTATCTTGAAAAAAAAAGCATTGTTTGAGTCGATTTGCCACCCCATTTCATACACTGAGGTCTATTATGTGAGGGGTTTGTATAATTACAATAACAATGTATAATTACAAAAACTTAATGTATAATTACAATAACCTGATGTGGCTATCCCATCCCAGGATGTGCTCAAGGCCAGGTTGAACAGGACCTGGAGCAACCTGGTCTTGTGGAAGGTGTCCCTGCCCATAGCAGGGGGTTGAAACGGGGTGATCTTTTAATGTCCCTTCCAACCCAAACCGTTCTGTGATTCTACATTTTCTTTGCTATCTCTGCAAGTCTGTTTTAAAGTATGACTTCTTTTCTTCTCATCCAGGGAAACAATTTCTTATCCCTTAGAGTGAATAACTGGTAGAGACCGCAGAAGATAAAAAAGAAAAAGCAATTTATGTAATCTCACCAATACTTCAGTTCTCATCTGTTGAGCTTACAAGCATAACAAAGAATTCAGAACTTCTTAGAAACACGTATCCTGAAGCACAGGACAGCTGCATCAGGGAGCACTAATGGCACTGAGGGAGCAACTGCTGTCAGCCTGAGACATTTGATGAAGAGTTAAGTAGGAAAACACACCAGTTTCATGGCAAGGACTGTGACACACTAATGTGCATGTACCAGATCTCCTTTCATTCACTGCCAACTCTGTGGTCTTCTTCCCCATTGCTGGTATTCCATCTCTGGCACCCTTTCAAAGGAACCTCCCTGTGGTCTATTAAGCTTTCATGATTTTCATTTCATTCTGCCTGACCTCACTCACCTCTTCCTCTCACTGCAGGAGACACTTTGGAGGAATAAAAAAAGAAAGAAAAAAGAGGAAAGAGCTCCATGGTTTGGTTGAGGGTGACTAAAAACACACAGTAATCCCCGAAACACCATGATGCCATTAAGTTTGTACAAGTGGATCTAGTCATCCCACCTAATGTCCAAATTGTCAACATTTCCCACCTGAGTTATGCCTTTTATCTGCTTTGCTGACATTTTTGAAAAATTCCATTTTCCTGAGTATAAGTCTACATCCAGTGGCATTTGTATAAAGATCAGCCAAAAGCATCAGTCATCTCAGTCCTGTCCTGCTTGGAATTTTCATGCTACAACCTTCACAATGGCCAGGCTAAATGGGCTGGGGGAAGGGAGAGAAGGGGACAGGAGCCCAGCATCTTTGTAAGGTAGGACTCACACAGCATTCAGAAACACAGTCCAAATCAAAGTGAATAATTAAAGCTTATGTCTCTATGTCACATATGTTACCTATTTCAGACTTCTTCCAGTACATTTTTAAAAAGCATCTTGAAGTAAACCAGCTTAAATACATATACAGACATGGTTTAGTGGGGGACTTGGGTTAATAGTTGACTTGATGATCTTAAAGATCTTCTCTAACCTAAACAATTCTGTGATTCTATGAGAGATATGAAGGTATTCATATACTCTAGTCTCCTGTAGCAGCTCTCGGTTTCCCTACAAGTCAACAATGAAATCATTCATAATATTAAAAAAAAAAAAAAGTTTCATGAACTGTGGAAGAAACCATGCATGGACTTGTCTGGATATTGGGGAGTATCTATTATGAGTGACTGTTTATTAGGAAAGAGATCCTTGCTGCCTGGAAGCAGCAGTCTTTGCCTGCACCTGCCCTCTTTGCAACATAACCCAAACCCCAGATCTTGGTTAGGGACATAATGCAAAAGAGGGGAGGACACAATTTCAAAGGTGGGTCCAAGAACAGGGAATATTCTAGGCACATTCCTGGACAATACTGAGACTCTCTCTCATTAGGCACTGAAAAGGATGGATGGAGTATCTCTAAAAAGAGCTGATTAAGTGCTGGATGCCACTGCCACACTGGGAGAACTGTAAAGCACTATGGACTTTATTCTGCTTACTTTTCAATTTGATACTGGCACAGCTTTAGAGATCCAACTTTGATTAACACTCCTAAAAATGCCATGGGGAGGAGAGAAATCAAGGCTCTATTTGATATTAATACAAGGCAGTCTATCCACAGTGGGGACACTTCTACTGCACTAACTGAATGTGTGACTCCCTTTAAAGAGATTCTTACATCTGGATTTTTCTGTGTTTTCAGCTGATAATAATAATGACCTCAGCAGAGGTCATTAATCATCCACGGAAGTTAATGGCCCTCAGCTGCATCTTGAGCCATCCCAACTCCTCCTAGCTTGATATTAATTCCCAGGAAAGGCCTTATGCCTTAATTGCTATTGCCTGTGACTTCTAATAACTGCTGAATGTACTTATCTGGATAAAAGTCTTTCAGAGTCACTCTCATCTATGAGAAAATTTATCATATACATTTTTAAAGACCTAAGCAAATTCTCTCCCTTTCAAGTTTTGTGGATAAATTATTCAAGACTCATAATCCTCTCAATTCAGGACTTTTAAAGTGCTTTTAGGATTCAGTACTTTTAAAATGCTTTTAGAAAATAAGTCTTTAAACTTTCAGAGCACTTTGAAAACTTATGGGGAAAAAGGGACGTCCAAAGTTAAGCAACAGTTGTTCTACTCTTACAAGGTCAAAATGCAGGAAGTCATGAGTTATGCACTTATTTCTGGGATTCTGGAGTGTCTTCATCCCTTCAAAGTATGTCTCCATGAGGCACAATTAATGTTTTCAAAAATATGAGGAGCCTTCATTTGACCAAGTTCTCTCTTCTCCCTTGTGGGCTCTGTACCCTCTCTTCATCTCATTACTCCTGTACCCAACACTGGGCACCTTTCTCCAGTTCTTTCCCATCACCTTCTGTCAGGCCCATCACTCTCATTCACCACCTCTTGCAGTTTCTAAAATTCCCCTTTTTTTTCCCCTCTGTTTTCAAAATTAACAAAATTAGCACAAAGTAGGACCATACTAATTCAGGCTGCTGATTACTCAAGCTTGATGGTTATCATTTACGACAGCCAATGCCGAGGACAAACAGAGCACCATGCAAGGAACAAATGAGGGCTGGAGTGACAGACATGAGCTAAAAGCCTCTGAGGACAAGAGCAAACCTATGCTCTGCTGGACTAAAAACTCTTTCTACCACTAACTGGGACTGTGTAAGTCACACAATAACAGTGATCAGTGGATTGCAGCCATAAGGAAGCAAACAAAATACTGGATATATCTGGAAAAGTATCTCCAGTAAAGCAAGAAAAGTATTAGCAGCATTATATAAAGCACTATTGCACCACATTAAAAATGCAGGGTTTGTTGGCTGTATCCCAAGCAGATTAAGGCAAATGGGAACAGATTCAGATAAAGGTTATAAGGAGGTGCTGGAGCGTGTCCAGAAAGGGGCAACAGAGCTCAAACAGGGTCTGGAGCACAAGTCTGATGAGGAGAAGCTGAGGGAGCCAGGGGAAGCTCAGCCTCGAGAAAAGGAGGCTCAGGCTGGACCTTACTGTTCTCTACAACTCCCTGACAGGAGAGGGGAGTCAAGTGGGAGTCAGTCTCTTCTCCCAGAAAACAAACAATATGACAAGAGGAAATGGCCTTAAGTTGTCCCTGGGGAGGTTTAAACTGGATATTACGAAGAATTTATTAATGAAAGGAGTTGTCAAACATTGCAACAGGCTTCCCAGGGAAGTAGTGGAGTCACCTTCCCTAAAAGTGTTCAGAAGACATGTGGCTATGTGGCACCTGGGGACACGGTTCTGTGATGAACATGGCAGTGCTGGGTTAATGGTTGAACTCGATCTTAGAGATCTTCTCCAACTTTAACCTTTCCATGATTCTATGAATGAACAACTTAATAAGAAATGAAATTGCTGGGCTTATTGAGCAAAACCAAACAAAGCTGAGAGGAGATGGGACAATCATCAGTAGTTTACCAGAACTGTTCAGACCAAGGACAAAGTGCACTGAATAGTGTAGAAACTAGAAGAAAACACGCGGCATAAAAGAAGTGGAGACAATTGGCATAAACAGGTTTAGGCTAGAAGTTAAAGAAAGTTTTAAAAATCAGAGTAGTGATCCAGAAACAACATTCCCTTACAGCAGTGGCAGCAAATGATTTTTTTTAAGATGGAATTTAGTTCATGTTAGAGACTATGACAAAGTATTGACACAACGAGCATTGTCAAACATGACTACCAGAATTAGCAAGTGAATTGCGTTCTGACACAGCAAGTTCCTGTGATTTATTTCCAAACATTTCTTTCATGAATAGCTCTACTGGTATTGTGTTCATTTAGGACAAAAGCCAAGGCCTAATTCAAATCAGTGGAAGCCTTTCCACAGACATCAGTGAGCTTTGGATTACAGCCCTAGAATTCAGAACCCAAATTAAATTTTATTATTCAATGTGTTTGCACTCATTATCACCCTTGTTACACATTTGATTTAGGAGATGGCTGTGATTTAAAACTGTAGCCTAATGTTTTTCCTAGAGTTTTGCAAGCAAACAAAGCAAGCACTTTCCTATTTTAATTTTTTCTGTTCATTTATGTAAAAGAGTTAGTTCTCTTGGAGTCAAGGAACTAACTACAATAGAGAAAGAGACAACATTTACAATTATGAAATACGTTTTTCCTGAAATTAATTCTGTACTGGATATAAATATACCTGTGAGACATAAAGTCATCTCTCAGAATTGAATGTGTTCTGTTTCCACACTGGGTGCAACACCGCAGAGTTCCTGTGCAGCAGGAGAAGAAAGATGGAGTTTGATAGAACATGTGGAGATCAAGCACTGAAGAGTCTCACAACAAAAACAATCTACCAACAGGTTAATTCCCTATTTATAGCAGAGAAGATGAACATACTGATTATTTCTGGGGGATAAAGGAGTCACTAAAGTGATACACATTAAAAAAACCCACAAAACCAACCAACAAACAAAAAAACCACAAAAACACAAACACAAACAAAACAAACAAACAAAAACAAAACAAAAACAAACAAACAAAAAACCCAGAAGCCTGGAAAGTATCAGTGGGATGCAACCTTAGGATTGGGATATGTCAATGTCACATGAAAGGCATGGTAATGACCCAGCCTGGGTATTGTGTATGGCTCTGGTCATCCTGGATTACGGAAGACGGAGGCAAAATGGAAGAGAAACAAAAGACTGTAAGGATGATCAGAGAAGTTGTGAATCTGTCACAGGAGGTAAAGGCGGATGATTCTCATCCCTGGAAGTGTTCAAGGACAGGTTGGATGGGGCCCTGAGCAAACTGGTCTACTGGAAGGTGTCCCTATCCATGGCAGGGAGTTGAAACAAGTTGATCTTTAAGGTCCCTTCCAACTCAAACTGTTCTATGACTATGATCTTGCCTTGGGAAAGAGAAACTAAGGTACAATGTGTTTCCTGATACATCCAAGTATAAGGAAATCACTGAGTTATGTCAAGGGAAAGGGATTATCTGAATTAAAGTAACCAACAGCATTGTTATGAAATAAAGACTTCCCACTGAAAGACTTAGGCTTAAATTAAGGAGGTTATTTAGCACTGGACCTGTAACACTTCAAAATGCCATGGGCTCAGAAGTAGAAAAAAAAGGCTAATTATATTTATGAAAAGGATAGGAAGGAAAGATTAGAAGAGAGCAGTGATGCATTCCTGTGATGAAAAGAGAGGAGAGACAAGGGAAAAAGAAAAAGGGACTTTGATTTGCCTAATCAGAACTTTGAAGACCTGGATTCACCTCAAGTGCTTGTAACAATTATTTCAAGAGCCACACACAACAAGAAAGCAGCTTGATACAACTCACAGGTGAAAACTCCTTAAATAGCAAGAACTCTCAGAAGCCACCAGTGTAAACAACAGCCTCATCAATAGTCAAATTCTCTGATTCTAAAAAGGTGAAACTTATTGGGAAATTCTGGACATGCATATGAAAAAACACTATTGATTTTCAGTTAAAATTCCAGGAGCAATGTAAATAGAGAAAATATTTTAAACTAATGATGATGAAAAAAGAGTTCCTATGGTCTTGTCCTATTGCCTTTAACAAATAGCAGGAGAATAAAATACAAATTTACCATTCAGAGAGCCCCTTAAGGCATATGTCTATAGGTAATAGCTTTTTATTTTGCCCTTCACTGGAAGTAGCTGTAGCTGAGCATGTAGGATCTTCCTACTCCATCCTTACCGGTGGGACAGGGTATTATTTGAATAAAATATTCAGACTGAGTACTACTCTCTGAATGTTGGTTTGCAGAAAGGTTCTTCTGTTACCAAAGGGAATCCCTCATACAATCCCATAGCTGGAAGCAGCAACACGAGAATGTGCCCTCCCACCTGTCATTCGCCAGGGTACATTTTCAGATGGCAACATGCTTACATAAGACATATTTTGAAAGGGGAGAAAATCAGGGTATGTTGTCAGGTAACCAGAATTACAGAGTTCCTCACCTTGCAACTCAGTGAAAACCTCTGCTCATTTCTTCCTGAAGTTCTTTTAGAGCAGTGAGATAGGGCTGAGAAGAGATTGGCTTTATTTCTTTACATTAAACACAACAAAGATTAGCATCTTCCAAAATGGCACAATTTCTCAGGATATGAACAAACCAACCCAGGTCTGTTCAGTTTGTTGTTCTGTGCTTGACTGTCTCTTGTTTTCAAGGGATGAATGTCAGGTAAATTGTGAGCCAAAGGTGAAATAGAACAGTAAAGCCAAAATAAAATTTAAGGTTGTACTTTGAGAGTGGTGGGTTTAAAAAATGTATTAAATCCTGCCCTTTTTTTGTTAAATCAAGCCCAATTTTCTTGCACTACTGCAATCCTGATAAAGGGCATTCTAATGCCTTTAAGCTTTGCAACATAAAGAATGCAGCTTGTATTCCAGATGTGCTGCTAAATGACTTTATTGCTTCGCACTTTGCAGGGAACCAACCCTAACGAGACTCACACTGGCCACAAAGCATGTCAGCACAGCCCTGGACAAGGGCTCCCACACCCTGCTGTGTCACCCTCACACGCTGGGGCTGTTTGGAGGCATCTGGGTGGAACTTTCAGATCCTGAAGGAAGCGTTGAGGGTTCTGCCTTTACATTGTGCCAAAATCATTCTGACAGCAGAAATATTTGATGTAATGCTTCCTGCTTACAGATGCAGTGTCCTGTTCCAAAGACAGACTTAGAGGAAGGGTAACAGACGTTGTGAAGACATTTGTAATTTGTCATCCCCTCCGAAAGTTGCGACAACAAAGTAGGTCAGAAGCTGGGAGAAGTTTTCTAGTCCCACCTCACACTGGGACTAAGGCAGTAAGAGCCATCCCTCACTACCAGCCCTTGTGCATTACATGCCCACCAAGCCCTGACAGCACTGCAATGGCACTGCAAACCTCCTGGTGAACAAAATGACACAGATTTCTCCCCTGAAAAATCAGCTGAACCAAATAAATTTATATTCAGCTTCCAACTCATCAGCACAGCAAAAGGTACAGAGATAGCATCTGCCCCAAAGCTTAATGGAAATGGCATTCACATTTCGGAAGAGGCTGACAAATGTCAGGGGCACAGAATTTTGCTGTGTTGCCTTTTCTGTTTTTAACCAGCTCACATCCCTGTTTACCTCAATGTGACGCACATTCCTTCTGCTTAGCTCCACTGATCTGGAAACCAAAGGCTCCTTCAAGATGAAATAAATTGTTCCTGTGGCAATGCCAAGGGGGTGATTTAATGTAGTTTGGAGACTTCTCAATTCAATTTCACACCCAACGACTGAGCTAAAAGAAAAATCCACACTTTACATTTCTTCTTTATAGGAACACTGTTATTTTACTGTACCACCAGCCACAGCTTTTCTGAGCACACTATGTCTGAAGTACTCCACTTCCAGATGCTGTATGAGCTCCCTGAAACACTGGAAGTGCTTTTTCAAACCAGCTGGCCAAATGCACATTCTATGACCAGATCCATTAGTTTCATCTCCAGTGCCAGGAAGTGTTCTGTAGAGACCTCATTCTTTGTTCCATGAGAAGCTACTTTTGATTCCTATGCTGACTACCATTTTGTGCAACATTACTCAATACTTAACTTTCCCCCCTCCTCTTTTTGCATCGTATTTGGCAGTGAAAAAAAGAAAAAGAAAGAACAAGTTTGTGGGTAATTCAATGCAATTTGTTTGCGAAGTAGCAGGCTTATATTTTGGGTCGAGAATGATAAAAATAATGATAATTACAAAGACATGAAGAAAATATTCAGACTGTTCTAAAAAAAAAACCCAACCAACCAAACCTATTTTTGTTTATAATAACTGAGCAGATAATGTATTTAGTGAAACCCAAGGAGCTCATCCGCATTGGATTTAAGAATGTACATTTGTTATAGGTTCAGAATCTAATGGAATTTTTCTTCCCCCACCGCCAGAATGAGGCGCAAATGGGCCTACCCCAGTCCATTTGCCTCTAACAAAGAAGCAAGATTGACTGGTAATTTAGGGTGGGGGGGAAAGCAGACGGGAGTCGGTTTTGGGAGTCGGCAGCGGGAGACGGCTGAGAGAGAAACCCTGGAGTTTGGTTTTCTTTCTTTGCCTTTCCTGCTGTTTCTTTTTTCCATATCTGGATTTTACGGAGCCTTTTGGATTGTTTTCTTTTTGACTTTGCCCGAGAGAGAGGAAGACATCACTAGCCGGGGGGCCCCTTACATCGGGCCTTCTGTGAGGGAGCCCGGCGGCGGCCATCCCAGACGTGAGAGAACTTTTTTACATCGGAAGCTCCAACCCGAGCCCAGCAGACCACTAGCCGAGCCTTTCGGAGGGACACACTGGAGTTTTCCTTCCCATCCACCAACCCCCGGGGGCATCCCAGCATCGGTCACTCGTCTCGTCGCTTGCTGCCCGTGGACACCACTGAGTCCGGCAGGGACAGACTCTGTATGTGTTTGTGTGTGTGGGGGTTTTGATTCAGGAGTTTTTGTTTGTTCAGTCTTGGTTGTTCTGCTTTTTCTCTTGAATATACATATATATATATGTATATCTCTCATAGCTAGGAACTGTTATCCTTCCATTTATCATACCTTAATTAAATTTTGTTTTGAAATTAAAGGAGACTTGTCCCTCTACTTTAGTTACAAATTTTCTAAGTTCTCTAAACTTAGACAACATTGTACAATACCAGCTATCAATTTTGCCTTGTTGCTACAAACATTTAAGCCCAACAAATAATTGGTATCAATAGGAACAAACTACTGTGTAAATGTTTCTGAAGTTCTTATTATCTTCATGTGGCAAACAAAATATAGAAGTAAAGCAACCTTAATTAAGTTTTTACCAAAAGCTGCTACATTTAAATCAGTAGGGGTGTTCCAGGAGCAGATCTCTACAGCAAAACAGTTGGTGCTGAGGACTTTCTGACCAAGTGCCATGGACTGACTGCCCATTAGCTGCTGGAGCATATCAGGAACACTACTAGAGTGCATCTTCTGTAATAATTTCATCTGAAAGGCATCCAGTTCGTGAACGGCTCTGCCATGTGAATGAAAAGCACAGTTAATGAAGAGCAACAGGAAAATTGCCTCATGAGAATCCCCAGCTCAGACTCAAAATGCTAATGGAGATGCAAGCTGGTATCTCTCAAAGTTAGCTGGAACTCATGGAAAAGAAAAAAACAACAGACCACCACTACCAAACTGAAGTGGTAGGGACTGTAACGAATAAGGGACTGGTGGTCAGACTTGTGCAGGAAGCTAGGAATGAAATGACTCATTTGGAGAAGCTGTGTGAAAATTATTCCTATTCATAGAACTATAGAATGGCTTGGGTTGGAAGGGACCTTAAAGATCATCTTGTTCCAACCCCCCTGCCATGGGCAGGGACACCTTCCACTAGCCTGGGTTGTTCCAAGCCCCATCCAGCCTGGCCTTGGACACTCCTGGGGATGGGGCAGCCACAGCTTCTCTGGGCAACCTGTGCCAGGGCCTTCCCCCCCACCCAGGCAAGAATTTCTTCCTCATATTACCTGTATAAACTTTGGGACCATAAGAAAAGCTACAAAAATATTCATGTCCTTACAACACTCCTTTTCACTATTTTACTGAGCTGCTGAAATGTCAGGGGACGCCTCTGTTGTTGTTAGTGATGCAGTATCAGGACATTAGTGTGCAAAATGCTAAATGCAAGAATGAAATATCACAAAGGGAATACTAAGAGCTGAGAAACTGTGTTTTATTTATACCATTGGAGATGCAATGTTGTAAAACAACCACAAAATACATACTATTCATTCCCTGACTCTGTCAACCCAGTTAAACTAGAAAAATAAACAAGAACAAGCCACGGGACAGTTTAAACAAATAAAATGCTTGCCTTGCCTAGTCCTGATTTACTATTTTGCCTACAGTTATCAACATTTATAGCATTTCAGCTGTTTCTCATCAGTCATGGGGAATGCTTTTTCCCTCCCCTCTCCCCAACACTGCAAACTGCATGAACATGACTAAAAATACAGTTTCAACTTGTCTGGATTTGGAAAGGACACTGACAATTTTGAAAGTGACTATGGGGAAAACAAACAAACAAACAAGTAGGAGAGAGGAACAGAATCTCATCCCATGCTGCTCCATAAATGTTATTTAACCATGGAAGGAAGGTACAAGGGAAACTACTTAGCCACCCATACACACCCTCTCACCATCCTCTCCTGCCTTCCTCCCTGCCACTGCAGCCCACAGTCAGTGGGCACAACCAGCAGTACCGTGACCACGCTCTGGTTGTACTGTTTGAGTGTTTCTTACTCTTGCCAGTCTGTCTCGACCATCTGTCATTTGCTGTCTTACACTTCATTTGCAAATTACTCAAGCAGGTCTGTTGTCTGCACATCTGAGCATCTCCTAGGAGTTACAGCCTGACATGGGAGCCTCTCTGTAAAATGAAGATGCACCAAGGACAGGAATGTGCTGCCTCCAGTTGAGTCTGCAGCAAACTTACATGAACTACCTGTAAATAACATTACAGGCTTAATGGTTTCCACAAAAGTAGCAGAAATAAACATGTAACAAAGAGGTAAAAAGAAAATAGGAAAAAAAATAATCACTGCTGGGCTGGGAAAGGGCAAAGGTGTGCACAGGAAGAAATGTTCTGTTTACAGATGTGACAAAGAAGGATATTGACATCATGTCCACACAGATCATGCTTGATGTGAGCAGGCAATGCTCACTGGCAGCCCATAAAGCCAACTGTGTCCTGGGACGCACCAGGAGCAGTGTGGGCAACAGAGTGAGGGAATGGATTCTGCCCTGCTGCTCGGCTGTGGCGAGATCCCACCTGTGGTGAGCTCCTACCTGGAGTGCTGCCTCCAGTTCTGGGGCCCACAACGTAAAAAGGACATGCACATGTTAGAGCAGGTTCAGAGGTGGCCAGGAAGATGAACAGAGAGATGGGGCACCTCCCCTTCTGTAGCATGCCAGTGAAAATCCGTATTTATCATCAACAGTCTGTTCCTCATAATTTCAAATGTCAGAACTTCCATAGAATAAAATGATTATACATTGCACTGAAAGAGTTCTAAAAGACTGCAAGTTTCTCATTCTCCCACATTCACTGATTTTGAGCCCTCAGAGGAGGCTCAGATGAGATATAATCTTCTGGGTATAATTCGCCCTAATGCTGTTATCACTCTGAAAAATTTAACTATGGATTTTGCAGATCATGGCAGAAAATAGACAGAAAGCACCTGCATAAACAGAGACAATACACTGTTCCCTCCATGCTGCTTCTATTGTCACTGGAACCCTCAATTCAGCATTGTCCTACAAAAAACTGAAGATGCTTTCCATTTTTTAAATACTTTTACACTTAGAGAGGCTGTTTTGTCCCCCATCAGAGGTCACAATGTGTAGAGGACACCAGGATCTGAAGCTGCACAGATGCTGAATTAGCAAAGAAATGCCATAAGGTGGTTTTCCTGCCTAGTGAAAAAGATGTCAACAACCTACTTTCATTTCCAATATATACCACAATGCTTAATTGGCCTCCATAACTTTATAGTGCTAGAGTACCTAATGAAACCAAGAATTTAGCACATCTAAATGTGTAGGTCAGGAGAGAAGGTTTGCCTGGATTTGGTAAGCAGCTTACCAGCACCCAAAAAGGGGTTGCTGAGATGACAGACCAGGCTCTGACCAGGTACAGAAGGAAAGGAAAAGAGGCAACGGTTTCCATCTGACTCAACAGCCACTAGTACCATCCACTTCCAGACAGGACACAGACGAGGGAATTTCAGTCTTAACAGTGATATAATTGTTTTATTAGGCAGATGGAAGAAACCCCAGGGTGAAAAAGCAAATATTCCTGACCAAACTGCTCCCATGTCTTTTTTCAACCAACTGGATAATTTCCAGTTGGCACAGATTTTGTTTAGAAACAAGAATTGGAAAGTAGACTAATCCTACCTTAGAGCTAAAACTAGCACTGCTCCTCATCAAAATCATTTTCATTTCCTGATGTGAAAAATATATCAGTAACAGCATGATATTAAAAAGACACTGGACTGGCATTATGAAACTGAAGCTGCTCTCCACAGACCCAGAGAATTGGTACGAAGGAGCAAGCCTTGTGACTGACAGGTAGAGTGGCAACAAATGGAGATGTTGTGAACAAGTTTTTTAAAAATAAGGAGGACATATAAAAATTATTAGTATCCCACAGAGTTTCTTGCCCTGTGGCACTGTTTCACACTACCTGTGTGTCACAGAAAGTGCCTTGTGAATGCCCTTGTGCCAGTCTGTAATGCTGGAGACAGACGTATACAGCCAGAGAATATCGAGAGTTGGAAGGGACCTACAAGGATCATCACAGTCCAACTCCTGGTCCTGCACAGGACATCCCAGCAGTAACCATGTGCCTGAGGGCATTCTCCAAACACTTCTTGAACTCTGTCAGGCTTGGTGCTGTGACCACTGCCCTGAGAAGGCTGTTTGGTGCCCAGACACCCTCTGGGGGAAGAACCCTTTCCTGATATCCAACCTAAACCTCCCCTGACACAGTGCAGACTCAAAGAATCTGCCTTTAAGGTCAACGAAGTTTTCAAAGCACTAAAGCTTGGTGCAAATAGATTCTAAATTACAGGAGAAATGGGACTGCCAATTTTGGGGGAACTAGTCAGTCAAAATAATGAGAAGAAACCTGCCCACTACTGGATTTTCATCTTCAAATGTCAGAGGGTCTCCCAGACCACTCAGTCTGATGTATGGACTGTACCTGTACGTACATCACTGCATCAGCTGTAGCCTTAAGAACAGAATTTACACTTTTCAAGTGAAATTGAAAACTATGTACTTAATCAGTATGGGACACTAGTGTTTCATTAAGAAGGGCAAAGAAATAGAAGAGCTGGACTTTCCACATATAAACCTCAAATTTTATGTAATACACTTAGGGGAGAATAAATCAACAAGGGTACCCTATAGGTAAGTGGTCTCAACTGAAAGAGGCAAGGATTATATTGAACATAAGGAAGAAATTCTTCTCCGTGAGGGTGGGTAGGCCCTGGCACAGGTTGCCCAGAGAAGCTGTATCTGCCTCATCCCTGGAAGTGTTCAATGCCAGGTTGGACAGGGCTTGGGGCAACCTGGGCTAGTGAAAGGTGTCCCTGCCCATAGCAGAAGGGGTTGAAACTAGATGATCTTTAAGGTCCCTTCCAACCCAAACCATTCTGTTATTCCATGATTTTATGATTCTAAAGTAGAGTAGTTTAATAGGTACTGAACTATAGCCATTATCAGCCACATACTTCACTTAACACAAGTGTACACTCCCATTAAGCATTATTTTACCACACATACCAATCATGTACTCCCAAAGTAGACTCTCCTTATCCAAGACTTTTCTTTATGATAATGTCCTTCCCTTTGCTTCTGTTTCACTATAAGATAGTTAAAGCTTAAGCAGAAATATTAGCAAACACTGAGCCAATGGCATGAAAAAAATGCTGTGTCCTGTTTTCCAGAACGCAGCAAGCACAGAATAATGTCCTGTTCCATGACTGCTACAGTATGCCAAACTTTTTCCTCTACCCCAAAAAATATCAGTACTTTGGGAGTCAAGACTATGGGCAGATAGTTTTACATCACTACACTTTTTCAACAGTTTCAGTCTAGTTATCTGCTGCAAAAGCATGAAATAGATACCTAAACATCCTTTCTCCTTATCCACATACTTAAAAGCAGACAAAAATGCGTCAAATTCCCAAACCTCTAAAATTTTAAGTACACCAATTATTTACTTCTGTCTAACAGAAGCAGCATACTCATTACTGTTATGGCCCAGCATTTGGCTTTACTCCCAGCTGTCTTGATTAATAATATTTTTTCAGTTCAACAACTCTCAGATTCTGGTTCAAGGACTAGCAGTCGCCTGCAGAAAGCTGGCTGGTCACATAGCCCTGCAGTTCCTCTAATATAATCAGCTGTTTCTAAAGATAAAGGTACTACATTTCACAGTTCAGTGGCTTTCTTCTTAGGCTCTGGAAACAAGATTACAAAGTGAAATCTCATTTTTAGACCAAAAAAATGTGCATCTGAAAAGTCTGACCAGTCAGCAGGGACAAACAGTGCAATATCAAACTGATTTAAACTGACTTAAACTGTCCAGTGGCCACATTAGCACAGAACCCAAACTACTGAACAACTATTCAACAGAATCAATGTGCTCAAGAATACCCCAACAATATCCACAGCTCTTGGTCAGCTTGACAACAGTTAGAAGGGAACTGTATCTTGCAAACCACAATCCAAGCATTAAGAGGGACTAGATTTTCCTTCCACAAATCCAGGCTCTATAACAACTTCAAAAAGTAGGATAACCCCTCACACCAATAACTAGTTGTGATAGAACAGTGTAAATGCTGCCAGCGTGGACTCTTTACCAAGCTTTTAATGTTCTTGCAGGTTTGCCACGTCCTCTCCAGTCATCTGCCTTTCTTTAGAGCACACTGAAAACCAGCTGTGGTAGCCCAGCATCAGTGCACCAAAGAGAGAGAATAAGTGATACCACTGTATTCTGTGCATCCAGAAATTACATACAGGGAATTGTATCCTGGGCTGTATAAAGGAACAGTGGCCAGCAGATCAAGGGAGGTGATGATCCCACTCTATGCCACTCTACTGAGATCCCACCTGGAGTCCTACATGCAGTTCTGGAGTCCTCAGCACAAGACATAAAGACATGGACCTGTTGGAGTGAGTCCAGAAGGGATCAGAGGGCTGGAACACCTCCCCTGTGAGGAAAGGCTGAGAGGTGGGGTTGTTCAGCCTGGAGAAAAGAAAGCTACAGGAAAACGTTATTACAGCCTTTGAAAACTATATATAAGAAAGATGGAGTGGGACTTTTCACCAGGGCCTGCAGTGACAGACAAGGGACAATGGTTTTTAAACTAAAGAGGGCAGGTTTAGATTGGACCTAAGGTAGAATTTTTTTACATTGAGGGTGGTGAGATACTGCAAAGGTTGCCCAGAGAAGCTGTGGATGTGCCAACCCTGGAAGTGTTCAAGGCCAGGCTGGATGGGGCTTTGAGCAACCTGGTCTAGTGGAAGGTGCCCCTGTGGTCTCTTTGTAACCTGTGACTTCTCAAAGATAATTTCAAATACATCCTAAAACATTCTTAGGCAGATTTTAGCACTTGGTCTTGTACACTTAAATAACTGTCTTACCTCTGTATTTTTAGAGTTTTTCTCTGCTCTGGCCACTATTAGGGTTGGGGCTATTTTTATTAATTTAGCTGATTGTCTGTCAAGCACTTCATATAACACACAAAATCAGTCACACCATAACCCCCCACATTGTGCATCTTGCTGATAACACATTTGCACATTGTTTTTCCTCTTAATTTTTTACAAATCACAAGACTTTCCTAATTCTTAGTTAAAATCTCTGCTAACTGAAATTTCTTCTGTGATTGTGCACAATTTATTTATATATATATATACGTATGTATATCCTTAAAGTGCTGTAAAGCAAAAGGAGTATCTGATCTAGTCCTAAGAGTCTCTTAATGAACATCCCATCTGTCCTTTCCATCAGGATAGATAATCTCCATTATGCATTCAAAAGTGCCTCCTTAGCTGCTAATTCTCATGCACTTCTTGGTCTCTCAGATAATCTTAGGAGACACTATTTACCAGCCTGATGAGGTTGCTCAAAATGACTTTTCAAAAAAATAGTTTTCCTTTTTTATCTGATCTCAGACTTTACTTCAAAGCTTACTTCAAAATACTTTTCATCAGCAGTACTTGCCATTATTAATGTCTTCTTTGATTGCTAGAATCAAAAATAGAAAATCAAATAAAACTACCTACCTCCATTTGGCAAAAAACGCACCCAGAACATTCTCATTATTTTATATATTACATCTTACTGCATCACTTACTGTTTGGATGCCTTTTTAAAACTTATTATTTCCAGTATCATTTACCACACTGAACAAAAACAACAAAGGAAAGCACACAATTCCTTCTTGCATCCTAGAAGGATGAAGCAGAAAGAAAGAAGGTAGGAATTAGATATATTAAAAAGAATATATTTGATTTTTTTTAAGGATTTCTAAGATTTTTTTCCAATTTATCTTCTGTCCCATGCATGCATGTGTAGCTTAGTTAAGCCACGTTCAATCATTTAATTCCTTGTGAGACATTTAACAGCAAAAAATCATGAGGAGGGAATTGGAAGGAGAGCAGCAGCAGCCCAGACTAACAGTTCACAAAGGGATTTTGTTACCTGCAGGTGGAAGATGCTTTCAAGAGAGTAGAAAGCTGTCAATTTAACTAAGGTTTCAAAGATGCTAACACCTGCCTGGTGAAAGCTTTATTGTGAAGTCCTCATTTTTATAGACTATCAGTGGGTTTTTCTGGCATCTTGTGTCATCTTCTGTCCTTAAATAACTCCAGTACAGCATGAGAAGTCAAAGTTGTCTGTTTCCACCTTAGTCTTCCATTAGTTATTCTTGCTTCCATCAACCCTCCCTCCATCTTGCCTTCCCTGCCACAGTCACACTCTCAGTCAGAAGTCCTGCCACAACCTGTGTTCCCCACCTCAGCCTCCATAAGTGTTTTCTCCACTCTTGGTCCTTCACCACAGTGACTTCCCTCCTCCAAACCCCTGGCCTCCTCTTCCTCATTTCAGCCACATTTTGCTTAAATAACTGATTTCCTCCTTCCTTAGGTTGGAGGACTTCCACCTCTGACCTGCCCCTTAAACTATTTGCTTCTCTTAAACACATGTTCCTCTTTGAGGGAGAAAGGTCAGTTCTGATGGTAGGTGGGTTTTGGTTTTGTTTTCTCTATCAGCACTCCCAAATAAAATAATAATCCCCCAAGCAAAACATAACACACACCACATGACCTCCAAACGCAACTAACAAGGATCCACACCAAACCAATGGCCACACAAATGTGGTGATTAAAACAATTGTCCCTGCATAAGTCTAATTATTTACACAATTGATATGTTTTTATTCTTAGTGGTTTAGTCATTGGTTTTCTCTAAGAAACTTGGAAAAGTTGCCACAACAAAATGAACCTTGTCATCCGGCAAGAGAATACAAAGCAAAAGGTGATGAAACGTGAGGCTGGTAAAGTTTGATTAGGATTTGTACAGCAAATAAAAGTTACCTTATCATCTCCTCCCTAAATGGCATTTATTTTATTGAGAGGCATAGCAGGGTTTTTTTACCATAACTTGTTCATCTGCCTCACAGCAGCACGTCAGGCCAACACAAACAAAAGGACAAGTGAGATTTTTGCAGGGTTACCTCTTCTCTGGGCAGGTCATGGGTATAACACAGCAGAAGTTGTGCTGCATCATTCAGCTCTCTGAATGCCTCCACCTTTTAATGGTCAGTGTATTACTCACTACGGGAGATAGAGCAGAGAGATTCCTCTGCGAGGGACAAATTGAGCAGCAGAAATTCCCCTGTACAGCTGCCTGTTGCTCCTGCTCTGAACACAACAGACTCATTGGGTTTCTCAGCTCAGGGACTTATTTCAACAGTATCTGGTGCTGCGAAACTGGAGGCTCTTCCATGCTGCAGTATGTTACTCCTGGTGAATATGAAGCCATTCCTGCAGGATAAAGTCAGTCTCTCCATTCAGATGCTGCCAGAACCTAATGCAGATTCTGAAAGGCATCAAGTCTGGGCTACTTAAAAAAATAATCCAACCAAAATCAGCGAGTAGGTAAGCAAAGCTCCCTGCTCTCCAGAAAATGTCTAGAGCTCAAACAGCATTTGAGATTGAACCTGATTATTAAAACCAAGGATTATTAATTACAACAGCTCTGATGCATTCCAATCCAGTTTCCTAATCGGAAAACTTACTTCCTAGTTCCTTAGTTCTCCATCTGCAAATGAGAATACTTGGAACTTTTTATCTATAACACCACTTGGAGGTTTTTCAGCAGCTTCAGGTGTACAGAACAGACACACCACCACTGGAGTTGCATCACCCAGCCCATCCAGCTGGTTTCCCACTCTTCAAGGACAGTGGGGCTGTTTACTCCACCAGAGCTGCTACAACCAAAGGCTTCTCCTTGATTCAGCAACAACAGCAATTCCACATGGAGACAGTTAAACATATCACAAGAACACTGGTATTGTGAGAAGGTGGTCTGCCCTTTCAGGAACTGATAACAGAACAAAGCAGAAATCAACCTGAATTCTAGATGGAAAACAGATTGGAGCCAAACTCAATGGCTGCATGTGCACTTTAGAAGCCACGGCAGTGAGGTAAAAAAGTGGAGAAGTTTAATATTTGGCCAGAAAAAATTAAATGTGCAGTCCCCTATATTGCAGTAACTGCAGAGAGTAGCTAAGCTGTCATGCCTCGCACTGGCAACAACTGAGGCTCATCTGTCTGTCCTACAGGAAACACAAGAGTCAAAGAGTCAAAACTCAACACCAGAAGTCAATAAATAGAGTTACTTCAAGGAGGGTTGGACAGTACAGCCTCAGAAGACTGCCATGGGGAGATTTTAATTGTTGGCATTTAAAAGGAGAAGGTGCTTACTGACACTTGGTCACATTAATGGCTGAAATTTTCACAAAAATCTCTTGCACACAACACTGGTACTATAAATATGTGGATGGAAAACAGAGTCTTCCAGCACCTGAGTACTGACTAGAGGCTTTGCTTGGCCAGTTTGTGGACCTTGGCAACCTGTGTGTTAACTCAGTGTTTGATAAACTCTGGTACTCTTTTTCTTCAGCACCTCCTTGCCAGGGATGAATTCTCTGCTCAAGACCACACTGTCATGGTTGTTTGCGCTCCAGCACATGATGAGATAACACTTTCCAAAGTAAACAGGCTGCTCAGCACATGAATGATCAGAACTGAGGAGGTTTGTGCAGACCTCTGCCTCAAAACCTGCAACTTCACTCAGTATCAAATCTTAGTCATGCTAAGCAGCAGTAAACAGCATCAGTAAAATCTGAGACAGGAGAGTGCACATACACAGCACCCTCAGAGGACAATGAGACTCAATCACCATAGACCTGAAAATTACATGTCCTAGTTTTTGGTTTTTTGTTTGTTGGGTTTTGGTTTTTTTTTGGTTTTGGTTTTGGTTTGGTTTGGTTTTTTTTTTAGAGAAACAAAGGATTTGGGTACTTCACCTCTTCAAGTTCTGGGAATTCCAACTGAAGTCATTATTTAATTACAAATCAGCATCACACTTGTATCTCAGTCTAGAGCTGTAGTGATTAATTCTTCAAATCTGCTGAAGAAAATCATCACCTCTTCATTGCTCCTCACATAGGCTGGGCCATTTATCAGCACAATTTCAAGATCCATCTTACCGTATTACTTGCCTTGGATTAATGCTGCACTTTCTACCAATGCATTCTAGCTGTTATTTATTTTCATTAGACAAACTGCTCATTGTCTAGTTATCCTTATGAAAGGGAAGTATCTTCATGTGACTTTCAACAGAAAGGAGGGTCAGAGAGAATACAAAATCCTCTGACTTGTTCTGCTGTTCACTGCTAGCACTAAAAGGGTAAAGAAGAAGAAACAGAAAGCTTGTCCATGTTCACAGGTGTGCAAGCACCTGCAGCTGACACTAACCTCTGGTGAAACACTAGCATTCCCTTCTTCTGAGTCCAGGGAAAGGCAAATACAAATAACTGAAGGTTAATCTAAAGGGCACATCATGACCCTTAGATGTCTTAGCACTGTACCACTTCTTTTGGAAAGTCCTTAAAGAGTTTAGTTGCCTTGTCCTAAGACAAAGGCAAAGCCCAACCTGTGTCTGTACCACAGGTTATCAGCAGCACCTCAGTCAGATCCAGTTTTGCTGGCTCAGTCTCTGAGTGCTGACACTGACGCCCTCAGCAGGGCCAGCGTGCTGGAAACAGCACTGTGGCATCTGGGAAACTCCTCTTTATTACTTACTCTAGATGAGGACAGAGAGTAAGCAGAGATGAAAAGTATGCCTACTTCTCCAGCAGAACTCCTGGATCCTGCAGATTTCAGAGACGCAACTTTATTTGCAAATAGAAAGGACTGCCAACTGCAGCAAATGCCAACAGAAATCATAAAGCAGGCCTTTCTAGCCATCAGGGTATTTTTGGTAGTCATGCTGTTATTTGGTTCCATCCTTATAGCCTGTCTGTGGAGTCTTATGACTGTGCAACAGTCTTCCCACAGATCAAGCTCACATGGCTAAGGAGAATAATTTAAACAACAAAACCCAGACACACTCCCAGCAAGTCACGCTTTCTGCCACTGGACTGCTGACAGTATCCAGAGGGACAGCTGCACTCCTCCCTTTTTCTCCAGCTTTCTTCACTTGACTCTAAGCTTAGAGCACTTAAACCTCAGAGCATCTTTGTGAATGAGCCACTTAAACAAGTGGAGAACTAAAGAGGAGAGCAAAAACCACAGGCACCTAGTGTGCTTTTGCCCTCTAGACCTCAGAAGCTTAGTCTGCTAAACCTCTCAAAGACAACTGCAGGGCAGTGACCGACCTCCAACCCATCCATCCCAAACAACTCCTATTAGCAGGATGCTCAGTGGAGCATTTGCACAGAGTAATGAGTTTACAGACTGACAGAGATCCTGCTCCAGTGGGATTAATCCTCCAAAGCAATACAGTAAAAATAGTGAAACTATTTCTAATATTTCCCTTTTCTGCCTGGCTCATGTCCACATTGTTTTTTCCCTGCATTAAGACTGGTCTCATCCACATTACTTTACATTACTGTCTTCAGACACAAATGTGATCCAGCTGGATCATTAGTATTTTTTCTCTGTTCAGTGCCAAGTTGTCCCAATCCTACCTTGCTTTTGAGGAGAATGGTGTATGTGAACATAACAGAAGAGAGAACTAATCACATAAGAGATTAGTGTTGCTTAGAGTAAGAGTTCAAATTCTCTGCCACTGTTTCAGTGATGTCTGGAATTCTCTATTAGAAATAAACAAGATATTCATTAACTAATTGCTTATGTAACAAAGATAATTACATAAAATAATCATCTAGAGGCACTGAAAGAAGAATTGCAGTTATCCAGGTGAACTTCAAAGCAGAACTGCACTGTGTGATTTCTGTGGTTGCCTCTTCAAACTTCACTAGTTCCTGATCTACAGGCCCTGTACAGTCAGTAACATGTTGATTAGCTGACCCAATTTTTGGATTAGAAAACACAATTCAAAGCAGCAGTTGAACAAAACTGAGGGGCTTGTTGGATGGGTTTTTGGATGGCAAGCCAAGTGTCAGAGCTGTGAGCCAGCTGCCATTTCCAGGGCAGCCACACAAGCCCCTGTTCGTTGAAAGGATGAGATGCTCCAAATGCTGCAACTAAAAAGCTTTGCCTTCAGTACTAAGCAATTACTCCCCTGTTCCAGAGGCCAAATGGAAAAAAAAGGAATGCTTCTGAGCCTGATTGCCAAATGCTGAGAGCACAGTGCCTCCAACACGGTTACCTCCACAGGCGGAAAAGCAGCAATAAGCTGAAGCACTCCAAGGCCTGTGCCCAGTGTCAGCTCTGCCTAAGGACTGCCCAGCACTGGAGGGCCAATGTTCTTGAGAAGTGGCAACTCCAAGGAGTCCCCAGTGCCACCAGCAGCAAGAGCTGCTGCTTCTCCAGAGCTGGAACACACTGAGCTCTGCCACTGCAGACCTGGCATCCTCCTCCAGCCCCTAGCAGCAGCCAAACCACACCCTGCAAGTGGCAAAGTGACGGCTCCCTGCAGCCAGCATCCTTCTCCCAAGCCTCATGGGAGAACCATGGCTCCCTGCAGCCAGCATCCTTCTCCCAAGCCTCATGAGAGAACCATGGCTCCCTGCAGCCAGCATCCTTCTCCCAAGCCTCATGTCAGTTCTAAACCTAAATTTGAAATAAAGTGAGATATGCTGTAAGCATATCCTAAGCCCTAAACACAATCCTTGCTGACATCAGAGGTCTACCTCTGCAGAACTACTGGCTCATCTTAGCAAATCTCACCAAGCAACACACGTATTGTAAAATCTTTAATATCTGTTGTACCACTGAAGGAACATTGCCTTTCACACAGTCAGAAGGTTCCCTACAAAAAAAAGTCCCCCTACATGAACAGCTTTATCAGAGAAGAAATTTGAAGGGACAATAGCCTAGTCTTCAGCTGTCAATGCCACTTGTGCCTTCCAGCTGACCTGCAGAAGGGCTGCACAGAGGGGTACTCATGGGAGGACAGGGCAGGGGAGAGGGCAGGATTTCTGTGCTTTCTCTTGCTCTTTTAACTTCAACTTCCACCGCAATTGCTTCTCAAAAACAGCCTCTTTCCTTTTTAACCCTAAAGCTTGATGTTCCCTATACCATAAAAGTCAGCATCAACATTTTTATGCTGACTGTGACCACACTGTCACAACAAAAAACCCAACCTTGAAGTGAATCCCTCTTGCAGATAGGGAAAAAAAATCTCCCCTTTTGTCCCCTGCAGTTTTCCTGGGAGTGATCAAAGAGCAGTAGTTCTCTCCACCTTTAAATTATCAGTAGCACTGAAACTTTCACAAAGAGGATGCCCACACTTCCAGCTGCCGTGTGGAGAGCCTGGGGATGAGCACAGAGCTGGACGGGCTTGGGCAGCAGTTTGGTGACAACTGGGTGGCAATGAGCCTGCAACGAGCTCTGGGTCACGCAGGACACACTGCTGGCAGCATCTGAGCCAGGCAACTTTGAAGTAGCCTTAGCATTTCTAAGCTGCAGTGCAGTCTGCAGTGCAGTCTCCATTGTAAATATACCCAAAGTCTTTGAAATCAACATTTTAATTCAGATATAAGGGAAAAAAAGCCACAAAAAAGGGCAGTTTTAACCAATGCAAACAAGGTACAGGAAGTCGAAGCAGCATGAAAGGGATTGCAATGCCTGCAATGTCTCTGTAACCCTTTTGTTCTCTTTTAGCTCATGCTCCTGGCCCACACTTTCCAGATGCTGCAGCTTAAGTAAGGCTAATCAAAGTCTTGCCCAAGTCAATGGAACACTTTCTGCTGATTTATGGAAGCTGAAATTCTGTTTTTAACTTGCTACTGAAATATGAATAAGGATACAGGAAGCTCACTACTACTTCGATTTCTTGCAGTCTTACACTGAACATGCACTAACACTAAAAGATGGTTACTGCAGAGACAAGTTCCTATCAATGCAGGTGTAAATCCTACATGTTAAAAATAAGTACTTAATTAAGAAAAAGAAGAAGAAGAAAAAAAAGGAATAAGCAGATGAACATATTACTAGTTTGAAATCATGCAGGAAACATGTCCAAGTGCAAGCAAGACTGTTCATCTGAACCATTCCTCTGAATTACTATTTCATCTCTAAATCCAGTATGACACTCTTAGGAAAAAGCTTCTTAAATTAAGAAGAATCACCTGCTGCCAACACAAAGGCATCTATAGAAACTATACATTAAGACACCTGGTAACAAGCTAACAGGGAAATAAAAATCATCATAATCTCTTGAAAATCAAAGTAGTTTTATTTCCAGATATTTCCACTGGTTCCAATGTTGACTCAGAATCAAACAGAACAGAGGTTCAAAGTTTGACCTCTAATTCGTAAATCCTTTTTACCCTGTTCCATTCTTTCAATACTAAGAACAATCAGATTAGAAACTAATTTTCTCTGTACCTTTGTCCTTTAAATAAACTGCTGAATAACACTGTATTATGGCTATGAGCTCTTTCAGATGATCCGTGAAAAGCATACTTAAAATTCCTCTTTCAAACTTAATTTGCATTGATTCTTTTGCAGTAATATGAGAAAAAATGAAAAAGATAATTGATTTCAACAGTAAACAATTACACACAATGACTTTTCTACAGCAGTTGTCTAATTAAGAGACTACGAGTCCAGCACATCAAGCCTCTGATTTAAGCTTTGTTTTTCAGGTAATCATATGATATGCAAGATGCACAACTTTTTGTGTCCTGTTACATTGCAGATGCATCAAAATACTTGCTACAAACTTTTAACCCTTTCCAAAAAATTTATACTTGCACACATGATTTGAATCTGAAGGAGAGAGTTAATGTTGAACTGAGTAGAAATATCTGAAAGTTATCAACACTGATAAATAACATCTATGGCAAGGCTGATCTAAAAAGTGACACCGGACTACAAATAACTTGACAAAATTAACAATGAAAGATTTTTTATGAATATGAAACATGCATATGCACAGATGTCAGTTATATAACCCATTTCTTGTATCATTAAAGAGTAAACACTAGCCTATTCTTCCAGTTTATCAAAACACAGTAAAAAGCAGGCACAATTCCTCTCCCATATTTCTCTCCCCTAATTAACAGATTTTTTTTAACTGCACGTCTTTTACTACTGCAGCAGAACCTCATCTGCCTCCTTACTCTGAATTGCCACATACAAATGTCTATTGCTCCCAAAGGCTTTTTTAAGAAGCATCTGTAACAAAAGAACTGTAGGCTCATACCTTAACCTCTTGGTTGGCAAAAATCTCCACATCAACCCCACAGGCAACCAGAGTGGAAACATCACAGTCCATGCTACGGGCTGGCATCCCCCGCTTTGGAACACAGAGTTAGGCAAGCTCAGAGTAACAAATGATTGGAAGAAAAAAAAAAATTAAAAAAAAATCTTCAGTATTGCAATTGAACAGTCCAAAATTCTGCCTCAATGAGTGCAAGCTTCTGGCATGAGCTCTTTGCACTTAACTGAGTTGCTCCTTGCCTTTCCCCCGTACACCCACCAACTGAGCCGGCACAGCATAGTAACAGCGCTATTCCATCTCTCATGGCAATGACATCACCACAAAGACTGACATAAGCTAAATCTATTTTTTCAACCCTTTTATCTCTAGGCAGCACGGTGGATCAAATTGAACATGATTATGTGCTAAATCTGAACTCGGACTAAATCAATTCAAGCAGCGTTCACTGTCAACTGAGTCATAGCTGTTGTTTCAGCCGAGTGCTTATGCTGGCAAAAAAAAGATCGCCTGACACTGAAAGCTCTGCTCTGAGTGTAAATTAACCCAGCATTTAAAGCCACTAAGCTCAAGGTAGCGTTAGTTACTTTATTAGACTTTAAAATCCGCAGCAGAGTACTGATGGCAAGAGAAAAAAAACAAAAACCAAATCTACAAAACCCTCAGCATTCTGCTTTGAGTAGCTTTAAGTCTTCTTTTTTAATAAGTCATGCTCTATAACCCCACACATGGGATTAGAGAACATCGAGTCCTACCATGAGGAGTGATCAACACACTACAGATTTGATCCCGGTGCTTCGACACACACGTTGCACTGTGACTCACCCCCAGGAAGATCAGAGGCATGTCGGTGTGTGATTTGGAAGTCAATACCCCTTCAAAGAACAGAACATGAAAATTTCCTTGAAACTGGGGATCTGCACTAGGCAACTTTTATACCATCTATCCGTAGGGTTAACCCTTCACAAATGGAACAGTATTCAACTGAAAGGAAGAGATATGAGTAAAGTGAAGATGCTTCAGACCTGCTGACTCAGTGGTCTCATTATTCCTTGCAAGTGTATCTTTTTAATGACAGAAATATCTACAGATTTGAGACTTCTAAAGTGATCTTTATCCCAGACTGGCACCATTATTTCTCCTCTAACATTTAATTTCTGTGATCCAGAAATTATTTGCAATTGTTGCAGGCCCAGAAATTATATTTATGGATAAATCAGATTAATAGGCAGAATTAAAATATGTAACTATTGATGTGAACATAGGAGCAGCTGATAGCTCAGTATAAGAGCTTAATGCTAGGAAGAAATTCTCTAAAGTGAGACACTGGCACAAGTTGCGCAGAGAATCTGTAGATGCCCCATCCCTGGACATGTTCAAGGCCTGGTTGGATGGGGCTTGGACCACCCTGGTCTAGTGGAAGGTGTCCCTGCCCATGGCAGGGGGTAGGAACAAGATGGTCTTTAATGTCCCTTCCAACCAAATCATTCAGTGATTCTGATTTTGCAGCTTTTACCCCATTCTGAGACACTGCATGCAGTTTGCTACTGATCTTTAAACCAGGTTGTCTAAAACTCCTTCAGACACACAAGTTAAACCACGGTCAGTTTGGGTCCCAAACTACCACACCCTTGATGAAATTCAAAATGAAGAAAATACATGTAATTGTATGCACCAAAACCATGCATTTAGATACCTAAATGCAGAAGCAGCTCCAGAGGAGCATCCATCAAACCCAGCTTCTTGCCTTACTCTTTTGTCAGCACTGTAAATTTTTTTAAGTTAAGAGAATTCCAGATTAGCCAAAAACAGACCAACCTTTGACCAGTTACACACCCATTACTCCTGCGAGCAGTCAGTGAGGTCAGATGATGATACAGAAAAGCCAAAATCTCTATCAGAACATTACTTTCTAAGTTCTATTAAATAATTTCTCCACTTTTTAACTTACATTTATAGTAATCTACTCAACAGTAATCACAAACTAAGATCCAGAACCAGGACAGAAACATATCCCAGCACTAAATATTTTACAAACCCAGACTATTCCAACCAAGAGAAATAGATAGGGCAGCACAAGGCAGTAAATGAATCAATGTTCTTGATTATTATCAATTGCTTTTTAAACTGGTCAATCACTGTCAAAATTTTTCATAAACTATAGGAAGCCACTTTTTAGAAAAAATTCGAAGTTAACATTTTTGTGCATGTTTAGAGGAACTTTTATTCATATCTTCAAATATAAGTGATAACAGAGAAAAAAACCATAAAGATGCCTGATTGAAGTTCCACACAGACAGCAATGGAAAAATCATGGCATCAGAAAACTGAGAAGTTACTAAGTGGTTATCAAAGAGCTGGAAGGAAACACTGAAAGCAAAGATGAGTCATATGCATCTGAGCCTGTTGAAAGTTTTAGCAGTAATGGACCAAAAGGACAAAAACATAACAAACATTTGAAAAAGGAAAAGATCAAGAACTAGACTGTGCTGGTCACTAAGGTCTATAAAGGCAACCAAAGTGAAAGCAATGCCTGGCCTGAGGGCAGTTTAATAGCAGTGATGGAAAAAAGAACGTACAGCAAAGAGCTACACTGGATAGTTCTATAATAATTTCCTTCTTTCACTTTCAAAACTGTCACCTATCAATTTCAATACCCTTCATCTTCTTATGAAAACTGGTACCTGATGTGCAAACTGACTTGTTCCATTTCATGATTATTTATCTCCTTTCCGAAGAGAATCACTGCAATTTTGCCAGTCCATATGAGTTAGAAAACCTTACTGAAATCACAGTTACTTTCATTTTTTGCTTCTTCTTGCCTATTCCAAAGCATAACCTAATGTTTCCCCTTAAAAACCACTCTGGATCACTAGGGTATTTTAGTGAGCTCTTTACAAAGATAAACTAGTTGTTTTTGCTTCTCAGAAACAAAGATTACCTAATAGAAGAACTCTACAAAGCTTTTGAGTTACATCTTCAAGTTACATCTTTCAATATGTGTCACATTCTATTTGTTATGCTCACTTCTCATTTGAAAACAAGACATAGTCCTATGTGAATTTTTTTTCAGGGTATTCTACAACTGCTTATAGCTTCACCTAATGTTAATAAAAATTTATTATTGGACAATTAAAAACTGATTTATACTGACTTATTTCTACAGTTCAGGAGATTTGTTTTTCAACAACATTTAAAGAAGAAACATTTCAATTTCTTTAAAAAAAAATTTTAACTCTGGCTCTCAATGGTCCTGCTAAATTCAGTTCACCAAACTCCCAGGAAAAAATGAAGCCATTGTCTAAGTTTAGAGAACTTAGAAAAATTTATAACTAAAACAGAGAGATAAGTCTCCTTTAATTTCAAAACAGAATTTAATTAAGGTATGATAAATGGAAGGATAACAGTTCCTAGCTATGATATATATATATATGTATATTCAAGAGACAACAGAACAACCAAGACAGAATGAATAAAAACTCCTGGATCAAAACCCCCCACAAACACACACACACAGTCTGTCCCCGGTATTTACGGGCAGCAAGCGAGGAGATGAGTGGCTGGTGTTTGGATGCCCCCGGGGGGTTGGTGGATGGGAAGAAAGACTCCGGTGTGTCCCTCCGAAAGGCTCGGGGCTGCTGGTCTCGGGCTGGAGCTTCCGATGTAAGAAAAAATTCTCCCACGTCTAGGATGGCCGCCGCCGGCTCCCTCACAGAAGGCCCGATGTAAGGGGCCCCCCCGGCTAGCGATGTCGTCTCTGTCTCTCTCTCTCTCTCTCGGGCAAAAGTCAACAAACAGTCCCAAAAAATCAAAGCTTTGTAATCCAGGTATGGGAAAGGGAAAACAGCAGGAAAAGCGAGAAAGAAACCCAAGACTCCGGGGTTTCTCTCTCCGCTGTCTCTCCCTGCTGACTCCTGCTGCCCACTCTCCAAGACCCCGGTGCCCCTCTACCCCACCCTTAAGCACCAATACTCTTGGTTCCTTTGTTAGAGACAAATGGCCCGGGCTGGGACAATTCACTCCTCATTGTGAGGGTGGGGAAAGAAAAATTCCTTTAGAACCTGAACCTGTAACAGCCATATTTCATGTATATTTTAAAGTATGAGATTTAATAAATGGAAATTGATATAGACACAGGTGCACTTTAGTAGATTATCGACAGTCATTCAGGAGACTCTCCAGATTACAAACTGTACTAATCACAGCTTTTGCACTGGGACATGTGCAAAGAAAGCCATTCCTTCATTGGCAGGTGCTAAGCAAGAGGATTTGTGGATCATATATACACCTAAAAGCTTCACCTGAAAGCTAAAAGCTAGACAATATCTATAACTAATAAATACTGACCAACACAAGCAGATTTTTTTTCCCCTAAGTAAAACAGTTGGTGCTGAGGACCTGACAACAACACTACACCTGTTTCAAGAGAGGTTCTTCCAGGCTGGCTCTTGCAAGGCCTGTGGACTGCAACCCAGCAGCAGCACAGGAGAAACATGCAGTGTGAGCCAAAGCACCAGAGGTGGAACTCCATTTCCAAAGAAAACAACCCAAATGGGAACACTAACGTGAGTGCACCCAAAAGTACACAACTCCACTGCCATCCCTGACCAATTCCACTGTGGGGTTAAGACCACACCACAAATTCTGAGAATGGAGAGAAAGCAAGAGTTTTGAACAGTTGCTCAGAAGCTTCTCGATTCATTTCAGATTTTGAGCACAGTAACAGTTGTGCAGGGAAGTAAATGGACACTGCCCACTGTGTGTGAGTATTCAGGGGGGTGAATTTAGGAGCAATTGAGGCCCACTGGTATAAGTAGGCTGAGTATGGAAATACCAAGTTGTCACAGTTCCATGTATAGGCATCAGAGAGGTTCTAGAACTTAAGAGTAATATTCCAGGTGGCATTGTTCCTTCACAAGCACCAAAGTAACCCCATGGCATCACCAGACAGATGATTAACACTTGATGATCATGTCTTACACTTGAATCAGCCTTCAAAAAGACAAAAAGCTTCCCCAGTCAGAAGGAAAATAAGCCATGTTTTTCCAGACAGGGACAATCCTATGTTCTCGATTTGTACAGTGCCTGAGATAATACAGCCCTAGCCTACAACCTGGAGTTGTTTTTCTGCTGTATTTATGGCTGTGTCTCACCCCAATACATACAAGCAGAACCATGGATTTCAGACTTTTCAAACTCAGATGTCAAGTCATCAAAACCACTTTTGCAAAATCCTGACCTTCATTTTGCAAGCAAACTACTGATTTAGCCTTAGGGAAACTTCACTGGCTCTGGACCACACAGTGACAAGAGCCACGTTGCAACCAAACCCAGCAGCTAAATTAAGAAAAGAGCATGACTTTTTTTTCCTCACTGGATGAAGCTTGTGCTCATTATTACTAATACTAGAGGGGTTATTTCTATAGCAGCTCTGTTTGCAGGTGCAAACCACATTAAGGCACTGCACAAATTGAGAAAAATAAAAAGTAACCCCATATCAATGACCCTCTGAGGTCTGAATGGAACACTGCAAACACACATTATGGCTGATTCAAATATTTTTAATGATGTGCACAAATATTGATCTCACTCAGACTGCTACACAAGTCAACAGTATTTAAACCTGTTTCTAGGAACGTATTTTTACAAATAAAATGCACATATTTACAAATAATCTACAAAATTTACAAATTTAATTCACAAATAATTTTAATGGAATTACAAATACTTTTAAAACCATATAAAAGTCCAGTAACATAAGAGACAGGCCTGAAAAAAAGACCAGAAAAAAAAAAGAGTTCTTCCAGCTTCTCTGTCTGCAGCAGAAGATAAGAAAGGCCAACCAGAAACACTCTCCAGGAGCAAAGTTAGATCCTTCAAAGAAGTGTTTCACAAAGGCTTAAAAGCAAATGGAATGCTGAAGACAAGGTAGGGTTCAGCTCAGCCACAGAAGGAAAATAAATAAGCATGATTTTTTTATGACAGTGAGCACTGACTCTTGCCAAAGTAGATTACCCCCAAAAGGATGGAAGCACCGGATAAATCTATCCAGAGCGACACACCAACAACACAGCAGAGCAGGGGAATCTGGACCAAGAACTGGGTCCTGAGGAAAGGAGTTTTCCTAAACTCTGTCTGTGCTGCAGTTTACACTCTGTACATACTGAGGGGTGAAAAGCTGGCACTTGCAGGACACAATTCAGAGAGATGCTCCAAAGTCAAGGGGGATGTGAAAGCAAATGAGGTAAAATACATTACCTGATGCTACAAGCCAGCACCTCCATGCTAGATGAATTCACTGTCACCTGAAAATAATATTCCCAATCTTAATTCCCACGAAGAATAACCATCAAACTGTTTGGGAATAGATCTTTTAGAAAATTTAGCTGGCATTTGCATTAAATACAGAACAATGAACTATTCAACAGCTACAAAACCACTGATTTTTTTCCAGATGAGTTTGGTCTCCAAGCTAAAGTTTCTACAAATCCTAAATTGGCACCAATTGTGGCCAAAAAAGGGCTCTAATTTACCCCCTCTCATAACAAATAATCATTCCTATGGTTTGAAGACTTTTAAAGACACAGAATTTTGTCCAGACAAGAAAAGAAAACAGAAGTTTAATTAAATTTAGAATAATCCTAGAATCAGTAAGTTCCTCATGCATGCAGAGACTTTAGAGCTCGGAAAATGCCTTGGCTGGCTTTGATATTTGGAAAGGTAACTTTTCTGTACTGGAAGCGATATTTGCTTTTATGTAGGTAATAATTTCTGTTAGTTACACATGCATATCTCAGAATCTGAGGGTCCAAGAAAACAAAACAAATCAACATTATGAAGAATTTCTCCCCCTGAAATAGAGCTAATATTGAGCAACTCAAAGACCCATATATGATGCGAGAATACTTTGGTGGCTGCATAAACAACTGTGTCATTTAGCCAACATCATTTTGCTGCCTCATTTAGCTACACACAAGTTTCAGCTCTGAGTCAGAATTGCTCAATTATTTTAACGTGGCTGTATCATTCATAGTCCTTCACTTCCAAGTGTATATGGGGAGGTGTGAGGGGGTGGAAATCCACATGCATGCCTTCTGTCTGCTCAAAATGGTTACAAATCTGTGCCAGAACCACACACACACACAAAGAACTGTTATGGTTCCAGACTACAAAACCCTCTCTCTCATAACATGAACTGCTGCAGTTCAGGAGTCAGGACACCCTTGATTTATTTGGAGAGCTGATGGCCACCTAGAGAATGCACAAAACATGGGAATCCCTGATAACAGAGGAAGATCATAACCCTGCAGTGCAAGCTGAATTTATTTGCAGCCTATCTGCACAGCATCACTGACAAATTGCATAGGTTTCAGTTTTAAATTAAGAGAACTAAACATAGAGCTCCACATCCTGGTACATACAGTGCCAGTCTAAGCACCAGATTTGGGAGTTAATTCCATTGCTCCAGCATGCTAGTGCAATGGGAGATGCCTTAGGGTATCCAAGCAGCATGCATGGGCTTGATAAATGTCATTAAGGACTTCTGGAAGACCCTTCTCTTCTGAACCACCAGCCAGAGGCCTCAGGAGGTTCTAAAAGATTTTAAATTAGAATTTAGTATTTGGGCAACTGTTCAATACACTGCTTGTTCAATACAGTCCATGGACACTTGGAGTGGGATTTTGCTGACCAGGCATTTACTGTGTAGTTTAGGAAGGGCTCAATTGCTCTCTAACCTCCAGCTCCTCACAAGATTTCCAGCTACAGAAGCATGTAGTGCATATGTATATATGTATAAACTGACTCTCAAATGTAAGTGTTGATCTTGAACTTAATCCCACATATAAAGTTACCATTGTGCCTCAATTTCTCCAACAGCTACACAGGATTACTGATACCTGCTATATAAACATGTGACAATATTATAAGCAAGTATAAAACAGATTTCCCAGGCAAATTTCTAATAAATAGATTTTTATGCTATCTTTGATTTTGTAGAAGTGATAATGACTAAAGACTACAAAACAGGTGAAGCACTTACATGAGTTTACTCTTGCAGTACTTGAAAACAGAATTAAAACCAGGTCACACCTGGATTCTGTAAGACACACACCCCCAGGATGCCAGGCCAGTGCTCTGAGCTCTGCAGGAAACTCTACAACCTCAGGCACTTTCTCAGGTCCCAGTGGGAAGAGGAAGGTGCTCGGAGGCTGGCATAGGAACAAGACGCTGAAGAAATGGATCCAATTCTTCACTGAACTACCTTTGTGACCTTGGATGAAGAACATGCAGGAACACACATTCCAAAGGGCTCAGAGTCCTTGTGTTTTATTTGGATTTTAAGTATAAGCTGGACAGGACACGTACTCTCCATTGCTAGTTGTTATTTAATGGATGATGCCAGATGAAATAGGTCTGTAATGCTCCTGTCTAAAATTGTGATTTGCAGTTATCCACGAACTCTGTTAACAGTTTCAAAATGTATTTTTAAATCATTTCCATTTACCCTTACTTGTCTCAGACTAGCAAGGGTATTTAACATGCCTGTGTGTTTTCCTTGTCATTTCAGACACCTCATCACAGCAAAATGCCCTTGAAAGAAGAGGCTGGAATATCAATGCTCACTGCTGAGAGAGACCAAGCTTATCTCTCAACTGCAGCTCTGCACAGGACACGCAGGTGAGAGATTTAATGGCTGTGCTGAGAGAAAATAGCATTTACTGCCAAGCCAGCAAAGGCAGTCCAGTTCAAAGGCAGGGAAAAGGGAAAAAAGGCCACTGTCAAACAGCATGCAGTCAGACAGCAAATAATGAAGCAATGAATAATAGATTTCTTACATAATTGCTATTTTATCCTGATATTATAGGGAGGCATTTAGTTTGCTGCAACACTTTAAACCAGACAGTCTCTCCTCTTGTTAATCCCTGATCCAACTGCAGATGAAAAAAAAGGAAGAGTTAGTACTTAAAATCTGCTATATATGAATATTAATTCTTGTCTTCATTATGGACTGATGACATTGGCTTCCATTTTGATAAATTCTCTGCTCCTATTTTTTTATTTATGTTCAAAGGACGGGTGGAGATCAGATAATATGGACCACAAAAAGTCAGATAAGAAGCTTCTCCAGTGGCTCTAATGCGAAATGAAAAATTTGTTAAGGAAGTTTTTCCCCCCTTCTAGAGCATGATCAGAAAAAAACCAAGAGAAATCTGAGTAACTCTAAGATATTAGTGAACTGGTAATGTATTTATAAAGTGGATTGATCCAGTTCCTCCCTACAAGACTGTTTCCATAATTTCACAAACAAAAGAAAATACCACAATGGGCCACTTAAGAGCCTGTATCTTACATGGAAATACAAGAGATCAGATTTAGTTTCCCTCTTTGCTCTCCCTAAGACCCAGACTTATTTTCCTAGCTTTTTTCCATTGATCCATCCCAGAAAAGGACCAGAAAAAAGTCCATTCCTATATTTTGCACTCTCAGTTTATGTATTTTTTTACAAAGTGTGATACAGCTCTGAAGAGACATTAACAAAAGTAAAAGAAGGAAAAAATTAAAGCAGCGATAGTTCCCATACAGGCACCTCATGCATGTATCTGTGGTCTCAGGAGATGAGTATTTAATACAGTTCTAAATCATCTAGTCATTCTGTATGTTGGTTCTCTCTCTAGCAAATGCATTGTCAATATTAAATTGACAGCAATTAAATAGCAGATACATTAAAATAGAAGTGAGTGACAGAAAATTGATCTTATTTCAAAGCAACTGATCTATATTTAAACAATCAGCTTTCTGAAACACAGAGTAGCAAACAATGAAACTAAATGCATGGTGTTCCCCAAACCAACACATTTTCCAGTAGAACATTTTCATACAAAAATTACAACACATTCTAATTTTGACAGTCTTCAGTAAAAAAAGAAAAAGGTAGTATTTGTGTAGCAAGTCATCCAGATCCATGGGAAGTCTTGTCTGCACTTGATATTCTGGCCAAGTTAGATCACTAGATCTCAGGAAATGCTAATAAAAATTTCGCAAACTCATAACTTCAATCTCACAACAACTGCCTTTGACTTCTGTATGTTCAGAGGCCTGTTAAACTCATGGGGATTTGTTCCCATAGTTCATGCCATCTTAATTTTGTCCAAGATAGATTGAAAGATCCAAGTGAGGAGTGGCTTTAACAAAAACTAGAGTTAAAATTATTTGTTAGGACAATATAACTCTACCTGCTACTCAGTTCTACATTTCTGATCATGTCCACTTGTGCCCCAGGTAACTCCACTCTGAATTTTGCTCACAGCTTTATCACACCTTACTTCACCTCATCATTGAGCAATGCATATTTAGTTATGCTTTTATTTCTTCACAAGTAAGATCATAAAATTATGTGACAATATTGATTATTTAACTTTGTTTTCTCATTATTTTTGTAATCTGTTACCATGATTTCAAGGCAATACTCTATTCTAGTCTTATGAATCAATTCATAGAACAGTTATGAATACAGTTTTAATTAAAGTTTAGTACATAGTCATAGACCACTTAATTGTCTCTTTAATCACTTAGAACAGAACAGTGCAAATAAGCTATGAATGGAGAATGTCAGTACTGAAGCACTCAAAAAATTTGAACCATTAAGAGTTACTCCAACAGCCTCAATTTTCACACAGAGCACAGTATCCCAATTAAGAGGAAAAAAACTCCCACTCCTCTCATCCTGTGCCCTTTGACGTAAGGTGCTTCATACCAATGTTTACCATAAAATATGAACTTGGGATTGTATTAGTTTGGAGGTCAATACTTGTTTCAACACCTTCCTCTGTAAATAAATCTTTGTCCTTGCAACATAAAGCAAGTAGAGTTTAGTGCAGAAAGGTGGTTTTCCTCACTGTTGAAAAGACAGAAAAATACAAGTATTAAATTGTAATTTAATATGAATTTCTAAATTAGGATTTATACATTTTAATCATAAGCTGAGTTTTTACAGTCAGAACTTCATTATCACCCTTCAACTTAAGATGAACAAGCAAAATCCTACTTCTCTTCACTTTAGATATCAGCAATTACATTACTATTTCCTCAGGCCACAGAGATAAATATAGGCTCAAATATTACAACACAAAGAGGCACCTTGGGTGTACCACCTGCTCTCGAAGGATCACTTGGAACTGCTTTGTTTTATTCCACAGCACTGGTTTCATCAACTTGAACAATAAGAAATTAATGCTCCAAAATGTGTGTAACAGAGGAATGTCACAATTTCTTAAATTAGCACTTAAAAGGCTGCTAAAGAGTGTTCTCACATTGGATGACATCAAATGATAGCAACCACTTCTCATGGAAAGGATACCGTCTGCAGTTAATAGAGTAATTTAGAGTGGGAATCAACGTGTATGTGTTTCTAGGACACAAGGAAGTAACTGAAGACAGTTATAAGCCGAGACACATTCCCTGAAGGTAACTAAATTAGAACTTGAACAAAAAACTTATCTTTTGGATAGAGCAGCTGAAAGAGTTATATATTTCCTGTTCTGTCAATGTGCTTGTAGTATCTTCAAATATTATTGCAATGCCTCGTTGCTATTTACAAAGTGTTTTACAAACACCAAGGAACACAAATTCCCGAAGGGACAGGTACCAGACCACATCCAGTGAGCAGATTTTAAAAAGAACCAGTTCTCCAATGAAACAATAGATTGTTTCAGGGCAGTCTGCTCCATGTTAGAGTGTCCTAAGAGAAGGCCACTGAAGTCTTCAAGGCATCACATTCACTGTAGTGATGGATATAATATAACAACTTTTCATCTAAAAGATTTAACAGAGCACCTTGCTAAGCACAGAGAGACACCCCCATCAGTGTGCCAAGGCCACAAGCCAAGAAAGCACAATGATCATGGACCAGGGGCACTGCACAGTCATATGGGCTCAAACTGAGCTTACACTGCATCCACCTTGGCAGCAGCAGGAACCAACAGGGACTAAAAGACATTCCTTCATCAAGACATATATTCTGGCATCCATAAAGACAGTCCCAACCTGCTGCCTTGTTCCTGTAAAGGTACAAAAGAAAAGGTGGATGGCAGACATGTTTTTATATCAACATCTACTTACTTGTGGGCTTAGCTACAAAACTTAAAATATGTTCAAAAGCTACTAAATACACAGAACCACAAAAGGGACCTTTAAAGGTCATCTAGTGCAACCCCCCTGCAATGAGCAGGGACATCTTCCAAGAGCTTAGGTTGCTCAAAGTCTCATCCAACCTGGCCTTGAATGTTTCCAGGGAAGGGGCAAACATCTCATGGTATTTTGAAAGCACACAGAAAACAAAAGCTTTTCCTGAAGACAGAGTAGTTACTAAGTACAAAATCATGTCACAGAGAATCTTCAAGGCATTGAGAGACTTTTTAAAAAGCCAATTTAAGATCTGAAAAAAGTACTTTAATCTTAACAGTCCTTCTTTTTTGACTTTTCCTCTAATGACTTTGAACGATTTCTCCAGTTAAAACGGATACATTTTAATTCGTCAAATAAATTCATCTGTTTATAAAGATAAACAGAGAATTATTTTTACTGGTTTATTTATTACTATACAAATTTCTGGCAGTAAAACTTTTATGCAAGCTTAATGCACAAAGTTCCTCTGCCTCTAAAATATAGAAGGGATTATAGGTTAAGGACTATTCTAGCACTAGTCCTAGAGCAAAACCTGAGCAAAGAAATAATATTTTTAACCCAAAATTTAAAAAGGCAGAAAGAGAAAGCAGAGATATCTTTTCCATTGTTTATAAATCAGTATCCTCAAACAGTTATTTTATAATCCACAGGATAGTTGCCTACTGCAACCAAGAGAATAATTTTTTTTTAATATGTAGTACCTTTCTGACCTTTTTTTATGTAATATTGATGGATAATTCAGTTGTACAGAATTTGCTTTGTCTGAAATTAAAGTATTACTTCCTTTGGTGAATGGGAATTTAGAGGTGCTGGTATTTGCAACATGAATTTGTTAACTAACCCAACACTGCAGAAGAACTCCCATAAATAAAAGTGACTTGAAGTCTACGGAGTTTTAAATTCAGAGTAAGAACAAACAGATCTCAGACAGAGATTTCAGTCTTCAAAATGACAGATAACAGAGAACCAAACCCAAGCTCTTTTCTCTCCACTATCTCAGGGCTCCATTTATCAAAGCACAGAATCTGCTGCAATCTGGGAAGCCACAGAAAATGGATAAATTGGAAAAAGGGACTCTTGTTCACCCTCTACATCCTTTTTTCAGAATAATTTTCTAACCATTTCATCCTGTCTCTTACATTCCTTTTGAGATCTCATTATTTTAGTGCTTTCTTGGTTTAGTGCAGTTTATTATTTCTAATAAAAAATATTTGAAACTTTCACCTCAAATCAAAGGCAGGGATTTGGACAACCTCGAATTTCATCATTCTATGGTTATGTCACCAAGTCATAAAACCCCAGACTGGGCAAGAATAAACACAGCTTTCTTCAAAAGAGGTGGAAGTGCAATAGGCAAGCACAAGCCTGCACAAATTCATGAGAGGTTTGGAAGGGGTTTTGAAAAAGATCATTGCAATCCATACACTTGAATGCTAAAAGAAACCACAAACAAACCAACATTTAAAATTGGTCTCTTTGCAAAGAGAATCTTTAACAGATCTTTTTTTCTAGTATAGTTTATTTCAGATGAATGAATGGATCACATATAATAAATCATTTCATACAGAAAGTAGCTTAAAGCAGAGAAGGCAGGACTGGGGTAGGAACTGCCAAAGTGCAGAAGAGAAGAACAGTCTCTGCAGTGGCAGCAGCGGAAGAACCACAGTGGGGGAAGGATATTAATATACTTCTATTAAAATGGATTATTAGCAGTAATTTTATCTGGCACACTAATGACAACCCACACACAACCCACGATAACCCAGTCAACAGATCAGCACTCACGAACTTGCCAGGGGCTTAAAGACTTCCAAGCACAGGATGATCAAGATTGGGACCACAAGTTGACCAAGACCAACAACATGGGTAAGGTAACACAAACAGCATTTGGAAAAAGCCACTGCAATCCCAGGGCTCAGCAGCAACACTTCCAGGTAAAGAAAGATAAATGGTTATGTCACTTCCCAATGCCTCAGCTCAATGCTCAGCACAACTGAAGGAGAGAGAGATAAAAGATGATGGTGGTATAGGAAATGAATACATTCTTGTCATTAAAGAATGACGACAAGATGACTGTGGGAATGCTAACAGGACAGGATGATTGGCATTGCTGTTGGAAAGAAAAAGACAGGAGTAATTTGAAAGATTTTTTTACATGTGGGAGGGAATAAATGCAGAGCAAAGAAGGTGATAAATTTGAAACAGAACTGTAAAACATCAGTATGAATATGTAAGAGTGATCGCCTTGGAGAGAGGGGGGAAAAAGCCTGAGCACAACCCTATTTCATATCATTTTGCTTCTTCCACAACGTCAGAACCACAGGCACAATGATTCATGGGGAAGATGCTTAACAGCAATGCTGAATAATGAAATAGTCAGGGAGGAAGTGTGAGATAACCAAATGCATGGTCAGCTCAGCTCAGAGGCCGTTCTGGCCAACACGTTCCTGCTGCCACAGAATCAGGGAAAGAACAGTTCTTAAGCTGAAGTTTGCAGAGCATAGATAAACTTAGACTGATGGTCTCCCTCTGCCACCTGGAACCAGGATGAAGATATTGTGACACATTCAGCATAAAAGAACAAAGAAGATATCAGAAAAAGGAGTTTGGTTTCAGTCACTCAAGTTTTTACATTGTCAGCAAAGCACAATTAAGTGCCCAATAAACCAGGCCAACTGATTTTAAGGAGCCAGGTAAGAACTGGGAAGCTGAATCAACTCCAACTTTTGTGCTGATGACTCCAGTCAGATGAAATAAAAAGGTATGATCCAAGGGAACTTAAAGAGGGTTCCTACCAAAAGAGGCACTGAAGCACAAACAACAATGGGTTATGTCTGATCAGTAAAAACCAGATCTAACAGGAGCTTGTTAATAACCCAAAACAGTAATATGCTGGAAGCTGTTTTACTTTCACAGAGCCTGATTTTAATTTGGGTAAAAACTTCAAGAAGTGGCAAAGAAAGAGGTGCCCAAATATGTGTAATAGAATTATTCTAGTGAGTGCTAAATCAGTACAAATGACTGATCATTTTAAATCAAGTGGTCTGCAATGATAAATTTAAATGTGGGCAAACAAACCAGGAGCACTCTGGTATCAACACTCCTGAATCTACCAAGAAAATTCTACTTCACACAGAGCTTTTTCAGGAATGCTTTATATGCTCAGTCTGAAGCTGTGACTTTTTTTTTATAAGAAGATGAAGATGAGTAAGAAACAGAGAATAGCTACAACTGGAGGGCAAGTCTGGAGATTATTTAGTCCAACCCCCTGCTCTCTGCGGGTTACTCAGGTTTGTGCCCAGTCAGGTTTGGAGTATTTTCAAAGACTAAGAGTCCACAGTCTCTCCAGGCAAACTGCTGACACTCAAGCACCCAACATTAAAAAAGCTTTTAATTTTTTTTTTTTTAATATTTAAAAGGAATTTTCTTCTTTTTCAGTATGTGCCCACCATATTTCTTTTCACTGCATAACATTGAGAAGAGCCTGGCTTGAGCATCTTCACTCTTCCCCATTGGATGCTTATAGATACCAAAAAAAATCCCCCTGAGCCTTCTCTTCTCCAGGTTGGACTGTCCCAACTCTCTCAGCCTCACCCTGCTGCCACCATTCCACTCAATACTGCCCAGAATGTCCTCAGTCTCTTGGCCATCAGGATGCACTGCTGGCTCAGGTTAAACTTGGTGTCCACCAGGACTTCAAGGCCACTTCTTTACAGCCAGTCCATCCCCAACATACCCTGGTGCACTGATATTTCTCTCCAGGGGCAGAACTCAGCATTTCCCTTTGCTGAATTTGCTTACCCATTTCTCCAGCCTGTTGAGGTCCCTCTGAATGGACACCCCCTCTGGCCTCTCAGTGACACCTCCTGGTTTTGTGTTGTCTTCAAACTTGCTGAGGGTGCACTTGCTCCCATCATCCCAGTCGTTAATGAGGGTGATGCAGAGAACTGGCCTGAGAAGCAACCCCAGGGGGTGCACCATCAATGAGTGACCCCCAGCTGGACTTTGTGCTGTTGATGACAATCCTTTTACCTCAGAAGCCGAGCTACTTTTCAGACCTCTTCACTATCCACTCATTTAGGTCATTAGTTGGTGCATAAGGGTGTTAAGGGGGACAGATTCAAAATAATTAAAGCCAAGATAATATCTACAGCTCTCTCCTCATCCACTGAGGCCATCACTTCACCACAGACCATCATCAGGTTGGTCAAGCATGACTTTCCACATATTTAACATTTTATACTATAATTTAAGGAATGAACCAGACCCTATAATTAACATTTTTTTCTCTCTCCCGTTAATTGCCTCTGTCCCCTCTGCTTTTTATTCTCTCTCTCCATGCCCAAAATGCAGATAAGCACATCCTAACACAACAACATATTTGCAGGTGGTTATTCAGTAGCTTCACAACACAGACATGCAAAGATCAGAACACAATCCATAGCAATGTGATAGTCATTTGTGTATCAAAAATGTATTTTTCTTTTAAAATGTTTGAGAGAGTTTATATGACTAAAGCTCATGTTAATATGGCCCCAGGAATTCTTTATTATTCTGTTTTAAGTTTCCCTAGGCAGGTAAGAAAAATCTTGACTTCAATAAATTTCATATAAACAACAGTATTTTATAGGTGCAACTGTATTTGCATTTACTTCAGATCAGGACTGTGCTCTTGAAGCAAATTCCCTGACAACCCTCACCTATCACACTTTGTTCTACACCAGTGATCAGGCTGAGTGTGCAAATTGGATTTCTCTGGACAAAACTGAAGTGGAAGAGGCATTCCAGGCATGTTCAATTCAGAGGACTTAAACTAGATTAAAAAGTAGTCTGAAATACCAAACCCACACACAAATACAACTGTCTTCCTCTACAGACCCACTCTGGATTTGCTGTCCTGTTCTCTAATGCAGAACATCTGCAAGATCTCAGTACAGAGACAGCTTCCTTTAGCAGAGGTTGTCAGAAAGTATGAACTTCAGCACATGGTACTTGGTCACTGCATGGAAACAAAATCAAATTTAATCAACAGTGCAGGAAAGATGAGGATGGTGTATCCATCTCTTCCCAGTCATGCAGAAAGGAATGAAAAGAATGAGAACTTATCTGTAGTAACAACAGTGCACAGAAGGATGAGGAAGCAGTACAAATAAAAGCATGATTTTAAGAGACCTGTAACCAACCATGCTCCATCTATGGCAGTTTAGACACAAGGAAGCTCTATATTTGCCAATTACACAACAAAAAGGGTGGTACCAGACAAAGTAAATCAGTGAATCAGTTTTCCTCAGCAGGTGTCAGTGTCCACATGCAAAGATGAAAGGCTTTACAAAGCCAATATTAAGAGCACAGCACAAAGAAAGAACTGACTTTGCTGAATGATCTTCAAAAGTCAAAGAGCAGAAGCATAACCATGTACCTAAACCAACACTTTTTTCAAGATATACGAGTAAAGTGCCAGGTAAGTGTATGTCCCATAGGCCAGTAGAATAATCTGCCTTGGAAAGGAGGTCTAGAAGTCATCCAGTGTAGCCTCCTGCTCAAGGCAGGGAGAGCCTCAGAGTTAAATCAGATTATTCAGGGCCCTGTTCAGTCAAGTTTCAAAATATCGTCACAGATGGAGGTTTTTCAGCCTCCTTCTGCAGCTTGAATCAGTGCATACCCGCAGTGAAAACTGTTTTTCCCTGGAAGTCATGATGTGGGAAATTCTGTCTGGATTTATTTGAACCAGGGAAGGGTGCAACAGCAAGGAGCATCTGACTGTCTCCTCCCTACACTCACTCGGCAGTAGAGGACAACAACCAGGTCACTCTTGAGTTTTACTCTTTTTCTTATGCTGAACAAACCCAGCCTCTCCATGTGTTATGTGCTCCCTTTCAGTACCCTCTCCAGTTTGTCTACATCTTTCTTGTACACGCAAGCCCCAAACACGACACACTATACCAGATGTTGCTCAGTAAGTAAATAAAATAAATCACCTCCTTCAGCCTGCTGGCTCTGCTCCTGCTGACATAGCACAGGACACAGCTATCTGTGACTGAGGGCTGGGATCTGAACATTTTAAAACACAGAAGGCTCACAGTGATAAAATAGAAATGAAACACAGTTGGAAGCAAATTTACCCCTGTCTGCTGCATCCTCAGAGATAGAAGGGTTACCCTGCGGGTGACTTTTCATCCAGCAACGAAGTGACTTCCTGCACTGCAGGAAACTCAACGTGCTCTCTGTTTCCCTGGGAAGTCTCCAGCATCTCTGCAGCTTGTGCTTCTGCTCCCAGCTCTTCCCAAAACTCTGTTGCACTGCAGGTTTCTTCCTCTTCACCTTTTTGCCCTGCTACTTCCCATCCTGGAAGCCTCCTTTTTCTACGGCTCAGCTGCTTCCAAGGAAGAAATAACATGTCTTTGGTTGTTCAGCAGCTCAGGTTTTAGGCTGTCCAGTAGCTCAGGGAATGCAAACTGAGCTTTCCCTCTAAGTCAGCCCAACAACACATTAAAAACCAAAACAAAACCATAGATGCAGAAAATAATATGTTAATACTAAGCACTCAAATATAATGCAAATATCACCTGTTTCATAAGCACTTTAAAGAGCTTTGAGTAAGACCGACTTATCTAAATCCTGACCCAATGATCTCATTTGTGAGCTGAGGAAGTAAGGGCTGCATGAACAGACTGTTAAAATGGGTTGAGAACTTGGTGAACTGACAGGCTGAAACGCTAATTACGAAGTGCTCAACATCCACTTGACAACAAAGCAGAACATCACAAGGGTCAGTGTAAGGGCAGAGACTTGCTCAGTATCTCCCTAAGCTCTCTGGACAAGACAAACTGCACATCTGCTGTATGTGTAAATGATACTAAAACAGTAAAAAAGGGGTAAAGACTTAAGTTACAGAATTATTTTTTTTTTCCACTTGAGGGGTAATACAGATGTCATCTGCCCAGAGAGGTTGAGGACTATCATGGAGGTTTTCAAGAGCTGATAAAAAAAGTGTTAGAGCTGACCTCAAATAGTGTTGGCAACAGTCCTAAACTCTGAGCTAGAGGCTGGACCAGATGGCCTCCAGACATCCCTTCCAGCCAATGTCTCTGTGATCCTGTGAAGATTCAATGCAGGTTCAGGACTGTAGTCTGGGGAACACTACTGGGGAGGACAAAGTCTATATTGGTCCAGTATGTGGAAGCACCAAATAAAACACTTGCCATTTTGCTCAGGCGAATGGACACTTGTTACCACTCTCAGACTCAAAGGGTAATTTATTGGTTTCACACTTTCTCATTACAAGTTTTTATTTCTAATTTGGATGAGGAAAATCAGGGAGTTCTGCTTACTTGTAGACTCAAAAAAACCCTAGAGACAAGTCAAATTCTCAGTATGATAGTCATACAAAATACTTTGCAATGCCAAGAACTTAGAGAACTCTGAGTCCCTTGCTTTTGTTTGACAATTCTCTTGTTGACTCCTCCTTGACTGGCTTAAATATCACTGTACATTTATATACCTCATTACATTTACCCAGACCTTGAACCACAATGCAATTCTTCACAGGGCCTTCTAAACATACAAAACCATCTTTTAACCTACCTAGCCTATAGGCTCTTCCAGTATTGCCAACAGAAATAAGATGTATACAGGACTGCCAGTGGGAGCAAATAATTTTAGAAATTTTTTTTTCAGTAATCAGAACTATTTTCCTGAAGTATGCACACACACATAACATGCATAGGTACACGCATCACAGAAGAAAATAAAAGCAAAAGAAAAACTGAAAGGAAGGTTTATGATCTGACCTTACATACTCAGAAAAAAGTAATGACCACAGTTCATAGAAATATATTAAGCTGATATTTTCTACTCACATTAAAACCATTTTAAATTACTACCTTAGAGCAGGAAGTTCATAATTAAATGGTCTGGCTTAGGATTCACTGAACAGTCCAAGTTTTATAAATACAAAATGATATCACCAAGATCATTTAAGGCATTACAGAGGGACATGAGTCATATCTACCCAAAAAGCTGTTCCTGGCATTGCTAGCATTATATTATTCATTTTGGTTGTGTTTATTCCTCTAGGGAACAGTACACTGTATTAGGTGCTGTACTAACAAGCGTCACAGCCCTAATATGCTTAACATAATCAATAATCACATCAAAGAGATCAGTCCTTCCTGTTTGCAAGGCTTGAAAATTATACTTCTTTTTCTTTGTTTTATGCATTTAAAACTAGAGATATATTCAAATATTTCAGGAAGCTTCCTCTCCAGTCCATTCATGTCTTTAACTATCTTTATGCACTACATAGTGACTGTACCAATTAGGCACCAATTAGCTCTGCTAAGTATTTCTGTGCATATCTGGAGGACATTCTTCCTCCCCCCTAAAGATAAGAATACCAAAGATTTCTCCCCATCCTCTAAGCAGTCAGTTGGAGAAGAAAAGTGATATATTCTTAAGTTAGAAGATACCAAGTTAAAACTAGAGTATTTTATCATGTTATTTTTAACAAAAACCATCTCCTTAACAAGGCTGGCATAGGAACAGCAGAAGTACTCAATCTTCTCATTTTGCTCAAAACACACTGTAGATGTATTTAAATAATTTACTACTACATCTTTTAGCTGATCCCATTCATCTAAGCGAGGCTGAAAGTTGATCCATCTTACCCATTCCCTTGCTTTCAAATAATCCTATATACTTCAGTTGGGCTTTGATGAATAAGACAAAAAATATGCACAAACATGGATCAGACTTTAATCATCTTAATGCAACAATACTTCTCCTCTCTTACTTTACCAACAAGAAAATAACCAAGTGTTCAGGGGCTCACTCTACCAGTCAAGCATTTTAAGTGCCTTAAATCATTCTTGGGATGAATTTGCTCTCTACAACTACCTGAAAGGACACCTGTATTCAGGTGTCAGGTGTTTTTGGGCTCTTCTCCCAGATAACAAGTGACAGGATGAGGGGAAACAGACTCAAGTTGCACCAGGGAACCTGAGTCCACATATTAGGAAAAATTTCTTCACTGGAAAGGTCACCAGGGTTGCCCACAGAAGTGGTGGAATCACTATTGCTGGAAGTATTCAAAGGTGTGTGGATGTAGTACTTGGGGACAAGGTTTAAGGGTGGAGTTGGCAGTGCTGGATTTGGACTTGATGATCTTAGAGGTCTTTTCCAGCCTTAAGGATTCTGTGACTCTATCCTAACCACATCCCAGCTACTGTGAGTAGGATAGTAATAGAGTCCTGGTCAGGAGAGAAAGATAAACTTGTGAACACAGTCTGGGTCCCAAGTCCCAAATAGGTCCATAATCATTTGTTGATGCTTCCTCTCCACAGCATGGAGAGCAAAGGTGCTCCAAGAATGAGGATTAACTGGGAGCTGAGGTGAGCACAGTGCAGCAGTGCCCTCACAGGTCACAGAATATGCTGAGTTGGAAGGGACTCACAAAGATCAAGTCCAACTCTGGGTTTGTCTGCGGCATCTCAACAGCCTGAGCTGAGCGGGGTGCTGGTCACAGTGACCATCAGCAGCCCTGGACACAGAAGGTGAGGGAAACAAGTCCAGGTCTATCCAGGAAGTCAGAAGGAGAAAGAGACAGGACCAGATCCAAAACTAGAAAGGCTGCAATGCAAGTCTAAGGCTACATTATGCAAGCAAACACAAAGATGACATTGTTTCAGTCTGACTTCCCAGCTATATACAGGATACCATAGATGGAATATAATATATGGAACAAGGAAAGACTTCAGAAATGCTGAAAATAAAGTGCAGGGTTAGAAGCAGAGTGCAGATACTGAGCCATGATATGCTGCAGAAATGAAGATCAAAGTCCACCATAAGCTGCAAAAGATAGTAATTCCTCTGTAGAACTATTTTGCAGGGCTGGAATGAAACTGAAATACATTTAGGGTGAACAATACTGTTCATACTGCACAAATCCAAGCAAGGATTAAAAACTGTCTTTTGTAGTTAATATTCGAGTGGCAGGGTATTTAAAACTACGTTCCTTAGCATATCTTTCCTTCTTCCCACAGCCACGAGCTGTGTGGTGCATGGAGGAGTCAGCAGATGGCACCCATGGCCCTCACTACAACCAGAGCACACACACGGCCTTTAGTTCACACAGGGGATTATTCACAGAAAGCATGGAATTTTTTCCTGTATCAGCCAGGATTTTCTTTCATGCAGTGTAAATAGCCTAAGTGTGTATAAACTAAGTTTATCTTCACTATCAAGGTGACTTACTGCATAATTATCAAGTGCAAGGAGAGATCAGAAATAAGTGGAACAGTGCTTTTCACTTTCATAATTTTAATCCCAAATTTCATTATATTGGTGTTTTCACTCCAGTTTTCCAAAGTGATCTTTCTGTGTGAGAATGCAAAGTTCAAATACTCCCCTTCACCTCATCAAACACACACCTAAGGTATGACCCCAAAAGAAAAACAAAAGAGAAAAACACAACTAACATACAAATGGTGACTCAGGTGTACCATAACGCTCAGAAACACAGAAGGCATTAACAAGAACCTAAAGGTTCCCTAAAAACAATATTGACACAACTCGTATTTTATGGGTCTGGGGTTAACAGAGGTGCATATACTACAAGAACATGGACAAAGAATAGCTGAAGGTCCTTTAAAAGCAATGTAAGGTAAGGAAGGAAAGCTATGTTACTGCTAATGCAGAAGTAGAAGAGAAAGCAAGGTAAGTGCCAAATATTTTAAGAAGATCAGCCTATCCAGAAACTAAGGAAGCCACTGTCCCCATGTGATTTTTCAGCTTATAAACAACTTTTTGAGAATCCAGTGCCTGTTTGTGTTCAGACTCCACCACCCCTTCTTCCCCTTCAGTTATACTACCAGAAAGGATTTGGGTTTTATGTGAAACTAATTCTCACAGCAAGTGCAGATCTGTGCAGCACCTTTTTTTCCCCCCTCCTATTAGTAAGAGAAAGAACAGGCTGGAAAAATACAAGGTTGTGCTGGGAATGGAAGATACAAGTCTCAGAAAAAAATCTCATCTTCAGTAAAGGTACTGATAAGGCTTACATCCCGCTCTTTCTGCTTCAAGACTGACAAACAGCAGATAAGGATTTAATTCCTAGACCTGAAGTAAACACACGAAATGCAGACATGAAGCTTGGACAAGCTATTTTAAGCAGTTGCTTTTGTTGTCATCTCTGCACAACATCAATCAGATCATACATTTTAGATCAACAAAAAGAATATGGTGCAGAAGGGCTTTGAATAGAAAATCAGAACTATGCTTCAGTAAGTGACAGCTCCACAAAAATTTCCCAGAATCTAAATACATGCACAGGACACTCTTCATCTGCTATATGTAGGTCATAAACCAGCAGGGAGTCAGAAAAACTTCCATTCAGAACTGTAAGGGTGATAGATTAAGACAATCAGTAATGAATAAAACAATTTATTTGGGAAAGACCTATTAAAGGTACAAGCTTTATTATTTAAACCATTTGGAACTGGAATATAAAAAATAAGACAAATTATCCTCCTAAGAAACACTCCTGTACCATTTGTGCTGTGTTTCTCCCTTTCAACTGCAAGACAAACAGGAGCAATTAGAAGCAGCTGCATCACAGAGCACACAGCAGGTATAATGGGCACTACAGGTAAAGACAGACATGAAAGGAAGATGTGCAGTTACAGATAAAAAGGATAAAGGGATTTACAGAAGGACACAGGAAAGAAGGACAGCATAATGCTGTTCTGTGACATATTTCTGCAGCTCCTGTGGTTAGCAGCAGACTTGAAAGGAATTTGGAAGTTTTTGTGACCAAAACCTTCAAGTCAGATGTTGGGAAGCAGCTGCATGTTTATTGAGAGGAACAGGATCAAAAGCACAAAAGAACTGAATGAGTCTAGAAGTTACTTATTTGAGCTTGTATTGTCCCTTGTTAAAGTGACATTCTTGGGAGAATCCACCCAAATGCTTTACAAAGGCAAGAAAGTAAAAGCACCTGTGTCAAAAGAAAGAAAACTTGCTAATGTATATTAAAAATGTTTGACATTGCATAGGAGGCAGTCTCTGGACCAGGGCCTGTGCTGTGTCAGTGCTCCGAGTCTCGGTACACGGTCCTGTCCCAGGAACTGAAGGAAAACCAAGTAAAAACGACACCAGCTCCCAAACTGGCAGAAGGCTGACTCAGATAACCCTGTGACTCAAATCAAACACAGTCTCAGCCTTGTGAAATACCCATTCCCTTCACTTCAACATTGAGTGAACTGCCTGTACCTTCAGTCACAGATACCACAATCTCCATCTATTTAACAAAACAAACAAAAAAAAGGCAAAAGCTTTCAAGAAGAAATATCTTGAGAAATAGGGAGAAAATAGGAAAATGTCTTTAAATTCACTGCAAGGCCAGTTAGAAACAGCACATGCTGACTTGAGTCTATCTTGGTGCAGTGTAATAGATGCCTTCATTACTCTCTTGCCAGAGATACTGCAAATTCTTTTTCCCATTCTACTGTCATCTTAACTTCCAGCTCATTAGTCCCTATCACATGGAAGGTTTCTCTTATCCCCAGGACATCCACATTACCTCTACCATATCTGCAAAGCCTCTGTTTCTGCATTAAGTTTCAAAGCCCAGCTCAAAAGTCACATAATTTAAGCAGAGTAGAGTGTCCATAAAATGCAACAGAATTAGAAGAACATAAACAGTAACATTTAAGCAGGACAATTTAAAAAAAAAAAGGCACAAAATACATTATTTTAAAATTCACACAGTCATACTACACAAGAAATTGAGAAACTGAACAAAGCCCTCACTGATGGAATGGTACTGTTTATCAGCAGATCTGTTGTCCAAGGACTGGATCTGAGAACAGTCTTGCACTACTGCAGCAAATCCCAAAACGTTCATCAGCTGGAAAAGAATAAGGAATTTATCTGGCACAGAAGAAAACATGTTTTCAAATGCACAGAAGTAATTCATGAGTAATTTCACCTTGATTCAACTCTCATCTCGCACCTTTGTGCTCAAATCTATTGCAGATTTTGTCTTAATGCCACAAACTTAAAGCTTCCACCTCCTCTTTTTCCACTCTGAATTACCTCAAAGCACCTTCCCATTCCCCTTATTTTCTAAGGCAATATTCCTCTTCAAGCACTACTTTTTACTCACTTCTATTAAACATAAATTTATTAATTATGTTAAACTGGTGCAGTGTTCTTAACATACGTTTTGTATGAAACATTTGAGAAATTCCCATAAATAACTGGTAATTAGAGTCATAAATTTATCGTTTTGAATATGATTAAGCCAGAATGTCCCTTCTGTAAATGCAGTGTCTTTATGCACTGCTAATGGAAGGCTGACCTTCATTTAGAAGCCGTTTCCTTGGGCCAGAAAACTGATATCAGAACTTGTGGATGGATTAGGAACTCTGATGGTATTAAAATAAAGAACAGCTGCTGCCCTAACCACATTAGGATGGCTTTACTGCACTTTTTGATTACTATCAGCTAGGAAAACAGTATTTTTGTTATTTCAGAGTGACAGTTTGCTGGAGGAAGAAGAGCAAAACTGTGTTTGATTATTAGCAGATATTTGCTGATAAGAACTACTTAGTGGGACAAACCAAAGACTTTTCTATAAATTACATAAAGGCAGCTTTTCCCTTTGAGAGATGTAGCTCTTGCTTGTGTCAGCAGGCACCAGGAGGGTTGACTTCTTGCTTTAATATGCAACATGCCAGCATCAGTTCCAATCAGACACATGGAAATTCCTGTAGAGTTCATGGCTGTGGTTTATTCCAAGTGTGACCTAGTGTCTTATCATCTTGGCTTTACTTTGCTTTTCAAAAACAAGCTTTGCCTTAAATTGCCAGACAAAAACAAAACAAAACAAAAACCCCACAAAACAAAACCAAACAACAACCAAAAAACACAAACTCCAAAAACCACAAGAGTAACACTGGTTAAGAATAGCAAGTTTCACCAGCTACAATAAATCTTCCCATCCCAGAAAAGACCATATCCTAGAAAAGAAAGGCTCAGTAGTCTATGCACATGCAGTCCAATATTTTCAAGCAGGATAATCTGAAGGGGAAAACCACGACCACCAAAACCTCCCTGTCAGCAGAAGACCCTGGTTGACCTCCCTGTTCCAGCCAACACTGGTGGAGTTCAGAGGAAAGCCACACTAGCCTCTCCCTCAGTGTTCTAGGCCAGATCTAACTTCCTCAAAGATCAAAAGGCATTTGAGTCCAGGAATTTAGTTCAACCTATTACAGGAGACAGACAACTGCAAAGTGGAATCTTAATCTAAATTTGTACAGCGTTTAGGGATGTCTAAATCAAACCTACCCACAGTTTATCCTATGCTATGCATTGTGCCAGAGAAAAAAGTGATTCAGAGAATGATTCTTTACTGACTTACACACAAGATCTTGCAATTCCCTGTGGCTCCCAGAGCCTGTTTTCTCATGCCATAACAGAAGGCCTTCACAAACCTTGCCATGGATTCACTAAATGTCTCACCACTCAAAACTCTGTATTTTAGTAGAACTGATAATATTATATTCCTGTATTTAAAAAAA